>VZRN01004544.1:17055-29607 GCA_013397935.1 Dasyornis broadbenti | reverse complement strand
AATAAAATAAAGTAAAATAAAATAAATGACATGAAATAAATTCAATAAAAGAAATGAAATTAAATAAACCCAAATTTGGGCAAAATGTCCTGCAATCATCAGAATCATCAAATCATTAAGGTGGGAAAAGACCTCTAAGGTCATGAAGTCCAACCATACATATATATGGGCAAATTTATATATATCATCATATATGTAAATCTGTCTAATTATCCATCTATATCTATATTTATTTATCTATTTGCATATTAAAAATCACATTTTTTTTTTTAATATATTGCCACCAGGGCAAGTACAGAAAAATTACTTCTGCACAGATACTTGTGCGAAAATCTGCATCTGCACAAATCCCTGTGTGTAAATAGAGATCCAGTGAAATAAGGCAGGAAGTATCGCTGGGGCGAGTACAGAAAAAGAAGTATTTGTGAAAAATATCCCAGCATCTTTAGAGTCATTAAGGGTGGAAAAGAGCTCTGAAACCGTCGAGTATAACCATACATCTATGTGTAAATATATGTTTTTTCTATAATCTACTTTTTTAATATAGAGTTTATTTTGATGTAATGTATTTTAGATAATCATTTAACAGAATAGTTTTAAAATAGAATGTATATTTTAAATATAACAGATCTTTTTCACCCCATAACTCACTGGGGCTGTTCCACGCGGGGTGAAAGGCAGGGCCAAATTTTCCTCCCCCAAAACTTTCCCCTTAATGGCTTTCAAATGTTGGCACCCCTGGCTGCAGCAGCTCCCCGGCTCCCAGATATTCCCGAATCCCAGCCCCTCTCCGGTTTCAGAAGGAAAACAACTCCCCCCGGCTGCGGCAGGAAATCGCTGTTTGGCTTTGGGAGGCACCTCTTTCCTGAGGAGCCGCCTGGAAAAGGCTCTGGAAAAGGCGCTGGCAGCCCCTGGCACCTCCAGCGGGGACGGGGGGACTCCGAAGCCGCTCCTCCGCCGGGGGGAAGGATTTTCCAGCAGGGGAAAAGGACGTGCTGGAGCTCAGGGTGTTGGTATCCACCCCAAAGGTAAAATAAGGGGTGGGACGAGGTGTGAAAAGTGCCGGAATGAACCAAGAAATGGCTGAATAAAATAATAAATATCTCAATGAAATGATAAAGGACTCAATAAAATAATAAGGGTCTGAATGAACACAAAACTTGATCGATTTTATCGGCGGCGGTTCCCGGTTCAGGCAGGACCCAGCACCCGGAGTGGGGCTCGGAGCTGGGAGCCCAGTGGGTGTCACTGGTGCTGGTGGCACCCAGAGCACGGAGCTGCTGGGCCGGGACCTGGAATTCCCAAGGCTGGAATTCCCAAGGCTGGAATTCCCAGGGCAGCCGGACCACCCACCGAGGCCTCCAGCAACGCCTCTGGAGTTCCTGTTTCTCCCCCTGGCTTTCCCGACCTCTGGAAAACTCTGCTCCCCCAAACCCGGCTGCCCTGGTCCCTCGAGTAGTGCCGAGCTCCAGGATATTCCTGGATGGTGGGAATCCCCACGGGAGCAGGATGGGATCCGTGTGTCTGTCACACGTGGCCTTCAACCTCCCTTTGGGGCATTAAATCCAGTGGGATCCCTGGATTTGTGTGCCTGGCAATCTTTAGACATCCCTGCCTCCATGGATCCAGCTGTTCTGCACATCCCGATTTTCCCCCTCGCGTCCCTCGGGATTGCAAGCCTCTCTCCATCCCGGCTCCCCGGGCTTCTCCCGCTCCCCCTGGGCACCAGGAGAGGGTTAACAGGAGGATTCCTGCATTTTCCTCCTCCAGCTTGGTAGCACAGCCGAGCGCGGGGATCTCTGCTCTCCGTTGCCTTCTGGCAGCCGAGCCCTCCGGAATCTGCCAATTCCTCACCGCCTCGGCCGAGCCCAGACAGCTCCCGCACCCCCTCCCCTCGAGACTCGAGAATGTGGGGGAATCTCTGCCGGGGAGACGCTCCAGAGCCATCCCACCCTGCTCCCCTCGGGCAAATCCTGCCCAGCTCCCGGCACACGGAGCCGAGGGGCAGCACCTCCGTGTTGGGGACAAATCCCTGCCACGAGTTCACCCCAAAAGGACAGCGTGAGTTCACCCCAGCGCCACAGGGGCCAACAAACCCTTCCCTGCCCCTTCCCTGCCCTCCCTGGGTGTTTTTCCGTCCCCTGGCAGGAGGCCGGGAGGTGCCAGATGGCCCCGAGCCACCTCTGTGACACCACACCTCAATCCCGGCCCCGCAGGACCCAGACCGGGGCCGGTGCCAGCACAGGCACTGGATTTTTCATTCAGCGGATGCTCACGCTTCTGGCAGGTTCAGGATGAAAGGAATCAGCTCAGGCCAGAGACTGTGGGACACCAGGGAGTGGGAAAAAGTGATGCCGCTGTGCCTCTGGCCTCGAGCTGGTTTTTGGGGAAGGGTGAAAGCGAGGAGAGGAGCTGGTGGACCTGAAATGTTAATTCCTTCCAGCTGTTGTCAGTCTGGCAGGTTCTCAAAGGAAGTTTAATAGACTGCAGTCGTCTCCCCTCGGCCCCGTCCCCCATCCCGGCAGAACCTGGGATTACATGAGCTGCTCTGCCTTCCAAAGACCCGGGTTTATTTTAATTTTTTTTCTTTCCCCTTTGGCTCTGGAAGTGTTTTCTTTTATGTGTGAGTGTGCGCACGCACGCACGTGTGCGGGGCCTTTCTCCCGTCTTCCAGCTGGAGCTGCCCCGCGGATTGCAGGGAATTGCGAGGGAATTTTTGGGGTTGCGGGGAGTGGGAGTGGGGGAAGGAGTGGGGCGTGAGGAAGAGGAGGAGGAGGAGGAGGAGGAAACGGCTCCGTGGGCCTCCTTGCTGGAGCGCTCCCCAGCCCGCCGTGTGAACTGGGAGGAGACAGGATGGAGAAAGTATTTGGAGTGGAAAATAAAAATCCTCTCCCGCTTTATTGATCGTGATCGAGGACAGAAATAGCCCGGGCTGCTGACAGCCCTCCTCGCCGAGGGAGCAGCCAAATGTGGGGCTCATGCCGAGCTGCTCCGTCCGTGGAGAAACGGGGAGAGCTCAGGGCAGTGGGGTGAGCTCTGGAGCCAGGGGTTCCACACCTGCAGAGATCCCCCACACCTCCCGTCGTCCCTCGTGCTCTGCTCTGGCTGCGCCCACGCCAGGCCCAGCAATTCAACAATGATCTCCCAGCATTAAAACCTCCAACGGCCCAGGAATCATCGAGCCCCAGCAGGGAGTGCAGGAAAAGGAAACCCCCATGGGCAGCTGGGATCAGGCCCTGCCCACCCCGGGGAGCGCTGGGGGGACCCAGCACCACAACCCTCAGCAATGCCAGCTTGGGTGCCTGGAGTTTTAATGGATTTTAGCCAATTTCAATCAATTCTTCCGCTCAGGACATCAAACTCAGGGCCAGCCGGGCTGGGGAAGGTGGGCAGGGAAGTCCAGGGTGCCCAGGAAAACCCAGTAGGGTCAACATCTGTGTGGGCATGGTGCTCCAGCGCTGAGAAAACCATAAAAACCAAGTGCTGGCAGGAGAGCAATTAGTTAAACCCAAGCACATCTGTTGTTAATTAATTTCCAGGCAGGAGGGTTTAACCCTTGCCTTCCCCAGTGTTTTGCAACCTGGTTTTGCAACCAGCGCCAGCTTGCATCCAGAGGACGGACTGAACTCGGCTTTTCTAGCCCTTGCGGGGACTTGAGTTGCTCTGGGTCACCTCTGGGCCGTCATTCCCTGCTCTGGGCCACCATTTCCTGCTCTGGGCCACCATTCTCTGCTCTGGGCCATCATTCCCTGCCCTGGGCTGTCATTCCCTGCCCTGATCCATCACTCCCACACCCCAGAACCATCCCTGGGGTTTTCAGGAGGGCCTGGGGCGTGAGCAGAGCAACCAGCACTGCTCAGGGCAGGGCATGCACCTCGAGTTTGAGGGTCGGGGCTGAAACAAATCTGTCTTTGCCCCTTCCAACATCCAGCCCTGAGGAACTGCTGCCGAGAGCGGGAAGCACTGTCTGAGGATGGGTTTGCAGATCTGCGTAGCCCTGTGCTGATTATTGCGATTTTATCTGCATTTTTTCAAAGGCAGCTGTCACTAAAGTTCATCCACAGGCACGAACACTTCCATCGAGCAGCTCCATGAGGAGCCTGACTCTGCTCCCAAGCTCCTGCTCTGGATGGGGACCTGCTCCCTTGGGACCAGCGTTAAAAGGGCTGGAGAACCGAGGGGCAGCAGGAGGGGTCCTTGGGGTGTGTGTGACCCCACCCCACACCGGGCCCAAGCCCACAGGGCCCGGCCAGCCCGCAGGGCCCTCCCGCACTGGGGGAATCTGTTCCCCATTAAGCGACTCCGGCTGGTGGGAGCAGCCCTGCCAGCTCCGAGCTCCCTAATTAGCAGCAGAAGCGAGGCCAGGCTGGGGAAGGCCAGCGCCTCCGTGCCAAGGATGCAAAGGGTTTGGAGCGGAGCCGCAGCCGGAGCCTGTGGAAAAGCTCCGACCGACCCTGTGAGCGCCGGATGGGGCCCCGATCCCAGCCGTGCCGGGGTGGGCAGGAATGTGCATCCCACCCCCGGCCTTCGCTGCTTCTGCATGGGGTAAAACCCAGCCCAGCACCCCCAGGCCTCTCTGGGGTTTGCGGGGTGGAGGAAGGCTGCCCGCACCATCCTCGTCCCCTCCGTGCACTTGCACCGCGCCGGGCTCGGGCCGCCTCTCGCTCACCACTAAAAATAGGTTTCCCGGCTGAGCGGCAGTGCCGGAGGGCAGCGAGCCCAGATCCCAAACCAGCCCTTGTCGCCGTGACCAACTGACCCATTTGGCCTCGGTTTTTAAGTGTTTTTCCCTCCCCGTTCAGCTTCAGCCCAGGCAGCAGCTGAGCTGGGACAGCTGAGCCCTTCCAGTGGCGGCGAGACCTCAGTGTGGGGCCGTGGGCCCTGACCCCCCTGGCCTGGCTGGAGGTCCCACAGCTGGGAGGGTGGCAGCAGGAGTGGCCAAAGCCACCCCAATTCCAAGGGCTGCCAGCTCCCACTGCCTCATCCCGACCTCACCCCGGCCGGGAATTCTGTATTTGACTCTCTCCTTTGGGGAATTTGTGCCCTGGGGCCGGGAGCAGATGACATCCCAGGGGTGGGGGGACAGCAGGGCCAGGGATTGTCCCAGGGGAGCTCCAGGACCTCCACCTGCTCCTGGAGCGAAGGACACAGAGTCCTCTTGCGTTTTCCCAAAGCAGCAGCACCCTGGGGCTGTCACTGACGTGTCCCATGTCCCCAAGGCCAGCTGGGAGCAGGCCGGGCTGCAGAGGGGACACGGAGCCTCTGTGTGCAGGGGGAGCCCTGCAGAGCATGCGCTGGGGCAGCCGTCGGTCAGAAATGAAGAAAGACCTTTATTTACAGTAAAAAGGAACAAAAAATTATAAAATACTGTGACACTCCCCGTCTCCCCAGCCCGACAGTGGGGTGTCCGTCACCCCCATCCAACACAACCCCTGTCCTCAGGATGGTGGCATGGGGCCAACAACTGCTGGGGGTCATTTGGCACCAACCGAGCCACCCTGCCCCAGCACCCTGGGACATCTGGGGGTCGGGGACAGCTCGGCACAGCTCCGGCTGCAGGAAAAGCTTCTTCCCGGGAGCGGGACAGGCTGCGTGTATTGCACTTGGCTGCCGGCTCAGCACCAAGGGGAGGGGGGGCCTGGCAGGAGGTGTCCCCCAGCACGGGACTGCAGCCTCTCCTCGTGCCACCCAGCCTCAGAGGTGTCCCTGGAGGGGGAATGCTCCATGCTACCCCCGTGTAACCCCCCTGAAGCGCTGTCCCGAGGCAGGGGCAGTGGGACGGGCTGTCCCAAATGCGGGATGGGCTGTCCCCAAGGCCAGGATCTGCGGGGGCTCTGCGGGATGGGCTGTCCCCAAATCCAGGGCTGCAGTGGCAGCAGGATGGGCTGGCCCAATCCTGGAGCCACAGGGACTCTGCAGGAAAGGTCGTCCCCGACTCTGGGAGCTATGGTGGCTCTGCAGGATGGGCTGTCCCGAGCTAGAGCTGATGTGGCTCTGTAGGACAGGCTGTCCCCAACTCCGGAGCTGCGGGGACTCTGCAGGACGGGTTGTCCCCAGCTCCAGGAGCTGTGGGGCTCTGCGGGACGGGCGCTCCTGCTCTCGGCTCAGGCGGCAGGAGGCTCCCGCAGTCCCTCGGTGTGGGAAGAGGTAGAGCAGGACAGGACACTGCCAGAGCCCCCACGGCCCTGCAGATTCACCTTTCCCCAGGCAGAATCTGGCTCCGGCTCCAAGGATGAGCTTTGCAGCGGGGGATTCGGGATTCGGTCTCCTCCTCCGCGAGGTTTTGGCGTTTCCCGAGGGACCGGCAGGAGCCTCGTCCACTGCGGGAGAGCCCCGGGGGGGGTCCCAGCACGGCTCCCCCGGCCCAGGGAGCCCCTCAGGAGGAGAAGCAGAGCCCGCAGCACTCCATGCAGATCTCCAGGCAGTCGGCGGACTCGCAGCAGGCGTCGATGATGCCGCAGTCCATGTCGCAGGGCAGGTCGCAGTCCGCGCACTCGCCCGAGTTGCAGCAGCAGCAGCAGATGCAGGAATCCTCGGAGGTGCAGGAGCCGCAGGTGGCACAGTCCAGCACGATGTTGCACAGGGTCAGGAACTCGCAGAAGAGGCAGGAGAGGATGCAGTGGACGCAGCAGTCTGGGGAGGAAGGGCCGGGTGAGCCAGCGCCCAGCTCGGGGAGCCCCACAAGGGTGGAAATCCTCCCTCGGGAATTCATGGAAGGGATGGGAAAAGGGGTGGGGAGAGAGGCACTGCCCCAGGGGTCTCCCTCAACACCCAGGAGGTGTCCCTGGCCCTCTGGAGGACAGGAGAGGGCCCCGCTCAGCACCCGCCCTGCAGAGGCTGCCAGGAGGCTCCAGGGTTCAGAGGATGCCACCCAGAGATCCCAAGGGATGAGGGTCCCAAGGAGAACGGCTGGAAAGAGACCCCAGGGGAGGAGCCGGTACCTTCCTGCGCCTCAATGGGGATGTGGGAGGAGGCCGACTTGGAGCTGCCCTTGCTCTTCTTGCTGCTCTGGCTGTTGATGGAGTGGTGCGACTGCAGCTTTCGCTGCGGTTTCTGCACGGGCCGGCAGATCCCGTTCCCGGCGTCGCCGTTGGCACCGCCCGGCTCCGGCCCCCGCCCGGCGCCGTTGGGCAGCAGGAGGGTGCAGGGCCCAGGGGGCTGCAGGGGTGCTCGCACCTGGGGCTGGCCTGGAGGGGAGAGCAGCTCGTTACCCTCCCTGCCCTCTCCGCCAGGAGAAACACGTGCCCCGTGCCCGGAGAAACACGGGAATGCGGCCCCTGGGCTGGACGCGAGGAGAGCGGGAGGTGATGCTGGTGCCTTAAGAATTTCCAGCTTCTATTCTTCACGGATCTGTGGGTTTGGCGTGTAGTTCTGGGCTTCTTGAAAACGCTAGAATCTCTGTTCCCTGCACCTTTAGCCAAAACAATTCCTCTGAATGGAAATCCACGGACACATTCGTTGCTTTAGAGCCCTGAAATTTGTAAACAACAGTGGATCTGGGGGGAGCAGGCCTGGAGTGGTTGACATCATCGCCTGAGGGTGTGATTGGAGAACTAAGGCCCGATATGTTCATAACACAGAACTTCTAAAAGGTGAAGACCTTGTGACCCAGTGTTCATTTTTGGGTGTAGTCTCACGAGGGGGCTTTGCTTGCCCCGAATGTACCTAAAGGCCTTTAATAAATTTGTCTGCTTTTTATTCTCCTAACTCTGTCTGGCCTCTGTTTCAGGTAACCCTGCTCTAGGCGTCAGTGCTGACAGATGGACGGTCCAGGAGGATGGAGGTGGAACCGGGGATGTGGAAAAGATGGCTGGAGGCAAGGAGGCCAAGGGTCCAGGGAGAGGAAGGGATGAAAAAAACCCCAAGAAATGAAGATTTGTTGTGAAGGATGTGATGAAACTCATCAGAGGAGCTGAAGGAGGAGGAGATCTCCTGGGACAGCCGGGAGGGATGAAGCCACCAAGGCTGCAGGACAGAGCTCCTGGATGTCCCTGCCGCTCTCAGTAAAGCCAGGGGAGATGAGGCAGCACCGCAGAGCGAGGCTGCTCCTCTCCCCGGCACGGCGGGAACCACTTCCTTCAGGTCTCCCCAACCTCTGGCTGAACTTCCCTGCAGGAGGAGGAAAATAACTCCGTGCTCTGTCTGTGCCTCCCTCCAGCCTCTCCCGCCGCAGCCCCGTGTCCTGCCAGGATGCGCCAGAGCCAGGGCGGTGGCTCAGCCCCTCTGCTCCTGCCCCGTGTCCTCATTCTGGGAGAGGGCTGGGAACCAGCGCAAGGAATGGGGGGGATTCCAGCAGCCACCCTCCTCCCCAGTGAGGCCACAAATAAAATCCCGTCTGGTGGCCAAACTTCGCTTTCCCTCTCCCACGGCAGTAAACAAGGGATGATTCAGGGGAGAGGCTCGAGGGCAAAGGCACCTCTCGGCACCAGGGAACAGGAGCTGCTTTCTGTGCAGGGCACGGGGGGACACAGGGGTGGAGCGGGGGCAGGCGGTGCCTGTCCTGCATCCACGGAAATACAATAGGTGGGAGGTGAAAATAAAATAGGTGGGAGGCGAAAATTATTAAAATAGATGGAAAGTGAAAATAAAAGAGATGTGAGGTGAAAATAAAGTAGGTGGAAGGTGAAAGACATAAGTGGATGGTCCCAGTGCTCGGTTTTACCAGGATGAACTGGGAGCTTGGTCTGTGACACCCGCTGGGAAGGGAACTTAAAATAACCAGAGCTGAGCGGGAAGAGTGGGCTGGGAGCAGGAGAGATGGGAGGCTGGAGGAACAGAAAACAGGCCTTGGGCAAAAAACAGGAGTTGTGTCCCCTCCCTAAAAAACCTCACGGAGTGTTGGCTGCCTCGTCCAGTGCCCTCTCTCCTGCCTGGTGCGTGCACCGAGATGGCACCGAGGATGCCCACGGTGCCCAGGGCTGCCCAGAGCTGGGACAGGAAGGAGCTGAGGCCACATGGATCCAGGAGCAGCTCAGCAGCCTCTGCCGGCAGCTGGGTTTGCTGGGATTGCAGCAGGATGCACTTGGCGCTCCCCATTTCGCTGCATTCCTCAGATTAAACTGTTTGTAAATCAAAATCACGCTCTGGCTCCGGCAAGGGGCAGCCCAAGGCAGCCAGGAATCCCCCCCCTCACAGTCAGGGAAAATAGCTTCCATTTTTTGGGACAGCCTTTAAGACATGAGGCCAAAGCTCTTCTGAAAGAGGCACCTTCAGCCCAAGCTCGGTTGGACAAAGCCCCCCAGTAATGGAGGTGTCTGGGCAGGACTGGGGGGACCAGCCCTGGAAAACCAGGATTTTAAGGGAAGTGCCTGCTTGCAGCTCTTCAATGACCAAAAACCTGGATTTTCCATCCAAAACTTTGGGTTTCCCACCGAGGTGATGCTCCCAGATTCCCTCAGGCTGTCCCAGGGCAACCCTGCTGTGACCTCCACGAGCCACTGGCAGGGCTTGGAACATTGTGGCCACCTGGACCTGCTGCTCCTGCCGGAAACTCAACACCCAGAGTCCCAAACCCGCAATCCCGCCGTTCCAAAAGGCTGGAAAACCGAACTGAAGCACCAGCGCTGAGCCTCGGCGGGGCCAATCCTGGCACTGCTGGGCAAGGACAGGACCCTGCACCCCACAGCCCCTTCAGCCCAGGGCATGAGCCAGGCTGGCACGGAAACGCCACCACCCCATGGGAGACCCTGACCAGGTACTGCCAAAGGGGGAATCGCCCCCAAAACCCCACAATGACCCCCCAAGAGCAGCACTGTGAGGAGTGGGCAGTACTGGAGGCAACGCTGCTCGTTTCCCAGGGGGAGAGGGGAAATCCCTACACCCAGTGATGCCTTAGGATTTCAGCTTCTGTACTTTTTGTGTATCTGTAATCCTGTCGTGTGTAACTCTGGGCTCCACACAGGGCGCTGAGCTCCTGCTCTCTCGTTTTCAGACAAAACAATTCCTCTCTGAGCTCGGAACTCAGGGACACCTCACTGTCTCAGGCCCTGCAAACAGCAGTGAATTGGGGGAGCAAACTTGGGAGTGATTGACTTCATTACCTGAAGCTGGAATTGGAGGATTGAAGCTGGAATTGAACCTCGATGTGCAAATGGACAAAACTTACAAAGCACGAAAAACCCGTGACCCATCGTCCATTTTGGGTGCAGCCCCTCGGATGGGCTTTGTCTGCCCTAAATGCATCTGAAGCCCTTCAATAAATTTTTCTGCTTTTTATTCTCTTAACTTTGTCTGGCCTCTGTTCCAGGTAAGCTCCTCAAGGCATCACCAGCACCCAGGAGGGGGTACCCACATCCCCGCGACCCCGGGGCCCGCAGGGGTGGCCAGGGGGCTGCGCTGGGCTGCGCTGGGCTGGGGAGGGGGCGGCGCAGGCCGCAGTGGCTGCAGGCTGACTCAGCCGTGCAGAATGTCCGTGGGCAGCCGGCCCAGCTCCCAGATGCTGCAGGGCTCGGGCTCTGCCGCAGGGAACGTGCGCTCTCCCCGCTCCAGCGCCCGCACCTCGCCGTCCCCTCCGCTCCCCTGCCCACCCTGCGGAGCGCTCGGCCCCGTTTCCACCCACCCTCATCCCGCTGGGAAGCTTCTGTCCACTTCACGCCCCTTCGGAAGAGGAATGGCAGCCTGGGAGCAAAACTCTGGGATCCGGGCTGGGGGCCAGGATGGACGGCAAGATTCCAGCCCTGCAGCGGGGAGCGGAGCGAGGGCACCCTGCCCTCAGCCTCACCCAGCCTCTACCCCAGCAGATTTTGGGAGGCGCTGCCCGGCCCCGCCACTGCCGGCAGCAAAACCAACCCCTCCGTGCGGCCAGCCCAGCTCAGCCAGGCTTGGCACCGCCTCACCCCTGCTCTGGCCTCGCCAAAGCCAGAGCTGTCCCAGCGGGAAGCATCTCCCTTTGCTCCAGCAAACGCCTGCTGTGCTCCCGTCCCGCGGCTGTGCCACTGTGTGATGGGAGACGTCCCAAGGCTGTATCCACAGGGACATCCCAGGGCTGTGCCCACGGAAATACCCCATGGATGTGCCCATGGAGATATCCCAGGGCTGTGCCCATGAAAATGCTCCCTGGGGCTCTCCCAGAGAGCAGCAACTCCCAAAATGCCCCCAAGAAGAGGCACCAGCTCTGCTGGCACAGCGAGAGGTGAGCAGACACTTCCACCACTGGCCCAGGCTCATCCCACAGCTCCCAGCTCCCTCTCCTCCTTTCAATCCCCCCAATCCCTGTTCCAGGGGTGCCCTGCCAAGCTGAGGCCTCTCTGGATCCCCTCTCCCTGCTGCCAGCAGGGCAGGGATTGGCTCCTTCCCCTTCCCTGCTGCCACCAGGCCTGACCTGAATCCATCAGGTTTAAACCCAGCCGGGGTTTTGGGGGATGCTCCATCCCCAGGCAGGCTCATCTACTTCCCACCCTGGCACCCCAGAAGATCCCAACACTTCCCAAAGCCGCTCCAGCTGCCCCTGCTCCATCTCCAGGGGCAGCGAGAGCCATCCCAGAGCCATCCCTTCACTTTCCCCTCTCCAGGTGACTCACGCTCGCTTCAAGCTTTGATGTGGGGAGGAACAAAGTGAGGAGGAGTCGGGTTCCCACCTCTACCCCGGTTTTGAAGGAGCCCCACTGCTGCTGGGGTGGCAGCAGCCCAGGGCACCCGGAGCTATCCGGGAATGTCACCACTCACATGTCACAGCTTCAGGAGCGCCGGAGAGCTCGGCCCGGGGGCCTTTCGTCAGCACTTTGGGGGATTTCTCATCTTCCAGGGGTTTCTCCTTCTTCGGCACCGCGGGGCGGGCGGGAGGCTCTGCTGCTGGCACCGCTGGAATCTGCCTCACGGGAGGGCATGAGGGCTCGGCCAGCTCTGCAAGAGAAACGGGGTCGGAGCTGAGCCCCCTGGGGCCACCCGGGCTCACAGCACAGCCCCAGACACTGCCCAGGGGCTGTCCAGGCTCTGATTCCCAACCAAATCCCTGTTGAAACAGGAATTTTCAGCGGGGAAGAGCTGGAGCAGCACACGGGATTTGGCGCTGGGCACCAGGGCTGCATCGCCCCGCAGCTCTCACCCCAATGCAGCGCCAGCAGCTCCGCAGCACCATCCCAAAAACCCTCCCGAGCTCTCACATTCCTTCTCCAAAAACCAAGGGATCTGGTTACACTCCGCAGCTCAAGCTGGATTTTTCAACCCCCTTCCCATGAAAGGGCCACTGTCCTCCTGGCGGGAGCTGGCTGCCACCTCCCCTCATCCTCCTGCGCTCTGGAGCGGCAGGAACCCCTGCAGGACCCCTCCGTGGGGCGAGAAAAACCTGCAGGGAGCTGAGTTATTCCCCACGGGAGAAATCCTGATGCCAAACACCCCCTGGCAGAAAGCCGGGAGCAGGCAGAGGCAGCACTGCTGGGAGCTGGCTGCAGCATTCTGTGGGGAATGTGGGGCGCCCAGGGGGTGTCTGGGGGTGTCTGAGCGGGGTCAGTGCAATTTCACACCCCTGAGCCCCCTCCCTGCCGCCCCAGCCCGCTCCCCATCCCCCGGAATAGCAACGTCTTGCACAACAGGGGCTGGAGCGCACTTTATATA
>VZRN01004543.1:83616-129752 GCA_013397935.1 Dasyornis broadbenti | reverse complement strand
AGGAAGGAAGGAAGGAAACCATAGTAAAATTTTTCACAGAATACCAAGAAGTTCAGCAGCTGATGTCCCTGCAAATGAGTATTCTTGGGGAGTGAAGAGAAGGCAGCATGGAGTGTCCTATCAGCTGTGGTGCTCTTGATGTACTCAAATGATACAAAAATCTGTACCTGAACTGACTCTCTTGTTTGGTATTACTATGGCAATATTAATCAAAATACTGAGGTTTTTTAGACTAGATACTTTCCTGGAAAATCAATGTTTTCATAGAGTCTGAAAAAATTTTAAAAGTATTACCTGTGTTTCGAAGACAGGGGCTAGCTAGACAATCCTTTCCTCATTTTTTATGCTTTGTTCTACTTTTATATCCCCAAGAGATTTTTTTTATATGTGATAAGATAACAGGTTTATTGTTGCATGACTGTTTTATTTAATCACTGAAAAATAATTTACCAAGTATAGGAATGATGGCTATGAATCACATCACTACCAATTATACAGCATTTTGGAAGATTGCTCTATTCTCCTTCCAGTAAGCATCTGTATCTTCCATTAGCCTTAATAGAACTTAAATTTGTGCATCAAGTGGAGAAGAAAGCCTTCTGGGTGGTTATAGATACATGACCTTGAGCCTTGTGACTCACAATGCAATCTGCATGCAGGGATATTAGACAGTATCTGTCAGCATCTGTCAGGTCTGATTGTTTAAACATTACTTTGTCACCCACACACACATGCACAAATTTTATCCAATTTCAAATTAAATATTAAACCGACCTTTTACAGGGGAACTACTGTAAAATTTAAATAAACTTTATTGTGCTTCTTTTTACAATTAAAAATTTATAATGAGAAAAATCAATCTCTGGTGTAACTTGACTGGATTCCTGGGCACTGTGTCAGTGACAACTTTTACCAGCATAATTAGAACTTGAAGACCAGATTTCTCTTCACTGAAAATGTAATAAGTAATCACCTTGAGCCAACTCTCCTGTAATATCACTACAATTCCCATTGCAATAACTGTAATGCAAGTTGCATCAATGTAGCAGGAGAATATTTGACATATATAGAAGACATATAAATAGATTTTTGTAAGGTAAATGTGTTTACCATGTCAGAACTGAAAGAAAAAATGTAATTTGTAGTCAGTCAGCTGAGAGTGATCTGGTCAGTGGGACAGATAAGCATGCAAGTTTTGTCATTTTAGTACTATGCTAATTAAAAGAACTCAGTTCTTCAGATTTTGGGAATATTTTTTTTCCATCAGAGATGAGCCAGTTTGTTCTCCGTATATCTTCCGTTCATCACTTTTTGGTCTCAATAGGCCCTGCCAGTACCTCTGGTCACTGGCCTGCAAGAACCACATGGCCAGTACTTCATCCACAGAACTTGTGTCTTTAGGGAGATGATGGAGCACTGTTGCAGAACCGGACTGGGCTCTTCAGCAGGGCGCTGCAGATGGATGCAAGCTGAGGTGGTCAGATCCATAGCAAAATGCAAGAAATCTTTTTTCCCCAAGTCTTGCTGCTTCTGCTGCCACTTCTACTCCTGGAGGGGATCCTACAGGTGCTTAACTTGTTGATAAAATTATTAATTAAATAATCAGTGGAACTAAGCAAAACTTTACTATGAATGATTTAGCTGACAAATATCGTCTCTCCTTTCTGAATTTTCATGACTTATTCATAATTATCTTAATATTTATATATTGTTCAAAAATGTATAGTGAGTTATTGCTGTGAAAAATTGTGTTCTAGACTTATTAAGAATATATTTTTTCATAAAATCAATTTTGTAAATAGCTCGTGCTTGACACCTTTTACCCTGTGTAGGCTAGCATTCATGGCATCCATTAATTTTTTTTAAAAAGTATTTTATTTTGAAATGTTTCTGATTTAATGATATTTGTTTCTCTTTGGCCATTGAGTTCCTCCTTTTGTTAATCCAACAGTGCATTATCGTGTCATAGGATGTTCATTAACATTATACAAAGTAGTTTGAGACTATGGATAACCATATTATTGAGGAATTCTAACAAATCTTATTTTTATGAGCACATAATATTAATGCATATGCCTATTCCAACTCTAAGTCTCCATGATGACCCTGCAGAGAGGTTTGGCTTTGTTTCGGCTGGTTGTCATGATAGATCCAAAGGCAACCATCATTTGAAAAAAATCCTCAGTAGTCAGTACAATACACTTCCATTAATTATATCATGTGAATGGGTTTAACATAGCAATTAATTTAAAAAGCATGTCCCAGCTATGTGGGACCAGGTCTGCTAGCATAGAGGAAACACAGTGGCAAAGACACCAGATTGCAGCTATAGTGCTCGCAAATTATTATACATGCTCCTGAAGCCCACTCTATCCATGTTTAAAAAGCACTGTTTTTATGCAGCTTAAGGTGTTTCTGAGTGGGCCTTAAATACCACTGCTTGCAGTAGTAACTTAATCTGTGACCCTGCGGTGAGTCCTGCACTGGCAGGCAGCAACCAATGGGGCCCCACAGGAACCCCTTCCTCTAAACTCATGGCAGGATCAGGCCACAGATTTTAACAGCCTGAGAGAGTCTCTGTCTTTTATGTTTTGTGGCTGCTTTGTACATTCTGACTACTAGGGCAAATAAGTATTAAGTGGCTGTACATACATACTGCCTATAGAAAAGGATACAGAGGCAAGGATGATCTGGTCTGTATATAATGGCTATACTCAGACACACACAAAATGTATAGTGGTTTTCGTTACAATATTTGCCTTGTACCCTGAAGGAAAAAAAGTTATTGAAACCCAGACATTCTGAGTTATAGAATTGAAAAACAAGCTGGTGTTATGACAGTTTTGAAATGGGTCTGCTTTTGCCAGCCAGTTATGTGCTTTAAAGAGCCTTTAGCTGATTTATGCAGTTCTTGTCCCAAAACTGCTGTATTGTATTACTTCAATATTTTATCCCTAAACATTTAAAGAAGGTTTGATCCTACATCAATAGTACTCAAAAAATATTAAAATCAAAGAGATTTCTTTTCAAAGAATTTATGCAAAACAAACCCTATATTTTTCCTGATCTTGAACACTAAAATAAAAAATTAAAAATCCAAGCAAAAAAATAAAAAAAAATTACTTCTATAGCAAAAACTCCAGATAGTTATGGTAGCTGTTGCATATTCTAAAAGCTCCGAAGGGAAAAAGAGTTTTTTTAAATGTAAACTGCTGAAGTCTTGGAGCTTTCATGACAAAATAGCTTCTGGTCACAGACAAAAAGCAGAAATGAGGATTAGAAGTGTTATCACTTATCTTTTTTTAATGCATTCTTGTTAACTGCCACTACTTCAAGTTAGTAAACAGGAAGCTTTTCTCTGCAGTGGGACCTTTAAAAGTACAATTTAATAGTTTTGACTAGCATTTTGGTATATGCTTCAGTTCTTTTCTTCTCTTTACTTAGCTGTGTGTTACACAAGACTTTTATGAGTTCAATATATACAGTATCTGTTGACACTTCGTATATAAACAGAAATGATTTCATTTAGAAGCAGGGGAATTAAAGTACCCATAATGAAAAACAATTGTTCTAAAATGCTGTCAATTTGGATTGTGGAAGGAATTTCAAGGATTGATCCCGTAAAATGCAGAGAAACTTCAATTTTTATTGACATCACTGTTTTACAGAAACAACTCTTAGATGAATTAATGCTTACTGGTTTTAAATGTATCTTTTATTTTTCAATTCTGAGGCTCTTTCACGATGCGTGAAAATGTTATTTCCTTCTCCAGCTTTGGAGAAGAAAAAGGAAGGATAATTGGCCTGTTTTTAGTCACTAATATAATGGGTTGAAGTATGATAGCAGTCTTCCTACATGCTTGGAGTTTGTACAACCTGTGTTATTGTGCTGAGTTGATCCTGGCAGGATGCCATGTGCCATGTACCAAAGCCACTCCATTACTCTGCTCCTCAGCTGAACAGGGGAGCATGAATACAACAAAAGGCTCATGTGTTGTGATAAAGGCAGGGGGGATCACTCACCAGATACAGTCATGGGCAAAACAGTCTCAACTTGAATTTATCAACAAACAAATCAGAGTGGAATAATGAGAAATAAAACCAAATCTTAAAAGCACCGTCCCTCTGCTCCTCCCTTCTTACTGGGCTTAACTTCACTTCTAATTCCCTCCATCCTCTTCCTATGCAGTGCACAGTTACAGGGAATGGGGGTTGGGATCAGTTCATCACATATTGTCTTTGCTGCTCCTTCCTCCTCAGGGGAGGACTCCTCACTCTCTTCCCCAGCTTCAGAATGGGGTCCCTCCCATGGAACTCTGTTTTTCAGACTCCTCCAGCATGGGTTTCCCACAGGGTCAAAACTTTCTTTGGGCATCCACCTGTTCCAGTGTGGGGTCCTCCACGGGCTACAGGTGAATATCTGCTTCACTGTGGACTGCCATGGGCTGCGGGGGTTCAGCTGCTTCACCGTCTTCACCATCCCTTCGCTGCAGGGAAGTCTCTGCTCTGGTGCCTGAAACATCTCTGCCTCCTTCTTCACTGACTTTGGTGTCTGCAGAGCTGCTTCTTTCACACATCTCACTCCTCTCTTAAATCTGTTAAACACTCCCCTTCTAAAATCTGTTATTCCAGAGGCACTGCCACAGTCACTCATGGCCTCAACCTTGGCAAGTGGTGTGGCTATCTTGGAATCAGCTGGCATTGGCTCTATTTGATATAGGGAAAGCTTCTAGCAACTTCTCTGGAAGAACACACATTCCCCTCATTATCTTCCCTGCTGCCAAAACCTAATCACACAAACCCAGTACAGTCATGTAAGGCCATCTGGTTTTTTTTCCAATCAGTTGACTCACATATGTCTGCAACAATGCAGTACAATCCTTACTGTGAAGCCACTTAACTCACAACAAAGTTATCCTTCATTATTGCTCTCAAGACTGGGATGTGAAAAAGATCACATAGAAGAGCACAGACTGCAGGATAATTTTCTTCTCTCCATCCATAGTCCACAGCCCTGTGCAACAATAAAATGCATGCAATTTGGAATGGAGATACTTACTTCAAATAAATTGTTATGGCAGATGAGAACTATACTCTCAAACCAAAAATTTATTTCAGTACCATTCAGTTGCCTTGAAACATGAGCTCAAGGCCTTCTTAATTCAGTATCCACGGTTCAATGAAAACTATCCAAACCTCTTCATGAGACCCCTCCAAATGGTAGACAGATGGTCCCTACTCCTGCTACTTCTCAGAAAAGTTTTTCTGTCACTCTCCTGTGGTAATATTCGGTATTTTGTAATTATGCCTAATGGAGAAGTTCACACCATTCTGGCTACTGCATCAGAGATTATTGACCATGGTTATAGACATTATTTACCCTTGAATCTTACTTTCAGGCATTTATTTGTATTGAAAAGAATTGCAAAAACTTAAAAATAATCCCAAATCAATCAACAATTCTCTGATCTTGTCATATGCCTTTGAGATGTTAAGACTTACAATGATACAGAGAAAGTTCATTTTTGACTTTCAGGAGTGTTAAATGAAATCTTTCAGAAAAATGGAGGCTTTATGCAAAATTAAAAGACAAATCAACTATATCTATTCACAGTCTGTTGTTTTTAAGAAGTGCCTTCAGGTCCTTCTGTCAGGAAAAACGGAAAAAAAATCTATGTATGGAGAGCAAATGAAAAAAATAAAACAAGGCCAAGGAACATATCTTGTGCAACTGTCAATTTTAAAAAGATTGCTCCACTTAGAAAGAAAGAAATATGATAATATTTTTATAACACTATTTATGTTAGGCCTTTAATAGCATTTCACAATGGCAAATATGAGTAAGCATTCTTTTTTCTGTGTACACTTGGCACACAGATTAGTTGTTGAACAGTAGCAAAAGTCAGTAGCATAATACTGGGCCTAAGAACCCAGAGTCCTGAGGAGCAAAATCCAGACCATATAATGTTGCAGGTTTTGTCCTTATTCTCAGAGTGGGGTCAAGAGAGATCTAAGCCGGAGAGCTCCAAAAAGATTATTTTCTGTCTTGCCTCTCAGATACTGCTTGACTGACAGTCAATGTGTTCACAAGCTACTAAGGTGCAGTTATGCTCCAAGTATTTCTTGGAAAAGTGAATACAGTACATTTGGCTCCATGCATGTTTGACGTGTTCGTATTTTACCAAGAGGATTAGAATTTCTGTGAGGACGTGCATCTGGTTTCTCCACTTGCAGGAAAGCATAGGATTCTGGTATAGGTCTTGCAGGTTACACATGAAGTTTCATCAAGAACCATACCCTGAATGGTACAAGGTTCATGTCTGGAAAAACATGTGCTACATTTCTACCCAGAAGAAATACTTGAAATTATATACCTTGAATGGACATAGATGTACAGCATATTCCTTGTGCTTGCATGTCTGTCTGTCCATGTGTAAAATTTTCTGTTGCTCAGGTAATTTAGATGCCTATAGTATGGAGAAGAGATTAGGTTACTATAAACTTTTGTGAGGTGTGCAGTATCCCTCACCTTGTGGTGAAATTTAGGAAAATTATACCTGTGCCTTCAGCCATTTCTACATGTTGTGTAACCTGAGAAAACTGGGTAGGAATTAGGAGAATAACCAATTCCTACTGTTTCTTGGACAGACTTCCAAATTTTGTTTGCATGCTGATACAATGTATTTTCTAAGTAAAACACCAATACAATATTTCAGTTTGTAAATTAGGTGAATAATTAACCATTCAGACCAAGCCAGAAATTAAATGAAGATAATAATTTTTATTATTCAGTTAGTTAATTTCTCCCTTTTAACACACTGTTTATCACTTTCAGGGTGTTTTGTGAACATCAATCACAATTCTAAGTCCAACTATCAATGAAAGAAACTGGACTTCTGGCTCTGGAAGCTTGTGAATGTATTTGTTTCAGAGCTACAGACTCTACTTTAATTTTCTTGCTGACAGCACGCCTCTTTTAAATGCAAAGAATTGTCTTAATGAGCTGATCTTTCTTCTTTTTGAAGGAGATTCTGGAAAATGAGAACAGCCATGAAGATGCTGAGCTATAATGCAATGTACACATAGAACATTCACTTCACAGCATAAGAGCAAAAGAATTAATGCCTTTCTGATGCATTTGACTTTCCAAACAGCTCTAAGAGTGACTACCATTTCCTTTTGGATGTCTCCTCTGGTTTATGAGCTGCATAGCAGCACATCTGTGTTTTTGCAGAGCACATCACGTTGATATTGCACAGAATGAGTGCCATGTTTGAAACTTGAGACGAGGGGTCCTCTGCCTGCCAAGAGTTCATTGCAGCTACTGTACAGAGCTGTGAGCCTCAGCTGCCTTGAATGACAGCCTACTATGGAGTTGATCCTGCCAGGTCTGGATCCTAGGCTAATTCAGGGACTTGAAAGGTCACACAACTGGAATCCCTAAAGCAATTCATGTGTAGTTTTGACTCATCCCTGGAAGAGGATTGAATAGGCTGCATGTGTGAGTGCTTCATTTCCTCAGTGACTTGTTTGCTGCCAGTGTGCTTGGGCAGCAAGGATTCAGTAGGCATGGCCAAGGTGGGGAAAAGGTAAGGACTAGCCAGTGATCCTGGCTGCTCTGTCAGCTCTGTGATGCAGAACTACGTGATCTTCCCAGTCTTGACTGTGGCTCTCCAGCAATCTCTGCATAGAATTCCTGCTTGTCTCTGATTTCTGCTCCTGTCCTTTCCCAGCACCAGATTCTTTGTCCTGCACTGCTTCATTCTTACCTCACTATTCAACCTGACCGTACCAAATTGTTTGTTTTCTCACTACAGTCTGGTTTCTGACTATGATTTAACCAAGTCCTTTAGTTTGAGATAACCCTACATAAGTCAAATGGTTGGCTTGATTCTACTCTTAGCATGCCTTCTTTCTCTAGTACTTTGGGTCTGTTTTGGGCTACTAGCTACATTCTAGTTATTTCTTCTAACATCAGCAAATACTCTCCACATCCATGGAGGAAGAAGGACTATCTTTGTTTCATTTTCTCACCCCCAGAAAATCTCTGTTTGATATTAAGAAGTCTTTTCCAATACAGCATTAGATAATTGTTGGAATGAAATACAGGCCATAAAGGGTTTCTAGAACAGAGAATACAAAGGTCTAAATCTAGTTACTCTTGGTCTTCCCCCAAAGAAGAGAAATGGACTACCTCTCTTGTAGAGGTCACCTCCATCCCAACATTTCAGTGATTGTTTTCAATATATCATATTTAACCCTTTTGTACCTGAGGGCACATATTTCTACATCATTAAGCAGTAATGAAGAAGAGAGACAGTAATGTGTGAATGGTATAGCAAAATTGCTCTATCATCTAAAACTGAAGCAAATATGGATTTGGACATATGCCATTTCTCATATATTTATGAGGACATCAGGTTTTATTATTATTTTCCGTTCACCTATTTTAAAAAAGGTAAGATTGTCTCGCAACTGTAAAGCAAAAAGAGAGGCACAGAAAAGAATGTGAGTGCTTCATATTAGCCCATGCCCACACATACCCTTTCCATCGACCATGGACTCTGGATCTGAGTCAGCTATGGTCTGGAAGCCATTTAGCTATATTCACATCCAACTTGAACTAACATGCCCTTCTGCTGGTGTCATCCTAAAGCAACATGCTTTCCAGAACAGAGCTAGTTCGTGTTGCTTGCCCACAATGCTGTGTCAAAGGAATTTTTTTTCGCATCTAGTCACAGAAATGTGCTCTAAATCACAGTCACTGAATTTTAATACCTCACAGGTTTTGTAATACCTTGAGCCAATTTGAGCCTGATTTACAAAATGCTGATCATCCTGCACCCAAGGAGTGCAAAATAAGAAGTAAAATCTGGTCTGCAGCTCCCCATCCCATCAGATTTCATATATGAACAGAGCAAACAATACATATCTTAATGATATTAGGTTAATTAGTGTTTACAAAATACAGAGAAATAATCAAATGGTTAGCACTGTGTGTGAATTGTACCTCCATAATGAAGTGTAATTAAAAGTTATCACTATTTCTATATAAACATTTCTCAGAAACAAAGAAAAGAGGTTTGTTTTCATTTGCATCTGCTGTTTTACTCATCTGAGTTGTTTGTAATTCTGAATAGGATACAGAATAATAATTTTGCTATCTCCCAGCTGATTGAGTTTGAAAGGAACTTTTTTTCCATTAATTGCATATACACAGAGTGTATATGCAATTCTGTCTACACTTCTAATTAAAAACACTGTATGCAAAAAATGAAAAAACATTTCCCCCAAAACCAGAAGTCTTTGATTTCATGGGCAGAATCAGACACAGGCTCTTGGTTTGAAAAACTTCCATTTTTTAGAACAATATCATTTGACTTCAACCACAGAAATACTCCTGAAACAGAAGGGAAAACAAAAGCAGACATCCCACTCCTGTTGCACAAAAAGCTAGCTCAAACTGGAACGATAAACACTCATAGCTCTAAGTGGAGGCATCTCCAGCAGGTTATGTCTGGCACCCAGGGATGAGACGGTAACCACAAGCAGGGAGATGCTGACGCCTGTACAACCTGATACTGGTGTGATTAGAGGACAGCCCTCATCCTGCAGGACTAGCTATAATGCATTGTACTGTGGTTTTTGTTCATTAAACAGCAGCTGCTAAGAGATACAGCCTTCAAGAGCATACAGCTGATCCCACCTGTTATATTTCACATCTACATGTAGTTTATTGTGTGGATGTGCTGTATCTTTGCTATATTTCATGATTTGTCTGCCCGAGACTCCAAACAGAATGCTTTGCATCCATTTTTATTGAATCTACTATGAATGTTTACATGGGATTTTACTTTTAAAATATACACTATTTATTTTTAAATATACAGTACCAAAAATGTGGTTGTGTGCAAAGCAGAAACTTTCTCCCACAGTTCATTTTTGAATAGTGTGTTGGAATTACTTGGAGATGCTTTGCAAAATTCTTTGTAATGTCTTTCTCCATAGTTTATCTTCACTTACATTTACTATAGCCGTTCACAGGTTTAAAGGTTTGTTTAATATGCAAAGCCTTTTGACATGCAATAATGAATTAATTCATACAATTATATGTAATGTTTTAAAAGAATCCTAAAATTAAATGTGACCACTGCTAAAAGATGTAATGCAGAAGCATAAAATATGTATGAAATTATGTAAATACCCTGGAAAACCTCTTCCAGCTAGACTTGTCTACCAGTTTTCTGAAGGCTTGCCAAACTTGAAATAAAAGCCACATTGAGCAGAATGTTTAGACATCTGGATACCTTTCTTTTAAATTCCAGGAAAATATTCTGTATCTAGTTTGAACTACAGTTACCTAAGTCGCTATTTCCACTACAGTCAAAATAGTTATTCTTTGTAATTTCCTGTTTGTCATATTACTTCTCTTCAGCCAGCTGATCAAAGATACTCTCAATATTTTTGTAACTGTTTTTCCTGTCTAATTTTCTAGTTAGTATTTTAACAGGCTCAAGATTGCAAGCCAGCTTTTTTCTTTGACCTGTTCAGGCTTTCCATCTTCAGATTTTGGACTTCATTCCACTACTAGTGCTGTGCAATTTATTAAAATAATTGAACACTGCAAAAAATATTAACAAAGTTCAGCAGTTCACCAAATTTAATGTTAAAAATTATTTCTGCAGTCATGTTCATGTCACAGGAAATTCCTTGAATACTGAATCTCTCTCAGGCAATTTTAACCAGTAATAAGGCCAGGAAGAAGGTCTTATACCACTGTGTGGTAGTTTTGTTTTAAAGGTGGCTAAACAGGTTGGTAAAAAAAAAAAAGGAATGTTTAATTCAGCTTAATCGCACAACAAATACTTGATCTTATTGCAACTTCATAAAAAACCTTCCAGATCTAGCTTATGTTTTGTTAACCTTTACTTAATTTACGTAAGGAAAGCACAAACAGCTATGCTAGTTCAGCACTCCTACTAAATGGCATCACAGAGTTTTCTTAGGTTCGACACTTCTTACAAATCAGAAAGAACACTTGATGAAAATCAGTGAGATATAATAGAAAGAATATGAAGATTAATGTGTTTTTACCCCTCATACACTGCTTTCCTATGTATCAAAACATCAGCAAGAAATTAACTATAAATTCATCAATAAAGATATGCAGTTTCAAGATAATACAGAAACTAGCCATGCTGCCAGTGCCCCATGCAAAACTTTTCCTGATAGAACAGGTTTATCTTCTCATTTCAGAGCATTTCCTCATAGCAGGTGAAATAAATCTATCACAAAAAATGTAAAATCGATGAAAATTTCATTATAGGTGGAAACTTCTCAAATAAGTAGAGTAGTATTTATTGACAAATTTGTTAGTTTGAATTCACCTTTTACCCATCACTCGGTGAGCTGGAAGCCAGTGTGGTGCATTACATTACATTTTAAAATAATATATCAAATTTAATTTTTGCTACAAATCACATAGAAAAAAAGTGTTACCTTTCCCTTGAACTTGAAGATCTATATCCAAAATTAAATTTGTAAAGGTCTTCACTCTAGTGGCCTGAATTTCTTGCATAAAAACATTTTTGAACTTCACATGCTAGTGATGTACTGTGAGTTATGTAGCTCAGATCCATTCTAGTGAATACACACTAGTGCAGCCTTGCAAGTCCAAAATGTTGAGTGATCACCACCCATGTGAAAAATCATTCTGACATAAGACAGGTTTCTTTGGCTACATTTTTGCTATGTGAACAGGACCTCATTAGAGGTCCATGAGGGTCTCTATTTCACTGCACAGAACACGTTAAGGGGTTGTGAAACTGTCCCTGGAGTCCCTACAGCTGCCTTATCCCAGTGTGTCCTAGTCTCCTGAGAATGACTCACTTGGGTAGGCGGCTCTGTGATGTGGACACGCACTTGTTCTAATTGTGTTGACTCACTCTTACCGAGGCTGAATATGGCAAAAATGGCTCAGCATGGATGTAAACGTTGCTAGACAAACACTATCAACAATTCATGTGCAGTATACAGTGCAGGACTACAATGTGATTTTTCATTTAAAGAGTTACTTTACACTAAAAATATAAGATGGCAAAACACACAGAGATTTTTGGACCATAAGGATCTCCCTGATGAGATCTGATAGCCTTGATTCACTTACAAGCAGGAGGAGGTGATGTCTTTTTTATTGCATACAACATATTTGCAAATGTGATTGACAAGCTTGGAAAAAAGTACAGCAGTTAGCATCTAAGCACAAATTCTCTTTTTAGTTAGAAACTGTCTACTTAGAAATACTTATCAGATGATAGAAAAAGTAAATTACTTGTGGGTGATAGAGTTGTCTGACCTACCAATTAACAAAGAAAATCAGGTCAGACGTACAGCATGTAAATTAATTACCTGAATATGACTAGCTGACATTTGACAAAATAGAATGTCACATTGATAGGGAACCCAATCCTGTCAACAAGGTTGTAGATGCTAAAAAAAAAAAAAAAAAAAAAAAAAAAAAAGAAGAAGAGAAGAAATAAACACACTAAATGTAAAGACAAGCAGAGAGAAGCAGAGCAGGAGGGAGAAATTTGCTTAAGAGCATTACTGTTTCTTTTTCTTTATGGCTTTCCTTGAACAAAAAGAAAGCAGAATGTATTGTATAGTTGTTATGGACTAGTAGTGTCAAAAATATATATTTCATGTGGAAAAAAAATAATGAAAGATTTAATGCAACTACAACCACTTCATGTCAGATTTATTCTATTAGCATTATCTGAGTGACATTGCAATCAGATGTGTTGTATGTGTAGCTTTTTTTGTCCTGCTTTTCTGCTGTCATATATTGGATGAAGGGCATGGACATCACAGGTTGTACAAGAAGAATAAATTAAAATTTGAAATCTTGATTTTGTTGCGGTCTATATTTCTGTCAGATAGGTCAGGGAAAAACCCTTATTCTGTTGTAGTGAATTACAGTGAGTGCTGACGTACTTGATGCAAACTCACAGGAAATTCTTTAAACACGTCTGAGTCTGGGGGTTGTAAGTGGATTTTGTTCATATAGAAACTTATGAAAATATGTTAATTTCGATGAACAAGTGAGATGAGAATCAAAACGACCTGCTTGATGTCACAGTAACAAGCTCAAGTAATGTTATTTAAAACAAATTCAAACCACATCACCAACACTAAAGCTTGAGATATCTACTTGGGTCAAAATAGGGCCACAATGCTTTGCTCCTGCGGTCACTCATCTATTGATTATGGCAGCTGGTTCTTTTCCCTCTGTTTTCTTCAAAGCCTGGAGGCATGTCCCTTCTCCCTTTCCAAATGCTGCTCAGCTTGAAAAGCAGCACAGTTGAACCCTAAGAATTTCCTCCACAACATTTTGCATATTTGCTTAAGAGGAAAGACCAGAAGATAAAGAGAGCAAAAGAATTTTAAATCCCGGAGAAGCCAAGCTGTTCTTCAGAAGGTGCATCATGCTGGCCCCGGGGCACTCTGAACAGCAGCCCTGGCATATGGCAAGGTGGCAGCCAGAACCAGGGTATGTTTCTGACAGCCAGCGTTGGCTGATCGGATACAAAAGAGAGAGCCAGCAGAAACAACTATTGCCCATGATTATGTGTCTGCTTCTGCCAGGAGAAGAGGTGTCAACTGGGTCTCTTTTTTTCAGTTTGCTTTTTCCTTTTTTTTTCATCCTTTTCCATTATGTTTCAGAGATTTGTTCCAGACTAGTAGCCTATGGGCTGGGGAGATGAGAATTCAGTCAGATATAGAGCACACAAAAAAGTGTGACAAATTGCAATGACAAGGTTGTGTTAGTAGCTTATGATGTAGTGAAATGAAATCCTGAACCAGGGAACACAGACAGTGGTGTGCTATGCGCTATAGGCATCCGAGTTCAGAGAGGGGGGAAGGATTGTTCAGCAGGGGTGGGAGTACTGAGCCAGTAAAACCACCACTGACATTACTGCCAGCCTGTAACACGCTGCTCATCAACAAATTAAGTCATTTTTCTTGCACTCAATATCGAGGAGTAGAGTGATGCAGTTGGTATTTAAACATCATGAAATATGTTATTAGACACGCACAGCTGGAAGTAAAGAAATACAGTGTTTTGGTCAGAAGCTTTCAAGCCTGCTGGCTGAAACATTTAACATTTTACTTCCATCTGTGTATGTCTTACAGAACTGGCTTAAACTTGATACTTCACACTGGAACATGCAAGAACTTTGGGGGAAACACTCACTTTAAAAAAATATTCTGTCCCTACCCCTCCATTTTGTCTTTCTGTACAATAGTCATGAAAGGAATTTTCCATAATCCTTGCAAAAAGGCTGAGCAAGACTCATCATTTCCTCTTAGCCAGTAACCAAAACTATTCTGCTACTAACCATTATTGTGTCTGAGCATCTCAGGTGCTGAGCACCTCCTTAGATTTTATCCTCACAACCAGTCAGATGGAGAGCCATTGACCCCAGTTTTCAGTTGGGGAACTGAGATGCAGTTGACTAAAAAGCTTGGCAAAGTTCATTTAGTCTGTAACTGGCCTATGAATAGGACCCATGCATCTTTCAGTGCTTTCTCTCCTAAGCTAATCCTCCTAAATTTCCAGAATCTAAGGGAGAAGAAGTTGTAAAGTCCAAGCAATCTGAATCACTAAGCATACCCTGCCCAGAAAACGCCTCACAGGGATAGTACTGATCCCTAGTATTTACTGATAATTATATTTTTTTTGGCCCAAGAATTTTTCTGTGCTATGCACAGTATTAACATGAACAAGGCAAGATCTCTACTTTAACATGCACTTATTTGCCATTTATTGATATCCAGTCTATTCACTTCCCAACTTTTACAGACTCCTCAAAAAAGAAATCTTGTTAATTCTTTTAGTGAGCCAATCCCCTAAATAATGATGGATTTATTGAATTCTAATATCATTACTACAAAAAAGTTCTTTTCACTCTACTCTCAAGACATATCTCAAGCCTAACTTCCTGAACTTTGTCTTTTCACATTTGGTCTGTTAATGATTAAATGATCATACTTAACCCAGCAAAATTTCCAATATCCAATATTCCAGTATTTAATGTCACCTCACAGGTATTGATTCTTCTTTTCAAATCTAAATATAGAATAAAGCATCAGTATTCATGTTTTCATAAACTGACACACATGTATGTCCCCAGCATGAAAGTAAACCAAGGTAGTAATATATTCTTACAAAACTTCCTCTTTCTGCTTTCTGAATTTACTTTCACATCAGACATTAGAGTATCCCTTAAAATTTTGCATGAATACTAATTTTTTTATGTTTCCCCTCAGATTTTGAAGTTTATCTATACACACGGCAAAATGGAAGTTCTTAGGGGAAATTTTGGCATCTGAATAAAATGCAGCTTTCTTGTTTGAATTGTTTGGCACAAAGAACATAGAATGTATTTTCTTGGCAATCAGGGGCATGTTGAGTTTCTGACTTGAAGAAGCAGATGCACAAAGAACTCTTATCAAAACAAATACGAGGACCTGACATGATTAGCTAAATAAGTACAGTCCAGGGGAGCAAATGCCAGGTGATAGTGTACCTTTTAATTTGCAAGAGAAAGTTCTAACCAAACAGGAATCAATAATTGGAAACTGAAGCCACCCACCTCCAAATTGGAATTAAGGCACAGATTTTAAACAGTAAGAATAACTAACATTCTCCATCTGTTCATCCTGGGTTTTTTGAAACAAGCTGTACTCAGGGAAAAATTAGCATACTTTCTATGAGGGCAACTGGGTAGAAATCTGAGACTAGATAAGCTAAAGATTTTTTTGCAGGTTGCAAAATCCTCATTAAAAAGGTGCTGTGCCTTAACTAATAGAAACAGTAATATTAACACAGGAAATTAAAGAGCAATCCAGGGTTTCCAGTGGAAAAATATGTCTCTTTGTGTAACTAATGCTAAAGGTACCCTTATCAGTAGTCATGATACTAAAAACAGAAATTGGGAGGATTACCTCTGTCCATCATACGGTCATGAGACAAAACCAAATATTTGAGCCTGAAATTAATCCTGACACAGAGAAACTGAAAATGCAGATAGATTGCTAACAGGAATCATTCTGGGTAGCTAAAGCATCAGCACATAAATTGTTTCATAATTTCCAGTTTTAAACTGCTGAATACTCATATAGAAAAAGAAGAAATCCTCTATCCTTACATCCTAAGGATGAGTCCTCTGTCCATATGTAAAAGCACCGTGCCCTTATAAATGTGTCAAAATTGTCTAATCAAAATTCCTGTCTAAAGTTCTTCTAAAACCAGCACAGGTTCTAGGGTCAGATAAAGGCAGAACAAAGAAGTAAATGAAAGTTTGACAATCTTCCAGTAAAAGATAGAAATCTGAACTCAGTTACAATAAACTTTCTCTAAGAGTTATAAGGGTGCAGAATGCCAGCTGATTTATTCTGTTTTGATGTAGAGCTAACCTAACCAGGTTTGTGGGAAGAGAAAAGAAAGGGGATCAGAAAATTGAACACAGTGGTTCTGATATTCGTAATAGGTGAGTATAAATGTGGTCCTGTAAATGAAGTTATAACCATACATTTCTGGCAGATTCTTGATATAAATTTGAAAAGAAACTTTCATACTAACTGCATTGTACATATTTTAAAGAGTCCTTCATACTGCTGGATTTACAAGTTAAACTTAGATATTTTGTTCAAGGTAATTCCTTCCTGGAGGAAAAATTAGTACAGTTAAGGACATTCTTAATCTTATTTTAATTTAAAAGTGTGTCAATTATTAAACCACTAAAGTCAGGGTTGGTTTGCCTTTGACATTAATACGTTTTTCTGAGGCTCCTGATGATTAAGAACTGTGAACATCAACTACACTGAGAATGACTTGAGGGAGCAGTCTGTCTCACCAAGAGGAATGGGAAAGTAGTCAACTGCCTGGGGTCAAGGAGGGTGATGCAGCAGCACTGTGCATATCTCAGGCCTGCTGATGGGTATAGGGAAAACTTGGGGTATTATAACAGAGATGCCAAACTGGATGTGCTATCAGATGAAGAGAGAGAAAAGGTTACAAGAGAAGATACTACAGAAAGTTGGTTTTGTTTTTTTTTTTTTAATTCATACTGACATCAGGAGCTTAATTAATCTTGAAAGGGAAAATTGTGGTATTACTTACTTCAGCTTCTGTTCTGTGAATCCTTTATATCTGCATTTTAGATATATTTGCTGAATTAGTTAGACATCTTACAAGAAAAAAAAGCATATAGTTCTTTTGAGTTTTGTCTATAAAGAGGTTTCTTCTTTGGCAGAGTAGATGTAAGCAAAATGTTCCCTGGTTTTGGTTTTATAAGAGATCTGCGGAGCATTGTCTCAGGAAAACAACCTTGGGATAAAGTGCTAAAGATTTCCATACTTTTTTACCCAAAAATACCAAGAAATTGCTATTAAAGGCTGAGACTCCACGGTTTTACAGTATCATATATTAAGTCATTGACCACATCCTCCTCTGAAAAAAAATATTGTTTTCCTATTAATTCTGGATCCAAACCTTAGCATCTTAATTTTCTACTCTCACTATTTTATCATTTTTATCGTCACTATATAAGAGAGACTATGATCCACAGACAGGTTCATTTTTACCACAGTTGCAGAATCCCAGGCAGTTTCTGTTTTGTGTGAACTAACAGAGTTGTCTACAGCAAGAAAATTGTGGTTTCCAGGTATTAATTAATGTCTGAATACAGTCTAATACTGTTCATCTTTCCTCACAACTAAACAGATAAAACAGTTAACTGTAAAGTAAATTTCACTGCTCTCATAGTCTATATTTCTTTATGTGTAATGCAGAGAATAAGACAATTTATAATAAATACAATTTACTTTTAATATACATGGTCTATATATTCCAGTTAATGTTTACCATTACCCTGCTCTGGTTAACAAGTAAAACACTGAATCAGTTTACTGTATACTTTTCCTATAAATTACACCAGAGGACTCTTTTTCACTGGCCTGCACAGCACTATAAGCACTCAATAATGAAAACATGAAAAGGATTCTACAAATGGACTTCTGATGTATAAAAGAAAGCATATTGCCTGAAAAGCTTGGACATACAGGAATGTGATAAAATCTTTAGAATTAACTCATAGGCAAAGATGGAGCTAACATTTCTTACGGTTCTTCCCATGAAATCCTCTCAAAATGTAATAGCAAATCTATGAGACTTTACTTGCCCTTCCAGGCCTTTCTATTTCTTAACCCAGTCTGTAAGTCTCCATATTTTGGACATGTGACATGAGAAGGGAAGAAGTTATGGGAGAGGGGCTGTATGATGGCAGGCAGGTTTGGGAACAAAAGCAAGGCTACAGCATCAGACTGTTTCTAGGAAGAGCTCAAATTCAGAGAGCTCCAAATCCAGAAAGCTGCAGCGCTAGCAGAGCTCTGTGTGTCAGATGCAACCAGCTGGTGAGCCCATCAGCTGTGCCTGGCCCTGGGCCACGGCATGGCCCTGGGAATGTTTCAATTGTCAGATATCTACAGCATGAGACCTGACAGATCTCCTTCTGAAAAATGATGCTGTTTCATATTTCAGAGATCAATCTTGCATCCACTACTATCTGCATTTATTTATTCATCCATTCATTTATGCATTTGCTGACTCTGACTTCAGTGGAATCAGAATTGGACATTAATTTCTCATCTGAAGAATTCAAATGAGAATTCTTAAGTGTACCTCCTTTTCCACTGTTCAAGTAAAATGTTACTTATTGAGAAAATGAGATAAATACGTCGTCAGACAGAATTGCACATGGTAGGAATCCAGAAGGATGGCAGAGTCTGTCTAGAGTCCTCTTCCCTCCCTCTTTACTCGCTAAGGCTGCCAAACCCAATAGCTAGAAAAAACAAGACATTAAAATGCTATCACTGACTGAGTTAGAATTACTATCAAACCCATACATTGCACTCTTTGCACAAGCTCATTTTCCACAGACAGGAAAATCAAAGAAACCAATAATAATGGAAAAATCATCTGGGAAAAGGAGGGGAAAGGGAAGTACAAAAGAAAAGAAGGTCCTCTTCTAGGAAGCAGAGAGAAGTTGGATTCAGTTGTAAGTAGTCACAATCCCTTGGTAGAAACAATGTAGATCAGGCTAATTCCTCTCCCTGCACTCCCTGCCAATTTGGCATTCAGAGACTCAAATGAACCTGAAATAACTTCCTTACCAGAATTTTTAAAAGGTGAAATCGATAAAATTCTCCTATGTCCTTTGTTGTCCCTGCACTCTTCTTGGTCAAAGTACTATCAAAGAAAATAACTATTCGGTCTGTGGAAAAAATCACAGTCCACTTCTCTTTTTATAAATTACATGAATAGATAAATTTAGGCAGGGAATGACTAAGACTGTAATTTGCTCTTCAGTCATCAGCTACCTCATGACAGTCTGGGCTGCAACAGAGTTTCCTTTTATGTTAGGGACTCAGCATCATATGTGCAATACCTATGCATCATCCTTTTTAGAGGAGACAGAAAGCTTGTTAGGTTTGTAGGTTTGGTGTCTCTTGCACCTCAGGGGAGGGCAGAGCTGCTGTGGAAAGGACTGGAGCTCTGCTGTCCCTCCGAGAGTTCATCTACACCATTGCTTCAAAGATATTAACTGCCTGCTGATGTACAGACACAGTCTGTCCATAGTTTTTCCCATTTTATTTGGGGTAATATTAAACTTCTGAGTGTCCTGCTTGTGCTTGCTGAAGCCTGTGCTGGTCCTTCTTCACAAACCACCAGCTGCAGCTTGGAACACTGATGCTTGCCTTCATGGTCAGAGGGGCAATTGATAAGTTCCTGGAAACATCCAGAGATGTGCTACAAAAGGCAGTACAGGCAGGGTGTGCAGGGAGGGTGCTACCATCTGCAAGCAGGTCCACAGTTCAGGTAAGTGCTAAGTGCTCTAGGTCTCTGCCAAAACAGTGGGCGCTCAACTCAGATCCAAAACTAGTCTGTCTACAGAGACAGTCCCTGAGAAGTCTGATGCTTCCACCCAGACAGAATTGGTAAGGAGGGAGACAGTACAGTTGGTAGCTTGCAATGGATCTGCAGATACTTCTACCAGAGAAAAGGCTGTTACCCACACAAGGTGAGCACAGGTTGATGAGCTGTGATTGAATTACAAGAGACAGTTAATGGGCTGTGCACTATTAGAGGAGCTGAAACAGATAGGTGATTCCAGAACCAAACACCTACAATAGATGCCACTGAGTGTAAGACACCTTGGATCCTGGCGACCCAGAAAATCAGGATCCCAATTCAACCTCTACACTCCAACATCCAGACCAAAACCAGATATGATACTTTAAAGATTTTAGACATCCATGAGCAAGGCCAACCAGGAGAACCTGCACCAACAGCCAACTGAGGTTACCATAGAAAGAAATGTCAAGTGATCATAGTGGGTCTCTCTATTAAGGGGTGATGAAGCCCCCATCTGATGGCCTGAGTCATGAGAAGGATGCTGCGTGCTGGGGGCTAACGTCTGTGATGCTACCCAGAGGGTACCCCAGCTTGTCAAGAGCATAGATTACTACCCACTACTACTTTTTCATGTCGGTGTGGAAGATGTCACAAGCCAAAACATAGGCAGGAACAAGGAAGACTATAAAGACCTGACAGGACAGGTGAAAAGCATCGTTACCCAAATCATCTACTCATCTCTTCTACTGGTTAGAGGAATGGGGACAGCCAGAAGCAGACACATAGTGCAGACCAACATCTGGCTTCATGGCTGGATTTTGGCTTTTATGACAATGGCTTGTACTTTAATGATAATAGCCTGTTAGGGAAGGATGGGATCCACTTGTCTAAAAATGATAAGAGAATCTCTGGCAGCAGGCTGGCCAGTTTGGTGAGACAGGCTTTAAACTGAAGTACTCGGGGTAGGGGTTCCAAAGTGGCAATACTTACACCATTGCTTCCTCTTGAGGAGTGGGCCATGCCAACAAGTATAGCAGCAGATGTTCCTTGACTGCTTCTCAAAATGAGAATCATAGGGCTAAACACATCAAGAGTGTTTATGGCTACGGTGTATCCTCTTACACCCCTTCTTGATTACCTCTCATAAGTGCCTGTATGCAAACGCTCGCAACATGGTGAATAAACAAGAAGTAGAAATCTACTTCTGGTGTGGTCAAAGTGCCATGATCTCATTTCAATTACAGAGGCATGGTGGGATGGCTCACATGGGTGGAATGTGTCATGACTGGCTATGTATTTTTTAGAAAAGACAGGTCAGTGCAGTGAAGTGGTAGAATTTCTCATTATGTGAGAATAACTGGAATATGTCGAGCTCTACCCAGAGAGAATGTATCTTCTCTCAAAGAATGAGTTGAGACCTTAAGGGTGAGAATTAAGGGACAGGCTTAAATATGTGATATTGTTGTGAATGTTTATTAGAGGCCACCTGATCAGGAGGAGGAAGTTGATGAGGCTTTCTCTGGGCATCTGGAAATAGCCTCACTGTCACAGGCCCTGGTTCTCCCAGAGGACTTCAACCACCCTCGTATTTGTTGGAGAGACAACACAGCTCAGCACACACAGTCCAGGAAGTTCCTGCAGACTTTTGATGTAAGTGACGGGGGAACCCACAAGGAAAGCTATGTTGCTGGACCTCATATTAAGAAACCGGTGGGGACTGGTTGAAGACATGAGGGTTGGGGACAGCCTTGTGACCAAGATGGTGGAACTTCAGATCCTGCATGGATGAAACAAAGCAGTAAACAGAACTAGCACTCTAAACTCCAGCTAACTTTGGCCTTGCCAAAGATCTACTTGGGAGAATCCCGTGGCTTAGAGCTCTAGAAGAGAAGGGAACCCAAGGTAGCTGGTCAATATTCAAGAATATTTTCTTCAAACTCAAGATCAGTGTATTCCCATGATCAAGAAACCAGGCAAATGGAACAGGACACCTGCATAGATGAGCAGGGAGCTTTGAATAAATCTCAGCTGGAGGAAATTTATGGGACGTGTTAAAAGGGACAGGCCACATAGAAGTACTATGGGAACACCATCAGAGTATACAGGGAGATGAATAGGAAGGCCAAGGCCCACTTGGAATTGAGTGTGTCAAGGGATATCAAGGACAACAAGAACAGCTTCTAAAAGTACATCAGCAGCAAAATTAAGATTAGGGAAAATGTAGGGCTGGTGCTGAATCAGATGGGTGTCCTGGTGACAGAAGACATAAAGAAGATGGAATTGTTTAATGCCTTCTTTGTTTCAGTCTGGACTTCTGAGGATGACTCTCAGGAGTCTGAGTTCTCTGAGGCAAGAGAAGGCTGAAGAAAGAAAGATTTCCCTATTTTACAACAAAAAATAAGAAAGCACTGACATTTTCAAAATGCACAGTTTGTACCACAAAAATGTTGCTTAATCATGTACTTTGTTGTTAGAGCACTTTCATCTTTTAAGTGTTTCTAAGAAACTGCTTTCATTTCAGTTTAGGGTGCAAGAGAGTATAAATCTGCAGCCATGGTGCTGCTCAGGGTGAGGTCTGATACAGGAAGCACCTGCTTTTAACAGAAGTTCAAGCTGGAAAGGAGAAGGTAAAGATCACCCTGGCTTTTACCAGCTTTTATCCAATCATAGACCAGGCTTTTCTTAGCCCATGTTAATAATTATTATTTAAGCATGACAACCTCAGATAATTTTGCTTCCTTGCACTAAATCTTCCTTGGATCTTGTGATACAGCAGCTCCTGCATCTGGGTCGTTATTCATTGTTATACAGCATAATGCCACTGAAGGATTAAGATGATATTAGCAAATGCATTATGAAGCCACAAGTAATCAAGCTTAATGTAGAGTGAGATTTGGAAGTAGAAAATATTCAGACTGAGATGTTAGCAGTGTGTTATGGAAATGGTTTAATCTCTGGTTATAAGTAGCTAATATATGCTGAATTTTAACATCAGTGTGCAACTTCGATTAGAATCTCCTAAATACATAATCCCCATAGCAATCCTACTAAAAAATGGGAGCTTAATTGTCGCCTTACAGTCTAGTACCTTTCACCTTCACATAATGCTACCATGATGGCTTTTCAAAACAGCAAGAAGAAGAAGAAGAAAGAGAGAAGAAAATCAACCAGAAGAATTTGTCGGCAAGACACTTTAACATCCGTTTCAAAAGTCACAGATTACAATTTAAAATGGAAGTCCCCTTTTGAACAAAGAAGGAAAGGTTATGAGAAAATACAGTTTGAAATTATTGATGTGTAAAGCCATACGTGATTGCATCTGTCCTATAGCTCCCCCAAATGCACCAAATGGTTATTGCTGAAACCTCATGGAAATAAGTGCAAGAGATTGGACTACAGTGATTGTCATTACTGCTTAGAATGCTGGTTGATGTGTCTCAAATGGAATATCTGCTTTTCTCAAGCAAGCCTTCTTTATAGACTGTGTGTCAGATGGGCTGTATGTGTTCTGCTCAGATAACCCTGGAAACATGTAACAGTCATGCAAATTATAATTCTAGAAAAAGAAATAAAGTAAATTGACCATTGACAGTTCTTTTCCTTCCTTTATCCTGCTCTCTTATATAAGCATCCTAGTGTAATGATTGTGAACTTAAAGAATTTATGTTCCAATGCACTTTACCTTTGCAGGCAATGAAGTTAGTGGGTTCAGCTTTAGTTCTTTATGGGGTTTTGTGTTGTTTTGAATTTTTTTTTTTTTCTCCCAGGAAGAACTATTTAAAAATGGTACAATGATTATCTCTTTTCTAGTATCAAAGTTTCTGTCTCTGCAGATATTTACTCAATGCTACACCAGAGCAGGAAGGAACCGACCAAAAATGCTGAAGCAATAAACAAAATCTTTAACTTGCCTAGAGCAGTAGTGGGGCACGTGAGACGCTCCATTTATTATTACAAACAGGCTCATACCCTGATCAGAATCTACTGTTAATCACAGCAGATCCACTTCTGCAATTTACATGTGGTCTTGTCAGAAAAAAAGCGCAATATAACTTCCCACCCCCATTTGTATTTCAAGGCCTTTCTGGCTTCAAACAAATCAGCCCTTTTATTAAATTACCTTCTCTGGGATTCTTAGAGAAATATCTTGTGTTTCTTTCATACAGTTTTTCAGAGTCAGGGTGCTGATGACACTCAGAAACCTCTTCCTATTTTTACAGATTATTTCTTCTTTCTTGGTTCTGTATGTCAGAATTGATTCTTAAACATATTTATCTACATTTTGTTAATTGTAATTTAGAATTGTAGTCTAAAGGGTATACATTTAGACTATAGCAATTTTGAAGGCGAGCAGTTATTTCATTGGGTTGTCACTGCTTCCAGAAATCAAACCCTCCCTGTCATATATAAATAGATTGCTTGATATACATGCAATATCCTGTCGGTGTCATGCACTCTTTTCTTTAATCTGACTGACATAGCACATAATAAAATGCTCACTTCAATATATGTCTGTTGCATTTTGCCTAATTCTGGGCTTAGTTTAATATTAGTCATGAATATTTCCTACAACTGGATATGAATTTGAATATATAAAAGGCACATTTTATGTTCATGCTGCTGCACTTGCTTCCCCCATATATTTTATTGCTTTCCTTGCTTGTGATGAATTAAGCCATCTGAAGAAAAGAAGAACTGGAAGCAACAGGGACATTGAGCCCGTTATCTTTATCCACAAACCAGGTGCAGCATGTGTGAGAGAGAATTGCATTCTTTGCACTTTATTTTCTACAAGTAGCACAGCAGTGAGGTGGAGGGAGACACATTCTCCATTGGCCATGGCAAGAGGAAATACAAAATTCCAGCATATTAAATCTCAGACTTTTTTCATATTAAGGTACTTGATCACACTATATCAGCAATTTTATTCTGTATAATTTATATGGACTGTTTTCAGGCGCGGCAGACATTGGATTGACTTCTGTTTCACTTCTGTTCTGCTGCACATCTAAAGAAATATCTTCTTTGAGTAAAAAGCTGCTTTTGATCAGTGCCCTGGGTGCTTAAGTGTTTGTCTAGATTTCTTTATAAGTGGAAATTACTATAATGAACAGGAATATATTTTGACTTTTTCAATATTCCTGCCAAGACACACATTCAGATTTCCTTTAAGATTCAGTTGTGGATAACTAGTGAGGAAATCTTATTTCTTCTATGTTATATAAAACCTATCTTGCACAATAATTACTACTATTATAACCGAAGAATTGGGGATTCTGAAGATGTCCATCTATTTTTGTTTGTTTGTTTCAGTGTAAGAACTCATTTAGCAGAATATCTTCAGGAAAATAAAATTATTTAATGTATTTTACTTTTGTTACTGGACTAGATACTTCTGCATCTACTATTATAGCCGAGAAAGAAGAATTAGGCAGCATGTTCAGAGACACATTTTTATCAATTTGTGATATTTTCACTTTTTGGTTAGTGGTCACCTGAAACACATTGGTTTGGCTATTTGGTCACCTGAAACACATATGATTTCAGGTGGGTTTAGCTTCTTGATTTTTAAAGACCAGTAAATTAATTTTATGAAAAGAAACAGAAGTAAAGATTGTCATTTCCGTGCTTCAGCAAGGAAAAACCATTTAAAATACTATGGCATTTCTAGACTGCTATGCCACCTACCAAGACCTGCGCGTAACTTTACGTGTTAGAAAGTCTATTTCACCATTTGGCTATAGACCAAACTTTTTTCACAGTGCGTGAAATGGAATACAGTTTCAGACTCTTTCAAAATGGCCTGTGTTCCCCTGGTTTTATTTTTCATGCAGAAGTACAGTCTATTCTGTCTACCTATTGTGTGACCTTGCCTCCCTATGGATAGAAATGATGGAAAAAATGAACCACTGTCTAAAACAGATTAGATGCCAAACCTAGTTAGATCTTGCCTAATCTTATAAAAGTATGTCAGTTAGGGACTTACTTGACCTACGGAAAAAAAAGATCTGTGAACACTATCCTAGCTGGTTACTGATTCAGCTTGATTATACTGCAGCCACGGCTTTATTACAGCAGACAAAGTATGGTCATGCAAATTTAGCCCACTTTCCATCAGCCTATGGCATCCACCCAGCAAGTTAAAACATACTTTTATTCAACAATGCAACCAGCATACAGCAGATTAATTGCCAGAACAACACAGTGAAATCCAAACAGAAATTACTCCCTAGTTAGATAAGGCTTTTGAAACAGTGGCCCACATTGTTCTTGCTGAGAGATTCTGACATGCTTGAGAAGTTTTATGGCACTAATGATACTATTACAGTTGTTCTGCAAATCTTGAGTTACTTTTTTCCTATTGTCTTAATACCAAAGACTTTTTATATATAATTATTTTCAACATGTATCTGTCAAGATAATTAAATAATTTTTAGATCATTCTTTCTTCCTTTCTTTCTTCTAGAAGACAAATGATTAAACGTGTGTGTGCACAGAAAAAATATCGGAAAAACTTTGAAGGAAGGTTTCTCTATCTAGCAGTAAACATATTGGATGTTACACGCTGGATTCAGTGTTATTTTGGTGAATGCTGTAACAGCCAAATTAGCTAACCCAAAGGGGATGAAAAAGGTGTTTAGAACTAGTGACAGTACTTCAAAAAATGAGGCTGGGTCAAGCACTATATGAGCACTAAAGCGAGTATGGAGTATAATAAAGCAACTTGTTTTTTTGAATAGCTGGGCACAGTATAGGTAAGCCTATTGTTCCCCAAAGGCTGCTTGCAGTTACTGTTAACGCACTTCTGTGCTTTTACCAGAGCCTTCAGTAGCTGTGACAGTGCTTGCAAATGTGATGCTCATGACAAGTCTGTCTGCTTCTAAAGCATGTGAAGAAAGCCGAACACTCTTAATAATACTAATGGAGAGATTATCTTTAGCTTCTGATTTTTTCCTTTTGAAAATAAAAGTGGGAGGTTTGTTTTAACACTCTGCCCTTTTCAGAAAGGTTGTAAGAAGCAATTGAGCCCCCTCTGCAAAAAGCTTCCCTTTTCAAGTTTTCCACTTAATTAAAATACCACATTTTAGCTCACTAGAAGGGAAGTCTTCACCACTACCTTTTAGAGAAATAAAAAAATAAATAATAGTGGCAATCCTCTGTCAGTGTAAGAGTGTTTCTGTTAGTTTCTATGCACAAAGGGATAATTATATACTTTTAAAGTCCCCATTAAGGAGCCAAAAACTGTTCTACAGCTTCTTTATTAAAGATATCTGAATACTGCAGATAGCATTAAAGGCTACAAAAGTAGCCAATTAGACTGTATTAACATGCAAATTTCCACAGAAAAGAATGTGTAAAATGTTTTGAGATTATTTAGGAGAGCAAAAGGAAGACCGGACTCATGGGCTACAAAGGTGTTATTATGCACATACAGATGCATGCATGTATGTTGCCTCTAAAGCACTAACAACACTCATTTTTGCTGCTATATATATAAAAAAGTGTAATAAAAATGTCATGATTGCTTTTTTTTAAAGGATAATAAGTTATCCTGAGAAAAAAAGAATTTGTTACAATTCCAAAATAAGAAGGATTTTACAGTGATTCAGTAGATGGGTTATGGATCACATTTTCCAGTGCTGAATGCTTTGGTATACCGCTAGCCAGTAAAATGCATAACAGACCATGATTACCCTCTCCCTCCTATATAACACCAGTCAATTTGCACTTGTTCTTTCCTGTATTTTGCATTTCTCTGCAATATTTTAACCTTTATGCATGTTCTTCATAACCAATTATTTAAAATTTACAACATACTATATCCAGTCTATTATCTGTAAACCCAAAATTTCCATTTTACTCATGTAACTATGAGTTGAAAAAAAAAGATAAGGATGTTGGACACTTTTTATAGATTTCCATCAAATATTGAAAACCAGTTGAGAATGTGTGTCTCTGTCTATGTGTTTATGCTGTTTCTGTGCTCTTGCCATCGAGTTCAGCATGTTCTTTAAAACTGAGCCCCACTGGGCTCTGTGCTACACTGTGCAACATACAATCCAACACAACTTATCACGCCGTGACAGCTAATATTTAAAAAACACATGCGTATTTTGAGGTTTGATAACTGCTATCAATCTTGATAATGGGTATGGAATCCAAAATTCTGACAAGTACCTAGTGGAGGGAACATCCACTGTGAACAGCTAATGCTGAAGAAAATGAACAAGAGAGGCAGATAGTCTCTGTATATAATTACAGATAAAACAAATAAATAATACAGAAAAAGCAATTAAAAATATCTACTGAGGTTTGCAAATTCAGAAAGGCTGTAAGCCTACCAAGGCCACCTAGATGGCTTTAATTGGACATTTTGTTATTGAAGGGTTTGGGTCTTGCCTTATGGATTTTTTTATGGTTATATTTTCAGGAATCCCAGTACAATTCAACACAGCACCTTAGTTTCAAAGAAACTGCCAACAAGGAATAGAGTAAAATGTGTAAATGCAGGGCTTTGATGCTTTGGAAAGGCACTCTTAAGAGAGAGTTAATCAAGTTAGAGTGACCTCCAAAAGCAAAATTGCAGCACAAAGCATAATGGGTAATGCTATGTAAATTGCCATGTATGCAATCGGGATGTTATTATAGCAAGACCAAAAGGTGCCAGCTAATGACCTCTACATTTGATCTCTGGTTTTCCTAGGGGCTGACAATGTCTCTGGCTGAGACAATAGCCGCAGCCCGCTGATGAGCATGGGGAAGGGTAGGACACCTGTCTACATCTGCCTTTGCAGCCTCAGTGGACCAGATCTAGGTGCTGCTAACTGACAATGGGAATCACTGCTATGAAGTCATCCCTTAAATCAACACCATCTTAAACAAAATGGCTTGTTATTACTAAAACTACTATTATTATTATTAATATCATTATTATTTACAATTGGGTTACAATTATTCAAATAATTAAATTCTCTTCCTATGAAGATTTATTTTTCAGAATGAATACAAACACACATAGGAAGCTTGGAGAAAACAACAAAAAAAAAACAACACTTATTTAGTTTTGCTACTTTGATTTTAATTCCAGTAATGTTGGAGTAAACCAACAATTAATTCAAATAATTTACATAATTTTACATTGAAACAAATATCTCAGAACTTTAATTTCTTCTGCACATAATGTATTATTTAAGGAAGTAAAAGTGAAAATATTTCTTATTTTATTTCTTCATTCTTTGTAAAATCCTCTGGATAAAATTTTCTGTATGAAATAAAATAAAAAGTTTTACATTATTTCCTATTTGATTCCTTAACTTCTGTTAACAGAATGATTTAGTCTGATATGTATATTTGACTACACACACATACATTTATATAAATTATTAAACTAGCAGAGATAATTATCAAAAACCAATTCATATCTTTAGACAAAAGCAAGTTAATAATGTTGATGATCTTTCAATAATGTGCCTATTTATTCATAAAAAATGGTGAAGTTCCATTTTACTTACTATAACTGCTTTAGGCAAAAATAATTGCTACCTAAGCAAAACACCTGATTTACTTTTTAATTTTAAAATAAATAAGAGATTCTAGGATATTTAGTACATCATATTATTAAAGAAATTTGTTATAAAAAATATGCATTTTCACTTAGATTATGCTAGCGATTTTTTAATGCACTCTAGCATGGATTTTCTCTTTGAAGAATCAGATGCAAGGGCCCAATTCTGCTTCCATTTAAAGAAATTGCCTCAAAAAGGAACATGATTTGATCTTGTAAGACGTAATATTATAGATGAAGGATTTCATTTTAAGGATCTGTGTTGACTTATATTATGTATGCAAGCCTAGATTTATTTCATACCTCACTATTGGTTTAGCTCATGACAAAATGAATTAAACAACGAATTGGTTACAGATATTTCCCTCGGGATGTGGGTATTTGATCTTTTTCTCTGTTTTCTACATATTAAAATCAACATCTCCTGAAACATGATAAATGCATTGTTTGCTTCAATATTTTTATTTTTGAAGAAATGCAGTATGTAGCAAGATAGTGCTGAAGATGAAGACCTTTTAATTAAACATATTTACACATTAACATTTTATTTAAGTCATTTTTAGCACATTTTAGGCAATATAGCCCATGTGTATTTGTGCAGCCCTGATAATCCTCCTACACACAGTCAGGGAGAGACTGTAACAAAGGAATAGCAATACAAAACAGAGAACAATTCTGCTTGATTTTCCATTGCAGTCATTTTATCAGGGACAGGGAATATTTTACAGTCGTGTGCAGATGAAGGTTGCATGCATTCCCCAGCATTAAATTGTGGTAGAAAATGAAAAACCTAATAGCATTTTGATGTATTCCAGTTAGGTTTTCCATTAAGAGAAAAAGGTGATATGTTCACACCATTTGTCAGGAAAAGAAGAAATGAAGAAAATGTTGACAATTTCATTACACTCTGGTTATGGGGTGATCTGAACTTACCTATTACAAGATAAAAAAAAAAAAAAGAAAAACTATTCAAGATATTATTAGTTGAAAACATTACTGTTTATAGTTACTTCTGCTACAACTGTAGTTGATATAACAGTATGAGCTGCAGATTTTAAAAGAGAGATTTCATATCATTCACAGCCTTGATAAAAAATCTTGTATCCCTTTGAATGACATATCAAAATGACGTATCAAACCGGTCCCATATAGTTGAACAGTTCTCTGATAAACCTAGTCCTTCACAAATGTAACAGATGGTATTAAAAGTGCTTCTAAGTTTATTACTATTTTTTAAGCTTATATTTTTCAAGAAATTTTTTTTCTACTACAGTTTTCTCTTCTCTTCTCTTCTCTTCTCTTCTCTTCTCTTCTCTTCTCTTCTCTTCTCTTCTCTTCTCTTCTCTTCTCTTCTCTAGGATTCTCAGCTTTTCTGCTGAGAATATTTCCACTGAGGAAAAATAGGCTGGATGTTTTATCGAAGTTAAAAAACCAAATGTGTATTTGCAGGGTGCAAGGGAGTAAAACTGTAGCTTCAAGCTGTCCAGCTGGAAAAACTATCATATAAAGTACCTTTAATTAGATTTTACTATGGGTTCCAGAGAACTTCATATTACATATAACAAAATTAAGAACAGATATTTGGGTGGAGTGGTGTTCATAGCTGAGCTCAGTGGTATTTCTATAATTATGTATCAGTAATTGCTCTTTAAGAAAATATAATTGGGAGATGAGCATATAGCAATGTCAGCACAATGCATTCTATAATTTCTTACCTGCAAGATACCTAACCAAGACCCATAAACAAATCAAACAAGCAAACAAACAAACAATACTGGGCTGAATTATTAGTTAATCTCTGGCTGAATCTCTGGCCTTCATTCTAAAACTTGGTGAAGAATTTGTCTAACTCTTACACCACAAAAGTCATACTGAACACACACTGTCACTTTTATGCTTAAAACTGGTGCATATTAATCTGCCCTAGTCCTGAAGCCCATATAAACCTGAAGGTAGTGAGACCCCTGCTGCAGAGGCGTCACACCTCTTTTCTCTGTCTACTCTACCCTTTTCTGAGAACAAAGTCAGTTCGAGTGAAATTTTTTCTGTGATTTGAAAAGTATGAGTTCCTCTTACTGCTCTACTAAACTAACATCATGGATAATGTAAAAACAACCAAAATCAATGACAATTTCAATGGATTGTGCATTTGAATATAACTTTGTAGTTGAACATAGCACAAAAAATTAAATGTAATGACTGTTCTTCATATTTGTTTATGTGAAGAATCAGAAGATTTACTTTACTAGCAGTGTATAGAGGATTTGGTCCAAAATCCGCAGAAGTCAATGACAAGTGGAAGGGCCCCATTTAATTTCCTGTGTTTTTTTATCAAGTTCTGGCAGGAGTTAAACATCTTTGCATGTTAATCACATGAAGAAAATACAATTGCATGCTCCCCTCTTTGCATTATTCTTATTCTTTTGAACAAAGTTAGAGTGTAACTGCACTCCAAAGAATTAATTTCATTTCAGAGGCAAACTACCAACAATGCAGCATTTGATGAGATAAAATTACTGACTAAAAAAAATTGCTAATAAAATTATTCATACCTAATATTTATTTGTTTTAATTTCTTCCTGCTTATTGGACCTGATTGCACCTGGACACAGTTCAAGAAAAAATATGTATACAAAAAACTGAAAAAGAGAGGAAATTATGCTGCCCAGTGACTATCCCTCTTTGGTTTGACAAGAAGGTGGGACGGGGAGTTGCATCTGAAAGCTATGGACCTAGAGGCAGGCATACTTTAACAAAGAAACAGTGGAAAGCACTTGTCATATCATGCTACTAATCCTTAAAGCATTAAATATAGGTTGCTAAAGGAGACAGCAAAAATCTGCATTACTAAAATCTTTCATGCATTTCTACAGATGTAGGAGGAACCAGTTGTAGCAGTCATTGTATAATAAAACAGATGTGATTAATAATGCAAGAAAATAATTTATAGGTAACTCTTGAGACATATGCATATGGATTGACACCCAGTCTATTTGTGAAAAGATTGTTAGCCTTTGGAAAAATAAAAAATATGGAATTATGGTTTCTTCCTTTCCTTTGGTAGGCCAAAAATTATACACCAAGGAATTCCAAAGATCAGTGTTTCTGTCTTCATAAAATCAGTCTGCATTGTAATTTCAAAAAAGGCTTAGTTAACCCAAAGTTAGGCAGTTTGTTATAAAAATATCTGTCACCAAGCAACACCCACACATGTTTTCCTTCCTAAGAGAACCTTCTAAGACAATCCTGACAAAAATACTGCATTAAGAAAATAGTGCAATCACAGAACCAATAGCTAACCAATACCAAAGTTAAATACTTTAATTAGCCTCACAATCACATACTTTCTTTTCACAGTCATTGCCTCATTGGGACACCAGGATTGACCAGAGTTTAGGGACGAATCAAGATTATGTTGTAAGCAAGTATTTAGGAAGCTAGCAGATCTATGGAAGGAAGTTAATAGTGTTTGATAAAGGCAATTAAATGTTGCTCCTGGATAATTAGATTGATTCCATTGTCAGCAATGGGAAGGCTACAAAAGCATGAAACATGTTTCTTCTTCTGCAGTCTACATTGTCTGCAAACACCTACAAACTCTCATACAACACTTCCCTCTGTTAACAAACTTTGAGGTTGTAAATGGAAACACATGAAATACTGGAAATATTGGAAATGCCATTTCATAGGTTAATTTAACTCTGGTATTCCTGTTGATACCGTGAGTGTAAAAAACCTATTCATAATTTTTGGTAAAGAAATGTAATTTCCTGCCACATTTCCAAACAGAAATTTATGTTGTGTTAGTGTGCACACAGTTCATCAGCACAGAGAGCTTTCACATGACATGAGCACTGTTATCTGCCATTTGACCTAAAGTACATAACCAGCAGCAGCAGTATATTACCAGCCTCTGCTTCACAAAGCGATTCATGCAGAGAACTGGTACTTGCTTTGCCACATTTCACAGCATGGGGATTGTAGTTTGTGGTTCAATGAGAAATTTCTTTCTTCCATTTCTCAGCTCAGACCTGACTCAGTAGCTCCTTGTTTCTTTCCCGCCTGTCCACTTTCCGGTCTTGAACATCTTCCCACCAGCCAGTGCCCATTTCGGGTTCAGTTACCATAGCATGTTCCTGGCTTCAGCAGGGACATCAGCTTGTTATCCCAAACACTAGTCCCAGTGCTCCAAGGTTTTCTCTTTCCAGGACTGTTTTCTTCTCTTGGCTCTTCCAACCTTGTGTTGTTCCAACCTTTGCCTTTTGTTATGTTCATTCTCATCCTAGAAACCGCTTACCTAATTTCCTTTTCTTCCTTATTCTTCAACAAACTGTCTGTTTTTTCTGTCCATCTCTTAGTGAGAATCTTTTCTTTTTCAAATCTCTGAAAAACTAACAAGGTAGATATAGAAGAGATGTTGCATCTACTCTTACTTCTGAGTCTCAGTGACATCGTAGCTTGCAGCAATCTGGAACAAGTTGCTAGGACATTCATTCAATCTTGCAATTGCAAGGTAGAGTCTGACCATTACATTACATTACAATTTTGAGACAATTTTGCAGATAAAGTTCAACAAGTCCTGTTGACCACGTGTAAAGTGAGCTTTACATGACTTCAGAAAAGACATATTATGGACAGCAAATCCTCCTATGCTAAATTTAAATTCTTTTCTTAGAAATACAGGTACTGCACATATATTGTGGATATTCTTACGGGAAAAATTGCAGCTTTTAATATATGAATCTATCATATTTTCTCCAATTTTATTCTGCACATTAATCAAATAGATTGTGCTGAATTTTTAATAGAATTTGAATTCAAAACTGATATTTGGCATTAAAAAAACTATCCTGTAGACTTAGTTTGGCAAAGTTCTATCTAAGTGAAAATTACAGCATTTAATAACAAGTTTTTCCTTTACTATCAGTTTGACAGATCCTGTATTACTTCTTCCAGCTATTCCAACCATGCTCTAAATGTCAGACCACTTTTCCTGTGCCTGTAGTAGAAAGAGGCTTTTTCCAATGAGTGCAGACTGGCCTGAGCCTCAACAAGGTGCTTGTATTGTATGTTGTTTCCTCTCTCCTTTTTGATGGTTTTGGTTGTCCTTCCCCTCAGCTGAAGTCCTGAGTGCAGGTGTTTTGTTGGAGTGTGTTCATGCCCTCTCTTGGAAGATGTTCAAACTGAAAAATAGCCTTGTGACAATTGCACCAGCAGTTAATTTAATATAATTTAACCTGCATCTCAATGGACTAAAAAACTCAAAGCACGGAAATGATCAATAATGATATTACAGGAATTATCAAATATAAACCCATTTTTTTGTTCTTTAAAGCACCTTGGACATTCTTGCTTTATTCTGTCAGTCCTTATACAATAAAATTTTTTCTGGTACGTGTGATAGGGTATTAATCCACTGTAGGATTCCACTACAGTTGTTATGTACATTTGCATCCTGAATGCATCTGGCTACCTCATAAAGAAAATAAATTATGGATTTGTCTTCTTTAGCTTCCTTGAGACTAGCAGAATAACTGCTACTGTTTCCTACCTCTGAACTTTTTCTTCCTCTTTGTGTATTTGTGGGTGATTTCTAGGCTAAAAGGTACTGTATTCTCAAGGCTGGGATATTTGCAATAGTGCTGCTGAGCTCGGACCTGAGACATGGAAAGGATAAGTTTTTTGATAACTCTCTGATATTTGACTGAAAACTTATATAAGGAAAGCAGTAGCAACTAGTCACCACCTCTCCATTTGTAGGCTATAATTCCACAGGCAGACAACAGTAAAGCAGGGTATGCTACGTATATTTTTTCTTATACTATCAGTACTAAATATCTGGCTTAGGCTCTGGGCATGTATATGAATTTGACCAGAGACCAAGTCAGTGAAACCCATCATAATGCTTCAGATGGATTTCTACATCTGTTGAGGTCCACTAAGGCCTTCAGCTTTAGAAACATCCCTTCCTCAATCTGCATCTCAAAGAAATTGTTAGATATTGCTCCTTAAATAGATAATTTAATCAGAAAAATAAGCTTGTTTTCTCTGATAATGCAGGGAATTGAAAAATATATGAGAAGAAATTTTATTTCTGCAAAACTTCAGACTAGAATAAATCAGGAAATTTCTTCTTCATTCTCCACTATAATTTCTTCTCTTACAACTAGACCTTTGCAACTAGAAAGCAAAGAAAATTTCATCTATGTATGTTTTAGGACCCCACATTGAAACGTGAAAAAAAATCACCCACTTAACTGTTATTTATGAAAAATTACTTTGTGGTATCTTAATGCTTCTTTTTAGGGAACCATTTGGATTATTAGCTCACACTTAGTGTTTTATTTGCCATGTACACCTCAGCATCAACTAATCAGACTTTATTCTTGAACACTCTGAATTGCCTGTAGCACTTCATTTCAGCAGGCAAACTGACTCACGCTGACAGGAAGCAATATGAGGCTTTCCCCGAAGGGACCATCCCATAATATCAATACGAGTATGCAGTCATTAGCTAGTCAGGGAACATCTAACAATTACATTAGTCAAAGCACTTTACAACATTTAGTTTTGTGGAGAATCTAAGATTCCAGCTCTGAAGCTATGTTGAGCATAACAACTAAACATAATAACATTGTTTTGTTGTAAAAAATAATAATTTGGGGGAAAATAAGGTTGCCTAACAAGTTAAACCTATTTTAAAATATTCACATATATTTTTGTCTCATTAAAAAAAAAAAAATAGCGTGGTTTTTCTCTTTTAATTCTAAGGGAAAAATGGGTTATTAATGACAGAGGAATAACCTGAGTAAGGATGGATAAAATTATTTGCATAAAAAAGGATAAACAGTAACAAGGATCCATAAACATCTTACTTCACTGTAATAGTACTTACTTCCTACAAAACCTCAGTGAGTTAATAAAGGACAATGTTTTTATACAAAACACTCTGACAATATGCATGTATAGAAACATTAATATTTAAATCTCAATAGCAGCATCTATTACTAAGCATTTCTACTCTTTCTGATAGAAGGCCTTAGAGGTTTCATGCCATTGCCGAAGAAAAACCAAAAAACAACATGGTCTCAGGCCTTCGTTCAGGAACCTGTGCAGCAGCCCTGATCCTCAATATGACCCAGAAGGCCCTGGAGCCAAAGAGGCAGTGCTGGGAGCAACTGAGGGAGGTTTATATGGCTCTAGTGAACATAAGTGCCCTGGAGGGTGGCATGTCAGTGACAGCTTGGCACCTCAGTTTGCACAGCAGTTCAGGAAGGAAGGGTGTGCAGGAAGGGCTCCTCTTGACCATCTAGGAGGAACCAATAGAGGCAACAGACTCAGCAGCTGGTAAGGAAGGGCAGAGATGGTTTTAGCCTTATTATATATATATTTTTAATATATTAAATATATTATATATACTTAGCCTTTAGTCTTATTAGTGTACTGGTTTAAGTTTCCTGAGTTCTGGTGTTGACACGCAGTCAAATTCTATCCCCTGTACCTGAAGGAGACGCTGAAGCAGGCAGGTCAGAGGCCTCCAGCCACACAGACCTGCTGTTGATAGATGTATCTCTCCAGGTCACAGGTTGCCAGGAGTGCCTGATGCCTCTTTGCAAGGCTGGGTCAACAAACAGCTGTTTTTCAGGTGTGCTGTGGCTGAAGAGCTGTATTGCCAAGTGAAGGAGCTACAGGAAGAAGTGAACATACTAAACAATATTTGAACAAATGCACAAGAGACTACCTGGCTATTTTCAAAGAGGCTACAGTCTCAATCTGGAAATCTGGAGTGCTCTGTTGGACAGTTACAGGCTCTTCTGGGGGGATAGGCAGGGCAGAAGCAGGGGACAGCATTGTATATAATGGAAGGGAAGTTCACAGTTGACAACAGAACAATTGAGAGCTTCTGGATAAGGATCAAGTGGCAAACAAATAATGTGGATGTCATTGTGGGACTCTACTATAGACTTCCTACCCGGATGATGGTGCCAGTTGTTTGAGGAACTAAAGGATACTTTCAAGTCAACTGCCCTTATCCTTATGAGGGACTTCATCTCACCAGAAATTAACTGGGAGAATCACACAGCTGGTAAAACTTGGGCCAGAAGATTCCTAAAAAATCTGGATGACAACTTTATAGAACAGGTCATAATAGAGCTGACTTGGAAAGATGCCCTCCTTGATCTGCTTCTCAATAGAGAGGATCTCATGAGCAAAGTGGAGATTGGTGGCCATCTTGGCCACAGCGACCATGAAGCCATTGAGTTTAAAATCCCTGTTGAGAGAAGGAACAGCGCCAGAAAAACCTCAGCTCTGGACATGAGGAGAGCAGACTTCAGACTTGATGCAGAGGGTGTTTGGGCACTGGAACAGCTTTCCAGGGAAGTGGTCACACCATCAGCCTGACAGAGTTCAAGATGTGTTTAGACAATGCTCTCAGTCACATGGTGTGATGTGCAGGGGATGGTCCTGGGCAAGGCCAGGGGTTGGACTCGATGATCCTTGTGGGTGCCTTACAACGCAGCACATTCTGTGATTCTGTAATACTGCTTGGCACAAAGCCATGTGCCTTTAGGAACTTTAACCAGTGCAAAATATTGCAGTACATCTTGCCAACACCTGCAAAACTGGTCTCTGTTCTCTACATCGGTGTCCCAGATTGCTGAGACAAGAATAAGGCCTCATTCTTGTTATCTTGGCATATGACGTAGTGAAGACTTTAGAAAGCTCAAGATGGCTGAGAGTGGCCAAATAACATTGTCTGGGTTGAAAAAAATGATCTTTTGCAGGATTTAGACCGAGGTTGTGGAAACAATCACTCAAGGACAAAAAGATTATTACAAAACCCACCACATTCTCTATCAAGTGCAAGAAATCATAGAAAATGTTTGCCTTTGCTTTTCCATGCATAAATACATGGCAAAAAGTTAATTTAAAAGTCCTATCAAAAGTTAATACTGCACTTCAGATGCAGTATTATCTGACCAAAGATATGTCAATGCCAGCAGCAACACTGTTGAAAGCTGCTCAGGTATTTCCTAATAAAGGCAGCAAGAAAACCTGAAATAGTTTCTACTCAACAGAGAGCCATGAATCCCATAAAAGTAAGCCCTTACAAGTCAAGATATAAATGCCTTCCTCAGCCTTACACTAAGGTGGTCTGGGACTCAGACATAAACTATTTAGAAATGCTGAAGACACACTCTAGTACATACTCCCATGCAACAGCATGCTGAGGCACCTACTGTAATTGGGACTTAAAACATAATGCTGGAAAAGAAAACAGATGGCAGTGTATTGAACTGACTTAGACATGCACATCATGAGCAAATTGCCTGGCATTTCTTCACAGGTACACATTACAGTAATTCAGGTTATGCCAGGAAAAAGTTACCACTACCTTAAGCAGTCTTCGAAACACCTGGCAGGACTTCAGTGCTGCTGTTATCTCTTGCCTGCGTAAAGGCTTCCAAAGTAGTAAAACTCTGCCAAACTGGTGATGAAGCATTGTAAAACCTATGATGGGTGAGTTGAAAAATGGTCTTAGGTTCAGCAGGAAGCTTACAGTCTGATTTCAACCACATGGAGACCATGTAGACCCATGTATTATATAATAAACCTTTGAAAGACTCAACTCCAGCATCTTCTGTATTTCCAGGTTCACTGAAAATTTCTTTAAAATACAGGAGTGGTACTTCAGAGAAGGAATTTTTTTCTTCAGTTTCTTGTCAAATTACTTTGAGTTTTTGCATGTGGTATTATTCATATTATTCTCTTCCCTTTTCTTTTTGATAAGGAAATCATAACTAACTCAAAGGTTAATGATAAGGAATTCCTTAAATTTTCAGATTTTTTTTATTTTCAAATAAAGAGGAAAGTATTAAACATTTTAAAATGGTCGTTCCCAGAATTAGAAAATAATTTCTTATTATGATTTATCATTTTGCTTCTCCTCCTTCATGGCACCAAGATTGGCAACAGAAGTAGAAGAGCTACTGGTTCTTAAAGAATTAGAAAAGGTTCTGCTTCACTTCTTTCAACATGATCTGCTATTTCACCAGTTCTGGCTATTCATAGTTATTGCTATGTTAGTGCTGCTTTGGTGTTACAGGTATCTACAAATTAGGTCATCCCTCTGTATTTTATTTCTGGTTGTATTGTAACAAAATATTATATGATGACACTAAGTATTAACACCCTAGGCAAATAATGACACAAAGTCCTTCACACATTTGCAAAGTGCCTAATTTCTACAATCGGGCAACGTTTATATACTTATACCTCACAGACCACAAGAAGACAGACAAATTAGGTTATAGAAAAGTACCATTTTCTACAGTCTAAGGTAGAAATTCATCATGTATATATTTTCAATACATGACCTAATGTAAAACTTTCCCATGTTTTTTTTTTTGTTGTTGTTTTGTTTTGTTTTGTTTTTAGTGAGGGAGAAGTGAATAATATGGGAAAACTGATCTTCAGGATATCTCATTTTATCTTGATTTACCAGCCTGTGACTGATTTTATGCTACTTTCTCTTAGCTTCTACCTTTTACTTGCCTCATTTTATAAACTGGTAATAAGAATGGTGACTGGTCTTTGGCTGAATATTATATAAGGATTCCTTCCATTTATGTTTCAAATTATTTGAATTTGTCCTCCAGAAAAAAAGAAATCTTTCCTTTTGGTCATATAAAAAAATAAGTAATAAAAAAGTAATGATAAAACCTTTACCCCCTTGTTCCTAGATTTGCTGTTCACACACGCTGACTCTGACTAAAAAAAAATCAATATATGGTACTTTCTAATGAATGCTGAAATTCATCAATACTCTACTTATGTCCAGTATTAACAACCTGATGAAAAAAAAGTCTGAGTTCTGCTCTGAACTGCTTTGGTTCTTAAAATTCACACCATAAAACTGAGCCCCTAGTCTCTCCAGGATATGTCTGTTCTACCACCATAGTGAAATGTCAGAAGATAATTGCTGAGACCAACTTCTCCTGACCAGTGGATTTTTTCTTTTCCCTTTCTCTCAGGGACTCACATCAACACTTTTCAAGAGAGCTAAAGGAATATACTTATTTCTTTTTACAATGAATATATTCTTTAATTGAATGAATGTGTAAAAATAGCTCTTTAAACTCCAAGATACATTCCCTTTTCTGTTCAAGGGAATATTTTTTTTCTCATATCTGTTGTACTCAATGAATACATAGATACTGAGAAAGTTAAAAATGTCTATGTCCCTTCTAATTGTGTAAGTATCACCCCATGTTTTGGATTTAGATTTTTTTTATCTGGGTCACAAAGAAAGGACCGCATGCACCCAGGAGAGAAAAAGGATAATGAATCTCATCCAGTATCCAATACTGTACAAAGGAGAAAAAAAATGCACTCAGCAGATTAAAATGAAATATGCAAGAATATCCTGGAAATGATGTGTTCGGTCTTTATGTATGAATTAAAGCCTTCATTTTTTAATAGCTTATTCTAATTTCCTTGTGTGGTTAGTACGGTAGACCTTAAGCCCAAGAAATGATTAAGAAAAAAATAATCTCTTTTGCTCTAGGATGTAATCTTTCCATTTGTAGATACCAATAGATCGGTCAAGTGGCAAAGACTAAAGAAGCTATAAAAAGACTAAAGAAGGCTATAAAAAGAGTATGTAGAGGAGTTTCATTTCCCCACAAGCCTGTGACATCACAGCTGAATTTTTAGTGAAGTCTTATCATTATTTCATGTGTGGAGCAAATTAACATGTCTATATCTGAACATGTGACTCTTTTGAAAAGAGATAGTAATATGTCCATGAATCTGAAGCACAGACCACAGACCATGGCCATGGAAATCATCACAATTTGTTGTAAGGTAGTATTAAAGAAGGACCACCATCACCTCGTTATAACTGGAGATCTATATTCATATTACAACATGAAAAAGCAACTTATATTATAGTAGTAATAAAAAGAAATACAAAAGCAGTACGTGATTTTAAACCCAAGTTATAAGAAGTGTGGTAAAATAAATTAATGGAAACTAGGCTACAGTTTTCAGGCAGTGGCACCAAAACTTTCCTGGATGCCTCCCATTTGTGTCTTTAACTTTACTATTATCTAAGAAAGAAAGGTATTATGAAAATACCTAAAAAGTGTTTGTTTACGCAAGCAAGTGGAAATCACAGTGCCATAACACATACGACCAGCCAACAAGATGACAAAAACAATTTAAGTGCAGCCTATTAAAAAACAGCTTTCCAGTGAGTGTCCTGACATTTTTTACATTAACACTATTAAAAATATTTTCATTAATGCTATAAGAAAACAACACCTAATTCACCACAAGAGCATCAATAATGTGGTTTTTTTGGGGTTGAGACATCAGAGAGACTGTGAAAAAAGAGAAATAGAGAGACTTAATGTCCAACTAGTTTTGCTCAAAAACTAAAAAACAACTTTTGAGCTTCTCTGCCTTCCTTTTACCAAATTATATCACAGCAATCACCTTAAAATCGCTGAGTTCTTGCATTTACAGGAGGAAATGTTTATATTAGATTTCTTAAAGTTACAACATTTTATATCATTTAGGTCATCTTTGCTTTTAGGCAGTGAAGGCAGAGTGATGATGATGTGAGGAATTACAAGCACTGTTTTCTGCTGTGATATTCATTAAGCTAAGTCACAACTTAGATTCATAGATTTCAGGGCCAGAAGAGGCCATTACTATCATCTAGCCTGACCTCTCACTATAGCAAAGGGCAAAAAACGTCAGTCTGTAATTTCGAAATCAAACCCATAACTTTGGTTTGAGATATAGTACATCTTCCAAAAAGACATGCAGTCTTAATTTAGAGATTTGAGGTGATAGAAAATCCATTACTTTCACAGGTAAATTGTTCTAATGCTTCATTACTCTCAGTGCTAAAAATGTGCACTTTATTTCTCAGCTGAATTTGTCTAACTTTAAGCTACTGCCACTGAGAGAGAAAGAAAAAAAAAAAAGCAAACTTTTTCTTTTAAATTAAATTTAGTAGTACTAAAATAAAATTCTACTTTACTAGGACATTGTCATCAAGACTGGGCTCAACCTTCTTCTGGAAATGTAAATTAACTAAGTTCTTTTTCTGTTCAGCTTGAAGCAGTCCAATAATTTTTATTCAACTTTTCTGAAAATATCATAGAGCAATAACCTAACTATGATGTTATGTTGTTAATTCCATTTCAAAATGTAATGCTATGTGTTTCTTCATGTCATGTCCTTTGGTTTATGTATTCAAGGATCACATTCCCCATCACAGAAAGATAGGACACTCTACAAGTCAATGACTTCCAGAATGTCACCTTGTAAGTGTGACCTACATAAGACCATGAGAACAAGGGTTAGAAATTTGGAGACTTCTCTCAACTGTTTCTAGAATATATTGTCTGCCTCTTCATCATGGTTAGCTGGCCTGTAAAAAGCTCCCACCATGATATTTACTTTGTTGGCCTTCCCCAATGTCTCATCCATAAACCTTCAAACCTTTTTTTGCCATCATGAAGTTCTGGAAAACTGAAACACTCCCTAATATACAGGACTACGCCACCACGCCTCCTTCTTTGTCTATACCTTCTGAAGAGTTTATAGCTGTCCATTGCAGCTCTCCAGTTTCCATGATATCTCACCATGTTTCCAGGATGTTAGCTATGTCACAGTTTTCCTGCTGCACTATGGCATCTAGCTCTTGGTTGTTTCCCATGCTGCATGCATTGGTGTAGTTGCACTTCAGCTGGGCTATTAATCCCAGCTGAATTTTTCAGGTGGATGAAGTCCTAATTCCTTTGGGGTTCTTCTCACACGCTTTCTGTGGTTTCTATCAATAACCTTTTGCAGCTTTGATGCTGCAGAGACCTCCAAATACAAAACGCAGTGTTTGTGCTAAACACTGTGATGATAATATAGAAATGTTTTTCACTTGCTGAGCATCAGGCTTACACAGATCCAAGGCCTTTTCTGCTTTTCATACCACCATGCTGGAAAAAGGCTGGGTTTGCTTGAGTTGTTAGGGGGAGACACAGCCAGGACCGGTGACCCAAACTGACCAAAGGGATACTCAACACAGTATGACTTCGTGCTCAGTATATAAACCTGGGGAGATAATGAAGAAGGGGAAGCATTTGGAGTGAGGTAATTTGTCTTCCCAAGTAACTGTTCTACATGATGGGGCTCTACTCTCCTGGAGATGGCTGAACCGGTTCCATGCCCATGGGAAGCAGCGAATTAATTCCTTGTTTTGCTTTGTTTGTGTGCCTGGCTTTTGCTTTCCCCATTAAACTGCCTTTATGTAAACCCATGAGTTTTCTCATGGGTTTTTCGTCCTTTGCCCTTCTGATTCCATTCCCAATCCTGTTGGTAGGCGAATGAGTGACTGGCTGTGTGGTACTTGGCTACTGGCTGAGGTTAAAGCATGACACCCTGCTAACTCCTGTGCAAAGATCCTTTCCGCACTTTGAGACATGTGTAGCGTAGCCTATCTATTCCCATCAGGTCTGTGTCAAGTAAACTGATCCATAGTCAAAACCCCAAAATTCTGATGGTGACACCTGGCTCATAGCCATGTATTGATCTAACGGCTTTTACTGTTTCTTCCGTCATCATTCTGTACAACTTGAAGGACAGAGGAGAGCACTATTTGGGCTCCTGATCCCTTAACCACTGCTCCCAAAGCTCTGAAGTCTCTCTTGATTACCCTTAGAATTCTAGTTTCTGCATACCTTAAAAATCAATAATGGACACACTATTGGTGGCAATGGTAGTGTGTGTTGGTCTTCATCTCTTCACAATGCATTCTTATTATATAAAATGTGATGATTTTCTGCAAGCAGTAAGGAAAGGCTGAATTCTGAATTGAGTTATGTTTTTTGAGAAGTGGCATGCTTTGGCACAGGTTCAGTATTCTCATTCTAATCAGATGGGAAAACACCGATCAACTTTAACTCACAGTGGTAATACTCAGTTTTGTGTTCAAAACTGAAACCCCAATCTGATAGGAGAAATGTGGTCCAAACATAAAAGATCATAGTTCAAGGACCTATCTCAGAGAGATGATCTGTCAAAGTATTAAGATTTGACCTTGCTAAAGTCACTACTGCACACCAAAGTATACAGCCTATACTGTGGGTCGTTATGTGTGTGATATTCCTGGATAGGCTTGTGCAACAAGACCTTCATGTCCAAGAGGTGAAGTGAAGATGAAATCACCAGTCTGCTCATCTGCAATCATATGGTTGCCCGCTACAGTTTTGTGTGTTTCTGTTAATTTAGATGAACTCAGGGAGATCTGAACTTCAGGATTCATTTATTTTGTTGTGGAGTCAACACTTTGTCACAAAATCTCTTTATGGACTATATGGAGCTACTACATAAGAAGAAAAGAGTGGTAAATAAGCTGTTTTTCTGTGTCTTGAGGTTGAAAGGTTGAACAGTTTCATGAATATACAATGAGTAAAGTTGATAAAGAAAAAGATGAAGTATTTGCAAGGACTGGTATAGGTTTCATTAAGGTGCAATCCTGGAACCATGGCATATCACAGCAAATGAAATTGTAGTCTTTCCCTTTTTTTGTTGTATCAGACACATTCTGTAAGAGGACCATTTCATATCCATCCTGTAAACACTCCAAGCAGAATAGATCCCAGGGGGATCTATCATTTGCTGTATACATTTATTAATTCTTTTACCAAAGGAAAAGATAAGATTCTTGGTAAACTGTGTCTCTCAGGCAAGTATCTATGCTCCCTTGAAGGCCAGTGCAGAATGGGAGTACTGAAATCAGACAGACTCAACTGCTGTCTTAAGGTCTTCAAAGTAACTTGCCTCACACTGTTGTCTATATTTATTGTAGAGGATTGGTAGAGTTGCTTTATGTGACTTGGATTCATTCCTTTGGAGACTGATGTTAAACAAGAACAGTTGGATCCCACTGAGAATACTCCTAAAACACTATTCTAGACATGTTGAATCATGTCTGTACCATAAACCATGAACATAGTTGCCCACAGAACAGGAACTGCCTGATCTAAATTCATACTTGCTACAGCAGCTAATAGTACAATCACTGTCACAGCACTAGGCCCAGCAAAATTGTTGTCTTACACTGCAGAAGAACACAAAAGTTTTCTCCTCTAATAGCCTAGTATGCCAGTAAATGAATTAGATATTTTAAAGGTGGCTCAGATGTATTTCAGAGGCCTGGATCACACGGAATCTAAGCAAATACGCCTGGAAGCAACATCAAAAGATCAGTTGGCTAGTCCTGCTACTCTTGACATGGAATCACAACACCTGTGTCATTTGGGCTGCAGCAGCATTCCACCACTTAACTTGATAGCTAAAATGACAGCCCTTGCTAATACCAAACAATAAGATAGTCTTGTACCAAAGAAATTGATTAATTCTACTGTAATTGTTTTTGTTCCCATCACCATGTCCAAAAAAGAAATAGAATGCAATTCAGACAAATATTGGAGAGATAGGGCCCTGGCATCGTCTCCTCCAGAAGGGAAATCCCACTTGCAGTGTACAAGGAGACATGAAGTTATTGCCTTTCCAAAAAAA
>VZRN01004543.1:65729-83579 GCA_013397935.1 Dasyornis broadbenti | reverse complement strand
CATATATATAAATTGATAAGCTTGCCCAGACATATCTGAAAAGGGTTTTTTTATGTTGGAGGAAGGACAGGAAGGAAGAAAACTGCTGCATATCTGTAAGCATTCTGCCCTGTAACATACTAGTTTCCAAGTTAGGTTTTTGGAGTCCAAAGTGCAAGAAAGGACAGACCAGTCTCACATACCAGCTGCTTTGAACTCTGACTAGCACATAAGGTACAAAAAATCTCACTTACACTTTTGTTCCTCATTCCTTTTTTTTCCTAATAGTGATAGAACTTCACCTATAACCTTACAACAGTGTAGGTATGGGTAAATATAGTATAGTTTATCACTTCATTTTTAGTGCCATTTTGCAGGAAAATGCATTGATAGAAGTCTTTTTCTTCAGTTCTATTATTTTGCTGCCAAAGATAGAAAATTATTATCTAAATTAAAGCACCACTGCATATGTCTCATTTTCACATCTTAAAAGCAAGAGTGTAGAATATGTATGATGTGAATATTCTTAGTAACCTTGGTGATGATTTGTGTTAAGAGAAACTCTTTTCTTCTCACTGCCTCCAGCCTTCTGACAGGCCTACCTTTTGCTGTTGAATGTACAATTTTTCTGGTTGTATAAAGTCAATGGCTAAGCTTTACTAACATTTATTTCAGAGGACACAATGCTGAGCCTTAATTCCTAGCATGGTCTAACACCAAGGACTAGATGCACCTTAATATCTATATCATAAACTTTAACATTTATAACATATGTGAAATATCTTAGCAACAAGTTAATAATCAGCCTCATTTAGAATATTATCACCATTCCCACTGTTACTGTCACTACTATTTTAGAGAGAGAAGTGAAGAGATTAAGTACTTTGCCAAAACCCACAGAGCAATCAGTTTTAGAACAAGTATCAGAATTAAGGAATTTTGTATCCCAGGTTACAGCTTTTTTTACACTTTGTCCAACTGACTGGAATATATAAACTGCTTCAGAGACCATTAATTAATGACCCTGGTCTAAAATTTTATACTTATTGACAGGCACTTGATGTCAGGCTTTTTCACATAACTATGCTATAGTATTGGGATCCATATCAATATTCTTCTAGCAGTTTTATTCTAAAGATTTTTTTTTTATACTTCTTCTTCTGAGATTATTGGTCAGAATTTGGGGTGCTTTTATAATGTATTCCAGTGCCTTAGGAAATCAAACGAGTAATACTTCCCTTTACATCACGACACAGACAGGCTTAGATCACTAAGACTGAAAGCAGAGGTCATTGATACAACACCACAGAATCCCTGACCCTGCACACATCTGGCACAATCCTATCACATAAACTTTGAAGGGCTCTCCTCAAAGTTAAGAAGAAAATAAACAGAAAACAAATCCCAGTTATGTGAGCTTAGCACAGCTGTGTCCTCCAAACTGCACAGTCTGTGTCTGATGGTGCCTTGAAGGAGATTTTAATAATATTGTCATTTGATTTCCATTTCAGATGCTTTACACTTCCAAGTATTCAGCTAGCCATTCAGCCTGGTGGAAGACAAGAGATCTTCATCACACGGAGAACAAGTACAACAAACCTTTTCCATACTTGAAAATGGCTGTGTCAGTGAGACCAAATAATCAGTGAAAGCCAGTGTGAAGGTATGGATGATAGCACATCCTCTAAAAAGTAGAGAGGAGCAGATGGAAATAAGTCCTTTGTAAATTCTACAGCAGGAGCTGTGAGATAGTCTATGCTTTAGCTGAGAGATCCTTATGTCCTCTTCCTCCTATACTTGTCCCCCTCAACTAAAAGCAGGAAAACCATTACAGAAAATTAGCTGTTCAAAGACCAGGATGAGCTCAAGTTCTAAAGTCTTCTACGTGGGGGATGAGCAAGTATGACAACTCAGCCCTGGACTAAACCAACAGATAATTAGATTTCACTAAGGCAGGCTGTGAGACAGATCATTGTCGTGCTCTTTAAAGGCTAAGCAATGTCTGGAAAAGCTGCAGAGGAGCAGTGTTTTCTATTGAGACGACATTAAGAAAAATTAAAAATGCAGACAATAGACAAGAAGGAAAGTCTTTTGTGAAGAAGCACAGTCAGAGATCATAGATGAAAACTATTACACTGCTGGTCTAAGATAGCAAAGGGAAGCTATGTGTTTCTTTAGCTTGAATTGCTATAAAAGCTGTGAACTGATAAAATACTATATGAGATATTAAATTATTGTCAAGGTCAAAAAAGAGACCGTATTTATTTTTTTACTATCAAAACCTGAAGGCATCTGTATTTCTTGTGTACAGGGGTTAATGACATAATTTTATTTAAATGGCTTAGATTGTTTAGTGACTATACCAACTCAACCTGCTTCTCTTTGTTGTGCTTCTCTGCTTCCTATATTGTACAACTGAGAAGGGAAAAAAATCCCATAGAAGGTGAACACTTTGAAATATCAATCATTTTGAACCCTAATGCTTTCTTCACCGAACTGTCAGGACTATAAAATCATAACTGGATGCAAAATGGCTATTTCACTTTCCTCAAAAATATTGAAATTGTGCAGTATAAACTTAACAAATAGATTCACAGATTCCTTCAGCTTGTGTGATCCTGAAGCCCTCTATGACTTGTTCTGGTGCCTTTTCTGTATGTGATCTGCTCCTACCAAGTGAATAGCTAAAGGAGGCACCCCGTTCCTTATAGCTAAGTCTGTCATTAGGATTTTGTGGTGATAAATTTAAGACATCCCAAGCTTTAATCAACATTCCATTTTTAATCCCTTCAACTAAATACCCCAAGCGTTAAACACCATTTCAAACAGTCATGTGCTAGCCACTAAACTGTTCTTGAAAGCTGAATTACAGTATTTGCTTTTGCAAATGCAACCAAATTAAATTTTATGGTGACAATAGCTAACATTTTATCTTTTTTAAAGCCTGTTCACAGCAGTCATTCCTATCAAAAGTTTTGCTTCTAAAAAGTGAAAATGCTTGCAAAAGATTTCAAAGCACAATCCTAACAACACACTCAAAAAAATACTGCTTATGCATTTTAATTTTTTTTTATCCAGATGAGGTATTTTTCTCATTCCTCATCTTACTTTTTTCTTTAAGCTGGAAAATGTAGGCATATGTTTTAAAGTAATTTTTTTTTTTCTAGGAACTATTTTGAGGTGTAAATATAAATTGTTTCCTTTACAGCCATTGTACATTAAAGTAAATTCTACTGCATTTGAAAACGTCAGCTTTATTTTGTAGTGGTATTCAGAATCCTCTCTTTTTCACCAATATTATATAAAGTTCCTCTGGGAAGATAATGTGTATGATTGCAGCCCTGCCTTGTTAAAACCCATGGCTTTTTATGCAGTCATGTTTTCACCCATGAATTATGCATGAAAAAGTATCTCATTACATTTCATTTTCTTTACAGCAGCATCCCCCCTTCTCGACATGCTCAGATTCCCATCAGCCGAGCTCTACTCACCCTGCAGCTTGGCTCCATCTTGATGCCTTCATAGCATTTTAGACAAAATGGGTGTGTTTAACTTGTCACCTCAAGCCTGGTATAAATTATTCACCAGAGCTTTGCACAGATTTGTGAGATAACCAGTCTGAACTCAGGGAAACTTCACAGGTTTGACAATGTATGTTGTATTTGACAGGGACATTAAAGGCAATTTCCCCTTATACTAGTCCCAAACAGAGGGGTGGGGATTTTTGTTGGTTTTGTGTTTATTTTTTCTTAAAGGATCCCAATGCCAACATTCAGTTTTATTGAAATTTAGTTTCTAAGGCTTGAGCTACATATTATTTTTAGCGTATCTCACAAATGCCACTAAAAATGCACTGTTCCTTATGATTCCAAGGTGAAACAAGCAGAAAATCTCTTTAAAATGTTCTGCTTAATGTTAAGGTGCCTAGAAAACCCTCCAAGAGCAAACGCATATTTAAATCACAGAATTTAACAACTGGGGCCCTTCTACAGTTTGAACCAAGAAGGTGATTCTGCATTTCAAACAACTCATGTTAGGAGAAGAGGATACCTGAACTGTGAAATTTGCAAAAACCAGGGCTTTTTGTTTTTGGCATGTCAGAAGAAAATAGGCATGGCCTACTTCCATATGTAGCCATGAAACTCCCTCAGATTATTTTTATAAGCTCTCTTTAGCCAAGATGTGAGGGTAAAGACTCAAAACAAAAGCTCCAGATACTCTTCCAGTCCTTCTCCCCAGCCATTGCTTGGTCTCCTGGGAAGGTGGTATGCTGAGGTCATTGTCTAACACTTTGTGAAACAGAGAGGAGTTAAATACAAACAAAGCTGAAAGGATGTGAGGGCCAAGTCACTGAGATACAAAGACATTTGAAATAAAACTTGCAGTTTCCTTAGGCTTCAAGTATTTTAGAACATTCCATAAGACACGTTCAAGTCAGTAGCGTGTTCTGTAACCTTTACAGTGGAGGTTCATGCTTTAACAGAGTACAAAACAAATGCACATTTTGGCTGCAAGGCTTCAGATGGGCCCGCTGTTAGGGGGACAGCACAGCAGTGTCTGTGCCACGTCCTGCTTAGGTGGAGTTGCACTGGAGCTGCTTTACGAGGGGGTCAGGAGGCAACAACCTTGCACACCACTGGTGGGAGCAAACTGTGCCCACGCGGTGCCCACGCGGTGTGGCTGGCTGGCTTTGAGGGCTGGAACCAAAGGAGCAGACCAGGAGTGCATGTCCCAGGCAAAGAGAGACATGAGTAGGCAGGGATGCTGTGGCAGTCCCTGAAACAAGAAAGGAACTTCTCCCATGGCTGAACCTCCTGCCCACCCCCATTGCTCCCAGAAAGTGTGTTTCCCAGCTAAGGTAAGGGCATGGCGTGCGTTGGTGCCCTCTCCTTCCAGTGCAGCCTGGCAGAGCTGACCCCAGTGCCTGCACTGCAGCTGCATTGCACCCTGCAGCACTGGGGCACTGGGATCTAGGTACCCATCACTGCTCTCCTAGAGAAAGGTCAATGTTAAGAATCTCTTACCAAGGAAGCTGACTCTAAGCAAGCAACATTCAGCCTTTAACAACAAAAGCAGAAGCTAAAAGGGTCATAATTAAAAAACAAAATGTTTTCACTCGTGTACTAAACCAAATCAGAACGACTGAGGTATTTCTAGCTGATGGATATATATCCTCAAAGGTATTTTATCTTCTAATTATTTGCTTATTATTTATTTTCCTGTTTATTTGCTTCATTTTGAGACAAATAGACCATTTTTGTGTTTACAAATAATCTGAATCAACACATAAGGAAGCAGTTTTAAAAATAACAGTTTTATTTCCATTCCAAAACCTTTCACTTTTCACTATGGATTGCATCACTTGTGAGCTGTAATATTATTGACAACTTGCAGAGACATAACAAACATTTTCTGGCAGGGAGAGAAGTATGATACCAAACAAAAAAACCACAAACTCATACCCATAAGACCTCAACTATTCAAAGACAGAAATAGAAACAATAGTCATGATATTTCATGTATGAACCTGATGTACTTCAACTGGCAAAGGCTTACGACAAAGACAAATATGAAGTGCACTAGGCATTACATGTAAACACTTCACAGTGACTTCCATTTCTTTCATGACATGATTTTTTAATTTGATACAGCCTCATATTTTCTTATAAGCAATACACAGAGACCTTTGACAATATATTTCATACATTTTGTATCATCAAGGTTAAAATTATTGAGGATTCATCAGAGGTAGGGCAAAATAAACCATTTCCCCCTACCACTGTCTAGAAAAGACTGAATTTACCAGGGATTTAGCCACTTTACATGCATACACATAACATCCTATATTATATATGAACTGCTTTGATTCCACTGCTACATACAATGGGATATGGAAATTTTTTGAGTTGACTATTGCAGAAAAATTGTTTTAATTATAGATGAATTTTAAGTACAAATCCCAAATATTTCAAATATATTTAGTAAGTCAGACTGTTCGAAGGTCTTTCAAAAGTAAGAAATATGACTGAATAAAAATTACTTTTAATTATAGGGAAAAATGTCATTTTTAGTTTCATAGTCCTCATTAAATGGTATATTCACATCATAATGTCTAGAATTTTTTTCTATGCAACTTCCAATTCAGCTAATTAGTACCACGACCTACTGGAGAGTTATAATTTAGGAAAAGAAATGAAGAGAGAAGTCAACCTACCTCAAAGAAAAAAAAAATTAGTATTCATATGTTACTACAAGACTATAATAATAATCATAATTAATAATGTCTTCCCAAGAGAAAGACGGTGTGATATAAAATTTCTATGCTGGAAGAATCAAGTTCAGCACAACAGTCATACTGACTTCCTTCCCCTCTCCTTCCAACCATACATTTGCTTCTTCTGGGCCAGTAAACCAGAAATCATTCAACCAGGATGTCTGAAGAGTTCAACTCAATGGTCCTTGTGGGTCTCCCACAACTCAGGATGTTGTATCCTATCCTATCCTATCCTAGCCTAGCCTAGCCTAGCCTAGCCTATCCTATCCTATCCTATTCAGTTATATGTAGTTGGTCATTTCCCCCAGATCAAACTTGGCTTCATACAAGCACAACAGACATTAGTTTCAGAAATGTCAGTGTAAGGAGTAAAACCTAAATGCTGCATAACCATTCGGACTTTGGTTAATACATACTCTGCCACATGGAAAGCCATGACTGATGGCTAGCTGCTAGAATATGATCTGATTTTTATTCCCCAGACCAGTAACTATCATCCACTGCAAGTGAGATAACAAGAAAAAGTACAAGGTACGGTGGGTAGCATTTTGAACAGTCAAATCTCTGGAGAGAGAACAGAGAGAAAGGCATTTTGAGTTTCTACTAGAAATCTTCATTGTTTCTCTCAAAATACTCATAGGGAAAAAATAGTTTTCAGCAGTCACAGCTGTGTTACACTTGTTTTGTACAATGTTTTGTATTGTGAAATATAAATTCTATTTGAGATACTTTTAAAATTTCCTGGTACAGACTCATTTTATTCAATTACCTTAATAGGTTTGAAATGCTGAAATGAGAACTTGCACATGTTGCTTGTGGGTTAAGCAGTTCAGAACAATGTGGTTGATTTTTATGGACACTTTTACCCAGTAAAAAATTGCCAAGCTCTTCACAACTAATGACTGCAAAAATGGCTGAAGTATACACACAGTACACACACATAAAGAGACAATGAGTGAAAAGTGTAAAATACTGTAACAGTAAATATATAGTTGAAATCCTATTTTAGGTACAAATATGCTTTTCCTATGCCTACATGTAAGTATGAACATTCCTTTCTAATTTGGCTTATGATATTAACTCTATTATGACTAGCTTATTTTCGTATTCCAGAAAAGTAGCAATCTCATTTCTATTTGTGTTTAAGACTAGGTGCTTGCTCAATATTTTAAAGTTTTTCTTTATTTTATGTTTCTTGCTACTCTTCAAAAACACAAAATCTAACAGTCAACAAAGTGTCAAAAACATTGAACAATAGATGGCAATTCAGGTAGCAAGAAAAATAATGGTTTTTGAAACAGGTTATGACTAAGAATGTAAAACTGTGGAAAATACATATCAAATGGGAAAAAAAAAACCTATTCAAATGAAGTTTAGCATACTTTATTTTTTTAATAAATTTAACATATCTCCTTCTTTTCCACTATGTCTTTGGGTCAATAATCCATGTAACTACCATGCTCTGGATTTCCAAAGATCTGCAGTCACCCGCACCCTATTAACCAGTACAGTCCCCTAGATTATCAGTTTAGGCTAATGTGGCTACTGTCATGGCGATAAGTAAGGACTTTAGACATAGAAACTATTGTTAAAGATAACCAAGGACCTCATTAAATAATTTTAGAGAGGTATGACTTTACCAAATGTCACACCCAGACACCATAAGACTAAAAGTAATTTTTAAAACAAGACTAATGAGACCAAAGAGAAAAATTTGTGGGATTCTGAAATTCAAAAAATTGAAAGAGAACACTGGCTCAAGAGCATGAAGATCATAACTGAAAACAAAGTAATTCAGATTTAAATATGTTTGTTGTAATGTAAATTATTTTATAACTGTAATAGGAATGTTATTCATTCACCACAAACAATATTTTTTATTGGACTAAGGTACTCAGTTCACATTTTGGCTTTTATCAATACTTTTAACAACATAAGGTGTTAATATAAAACAAAGTAAAGTTCATTGAATCCAACAAGCAGGTAGTCATGTGAGTCCTTATCACCCCAAACTGTTCACCTCTGAACAAATTGTAAAGTTATAGACTCATCTGGACTTGTCAAACATTAGTAATAATTTTTAAATCTTCTCATTAGAAGAAATGGATATGGTAGATCTGACAGCATACATGTTATTTCCTTTAAATCCATATCAGGGAGCAAGGGAGATCTACAGAAAGCAGACAGAGGAATATGTCAATGCGGCAACTATAAATTTATTCCCCTTATTTGAGTATAAAGATTTCTTCTCAATATACTGAGAAGCAATAATTTTTTTGTAATTCTTTACAACTGTGACATGATAAGAGACTTCTTTGATTTTTGGCAATTTCTGGAAACATTTTCTTCCACAAAAAACTTGCTTGTTACATTTACAGGTGTCTCCTTATGACCCAGAAACTGAGGAAAGCTTGGTTCTGCCTTTTCTCTGTAATAACACCAATGCACTTCCACAGTTGTTCCAATAACTGTTTTACTTTTTGCTTATTTATTTGCTGCTAGATCATCCTTTACAGTTTGTCTCTACATCTCTTTTGTAGATCATGACTTTTTCTTTTGTTTTGCTTTCCCTTTTGTTTTTTCCTTTCTTTCTCCTGCTGCCTTCTTGAGTTCTTCTTTCAAGTAAACCTTTTTCAGTGAGCAACAACTTAAAAATGTTTTTGCTTTGTTGCAGTCTTCCAGCGTCTTCACTTTTTAAAAAATTTCTTCTTCATACCATCCCTATTTATTTTCTTCTTCTTTCATGTATGTAGTGTTCCTGGTATATTTTCACAGAATCTCCTCTCTCTTCCTGATCTGCTTTTGAGCAAAACAGTTTTGAGACTGTGAAAGATACCTTTCAACTCAAGCAGGTGATATGATCAGCTTCCTCTGACTTTAAAACATCGCTTTCTGCAGCCATGATTTCCCCAACATAGGCTTTTTTTAATTCTGTCTATCCAACACCAGTGTGCATTGCTGATGAATTTTTTTCACCTAGATTGAGTTTGAGCTTTGTTGTCTGGAGAAGCACTGTTTTCAGAACCTATTTCAAACCCAGTTTAGAATATTTTTTTTTTAAATATCATATTACCAACTATACTATAACTAGAGCATAATTTATCATAATTCATCATTAATTTATCTGCAAGGGTTTCAGGATTTAGTCTCAGTTCCTAAGACTTCTTTCATGAATATGTGATGGGTTCACATATGGTAAGCACCTGGTTTAGTCATAGTTTGCCACTCTCTAGTGCTTGACTGATCCTATAACATTGCAAAAATACCTTTTAATTTTGCTAAAATTACACATTGACTCATTGGGAACTCTTGCTAGGACCTGATCTGAGGCAGAGTTTGGTTATTTATCATGCCTGATGTAATGAAATTTAGGGTAACTATTAGTAAATAAATAGGACAATGTCTTATGCAACTTTTATCCTGACATGCACCAGTTTTCAAGGAAAATGGGTAAGTCATTAAATCTTTACAACTTTTTTTCCATAGTATTTTTTCTTTACTGGGTAACCTCATCATAGACCTTCATAACTGGTTTCATTTTTGCTATGACAAAAATGATTGGAGCTCTAACAAGATTCAGGAGAGGGTTTTTAATATGATAATTCAGGTAGCAGAGTAACAGACAGAGTTAATAGAAATTGAAAAATCTAACTGCCTGCTGGTAGGACAAGCTTGCTTATTTTAATTGCACTTAAGCATGTGTGTGTGTAGCATGTGCAGTTTATATATCTGTCCTTCCTGTTTCATAGTGTCTGCCCTCTTCTGCAGTTCTACTCCTGCTCCAGGAAAGCCTACAAAGATATCTAGCTACACGTGTAGGTTTGTGTATTGAGATCAGAATATGAGAAGCCATCCATTTCAGATCTCAGAGCTATCAATTTTCTCACCTATCATTGCTCAGATAACCACTTACTGTTCTGGTGTCAAGATTACTCTGGTTTCCTGAAAAAAGAGAGAGAGAGAGACTTGCCTTCTCAAATGACACTTGTGGAACAATCCATTTTTCTGATGGATTGTATTAAGATGAAAGCACTAACTGAACGTACTCTGACATAAAAAATTTTAGGCATAATTGGGTCACAGAATCAACAAGAACATAGTGTATAGAAAGAAAACATGTTGCAAACCTTGCATAAGACAAATGAACACAAAAAGTATCATTCTCTAAGGGATCCTTTTAATTGAATACATTTAAAATTTTCACAGGCAGTTAAAGCTGACACCTGCTGTTATATAGACTGACATGGTTCGAAGCTATCTAGCTCTTTCCAGTAAGCTGAAGAAGCAAAACATCTAATTAAAACCAAAGCTGTAAAGGCGTTTGGTCAAATTGTTCAAAGTGTCCTTTTCTAAGATATAAAATTGGCCGGGGTTTGTTGGCACAGGGAGTTTATCAAAGCAAACGAGTGAAATTGTAGAAGGCCAAGAAATCTTAATGTTTGAACAGACAAAGATTCTGTGGAGCTTCACTTTTTGAAAAGCCCAAACATAGATTAATACAGCACTTAGATTAGAATTAGCTGTACCTTATTCGCTAGTACAAGATTTAGGTCTAAGACATAGTTATGGCCTAGGGGTTGAAAATGTGCCAATTGTAAATAAATCTTGTGAATATATAGTACCTTTCTGAAAAATATTAATTTGTGACGTATTAATATTTCACATAATATTTGTGGACTTTGTATGCAAAATTAAAAGGGCTACTGCTCACCATATCTAAATCTAACACTAATGCTGGTATTCTGAAGCCTTCTTTGTTCCCTTTATGCAGAAAAAAGGATGGTACTTCTTGAGAACTACCATGATTTGCCTGATGTAGTTGCTCAATCTATTATTAGTAGTATTTTCATAGCATCTTCAGTCCAAATTGCATTATACAGTAAGAGAAGTGTGAGAAAAGTGGCAGTTTCCTCCTCCAAGGAGTTATCATTTCAGGGTCCTATTCAGCACTTCTTACTGTAGCATATCACACACTGACTTCAGAGGGGGTTTTGCCAAAGGAGGGAGTGAATAAGGAGTGCTGAATAGGACTCTACAAAGGCACAGCAGGTACAGCTGGTGCAATTCCACACAGACAAAGCATTGTACAATACAATGTGGACAGTTAAAGCAGTGCATTATGTATCATTATGAAAACCATCCATTTTACATATAATTTATAATATGAAAGTAGTTATCCTCCCTCCAAGTTTTGCTCCATTTTTTGAGTTTTATCAAACTAGTATTGCATGATAAAGACTACTTACTATGGAAATACTATGATAAAACTCTAAATTGTGTTGAAGAAACAAACAAGTAACAGATCAACTTTTCCTTCTAAAAAAGTATGTCTCAAATTTGTTCATGTTGGTAGAGAATTCTCTTTAGCATGGGATCAAGGATTTGTAAAGAAATCCTTATTATTTCTCATTAAAGTCCAAAATCTATTATTCATACATTTCAAGGCGCCATATATGCATTAATGAAGGAAGCCTTACAGCATTACTGCAAGGATGCAATTGTTCTCTTTGTAAAGCAAGGGAAATAGAGATGGAAAGGTAAGACTACTTAAAGAGCTATACTTTTACTGATTATGACATTTTAACAGCCCAGATAGTTGCTTGAAGGAACTGAACAATATTAATATTAGGCTTTCTTGAATTAGGCCTTCAGCTAAATGACCGTGGCCTGGGAAGTTACCGTGTTGTCAGAAGAGAGTGTGCCCCTACCCATGGCAAACACAAGATAAGGCAGTCTAAGCTGGTCTTGTCTGTATTCACGTTGGTAGTGGTCCTGTGTTCTTCTCAATCACAGCAGTAGCATTAAATATATTATTGTATTCACAAATAAAAACATGTGGGTTCATGTCCTGGGAGGTAGATGGAGAAAGAGTTTTAATTACTTGAATTTTCTGGAGAGTACAGACTGGAAAGCCATGGCAACAATAAACAGCATGAAGTGTACTGTAAGATACAATAATGCTTTCAGAATTCTGCTTCAGAGTGACTTTCTAGTCTCCAAAAGGGCCCCCTCAAAAAAANAGACAAGGAAAAAAAGACTGAGTGCTATTAACTTTGCAGAAAATAGAGGGATAAGAAGGATCCTTTTTCTACACATTTGTGAGGGTTTTTTTAGCAAGCTCAATGTTCCTCACTTGACTAACAGAAATACATAAAGTATACTAGTGAGAAAATGGTCAGGGGTTTTCTGATTTTAAGTGCTACTCTAATAAACCTTGCCTAACCCTGTATGTTCACAGGAAAATTTTGGTTTAAGAATTGGATATTTTGGATTGGATAAAACAATGCAGCAACTGCTGAGCATAAATTAAATTAACCTGAAAGAAACTGCAGAAAATAAATTGATTCCCCACACCTCCTTCAGGTTCCTAAAAATAAAGTGTCAAATAAGATTATTGCATTAAAAGATGATCTATGTGCCATGTGAAGAAGCAGATTACAGTATTGGCTTGTATCACCACAGGTGGATCTTCTGCAGACCAGTACCAGCGATCAGAAGGCCAGAGACAGGATTCCAATTCCTTCAGAATTAAGATGTGCCCAGTGTTATTTTGTTGCTATTCTATACAGAGTTTTTAATTTTGTTAGTCATTAAGTCTGAGTGCAACTTCTTAGCCTCAAAACTACATTGTTCAAGCAAACATAATTTTTACGAACATAGCACAGTAAACAGCATTCACCACATTTGCAGTATAAACAGCGTGTGAAACCAAAGAAAATGAGACAAATATGATTATTTTGCAATTTTTTTTTATTATTATTACATGCTTCTCTTTCTGCCCACATATGAGTCATATATTTTGCATAACCACAAAATAATTTTCACTGTTTTCAGTGATGGTTCATTGCAGAGTTCTGGAACAAAACCTCACTTAAAACATGCATTTGTTCCTTGTGGTTTATTTGCTCAATCTATATATAGAACAAATTCTGAAATTCACAGAATAGTCTACTTTCTGATAAAGGCTCAAAGCTTTATTTTCTTTTTTTTCTCCAGCTTTATTTTCTTTTTTTTATTGTTGGCTTTCATAGCAAATATTTCAAAAGAAAGCTGTGTAGACATTTAGAAAAAAAAAATAAACAGTGCTAGCCCAAGCATTTCATCTGCTTCATTTTGAATGTCCTGTTTTTCTAGTGTTTGAGAGGAGTATGACACAGGACACCATAAAGCCACACATGTGAGCATTAGATGCTCTTGTGTTAAGGGAGTGTTAGTAGGGAGATAAAGCTACTTACTTCTTCCATTTCGTCACAGTAAGAGCACAAACATAATGAACCAGACCAATATGGATCAGCGTGCAAAAAGTCCTTCAAATGATACCCGGAAATTGAGGGTTAGTGCCAGGGCATAGGCTCCTGTCACCTGGAATTGACACTGAAATTACCCACAATGTGTGTGATTTATGGCCCAGACCGTTTTTCTGAGGCTCAAGAAGTTACAGTACATTAGCTCACACATGTATGTGCTCATTCTTAGCATGCTGCCAGTTCAACCTCACTTGCAATTTAGGCTACAGGCTTTGAGTTACATTACCTCACCTGTGTGCCAGGGAGGAGCGTATGGATGAAAAAGTATTGAGCTTCAGCTGATGTTCAGTAATTTGATCATGTCTTTGAATCTCTAGGTGGGCAGCATAACCGGGGTATGAGCTAAAATCCCAGAGTGGAAAAACTATACAAAGGAATTCCAGCCACTCCAGACAGTAAGTGGTGGGCCCAGTTTAAATGCCTCAATGCAAAATGCATACAGCCTGAGAGATAAAGAGACATACACACACCTGCAGTGCTGTGATCTTATTGGCATCACAGAGACATGGTGGGCTGGCCCTTATGAGTCCAGTCTTGGAATGGAAAGATACAGTGTTTAGGGAGCAAAGGCATAGGAGAAAAAGAAGTAGTGTTACCCTCTCTGTCAGTGACCAGCAGGAGTGTATGGAGCTCTGCCTGAGGATGGATGAGCAGCAGAGAGTTTATGGCTCAGGATTAAAGGGAGAGCAGGGACAGGTGAGATTATAGTGGGGCTCTGGTGCAGGCCACCCCACAAAAGACTGAGCTGATGAGGCCTTCTACAGACCTCATATTCACAAGCCCTAGTCCTCATGGGGACTTCAACCACCCTGATACCTGTGGGAGGGGCAGGCCAGCAGGGTAATCCAGGAGGTTCCAGGAATGCGTTGGTGGTATCCTTCTTCTCCAAGTGATAGAGAAGCCAACGAGGAGATGTGCTGTGCTGGTCCTTGTTCTTGCCAGCGGGGAGGAGCTGGTAGGGAATGTGAAGCTCAAGAGCAGCCTTGGCTGCAGCAACCATGAAGTAGTGCAGCTCAAGGTCCTTAGAGCAGTGGAGAGTGTTCACAGTAATCTCTTTAACCTGGACTTCAAAAGGGCAGAAGATCTTTTCAGGGATCTTCTTGGTCTAGTAATGTGGGGTAAAGCTCTGGAGGGAAGAGAGGCCCAAGAAACCTGATTAATATTCAAGGCTTTCCCCTTCCAGGCTCAGGAGCAAGGCATCCTTAAAGAGGCAGTGAGAAAGTGAGGGAGGTGATTCTGCCCCTTTGCTCTGCTATTGTTAAGACCTCACCTGAAGTACTGCATTCAGCTTTGGTGCCCCAGCATAGAAAGGACATGGACCGGTTGGAACAGTTCCAGAGTGTGTCCATGAAGATACTCAGAGGGCTTGGAGCACCTGTCCTATGAAGACAGGCTGAGGGAGTTGGCATTGTTCAGCCTAGAGAAGAGAAGGCTGAAGGGAGACTTTATAGCAGCCTTCCAGTACCTAATAGGAGCCCACAAGAAAGACGGAGAAGGACTTTTGGCAAGGGCTTATAGTGTAAGGACAAACAGGGAATGATCTTAAACTGAAATAGGGTAGATTTAGATTATATATTAGGAAAATATGTTTCCTGTGAGAGTGGTAAGGCACCGTAACAGGTTGCCCAGAGTTGTGGATGCCCAATCCCTGGGAGTGCTCAAGACCAGGCTGGATGGGGCTCTGAGCAACCTGACCTAATGGAAGGTGTCCCTGGCCATGGCAGGGGGGTTGGAGCACCATGATCGTTAAGGTCCCCTCCAACCCAAACTATTCTATGGTCCCATGACTCCACAGTCTACTAATTAATCATTGAAAAACTTGGATTTTGTATTAAAAATGTTCAAAACCCAACCTGCCATAAAGTCTATAGAGCCTTGATTCTGCTTGGAGAAAAGCAATATCTAATCTAAAATTGCTTTCTTGGTTAGAAACTATTTTCCCAATCACTACTTGTCAAACAACTAGTTAAAAATGAAAAAATGTGTTTCAAAGACTATCTTCAATCTAAGGTAGTGATGGTGAACAGAAAGACATTAAAGACATGAAAATTATCAAGCAGAGAACATAAATGATAGAGTAAGTATTTCAGACCACTATGAATACCCCATTATTTAGCAAATTAAAAACTGTAAAAACTTAAGGAAAGATGTGTGTAATCTCAAACCAGTGAAGTCTGCATTCAGTTTTTAAAGCTGTTCACCCAGTACTCTAATAAATGAAGGTGATACACGCATGTGTGTAGCTTTGAAACTGCTGCTGAGATAGCTTCTTCCAGGAGATATGGATTCTCAGTGGCACATTAATTCTGCAGGGACTTGAACTGGAGCCCTTGTATCTCTTGCTACACGTGCTCCCCAGAAAGCAAAATTAAAGTGGCCTCAGCAGGAGGGCTCTTTCTGCTGGCACAGCCCAGGACTCCAGCAAGGGAACGGCAGAGCTGCACAGGACATTCTGCACACAGGAAAAATGCCTGCAACTAGCATTTGTCTTGTTTCAAAAATAAATCAGATTTCCAAATTTAATAATATTTGAGTTAGATTACAGAAGCAATAATTATTTTTTTCTTCGTTAGTTAAATGCTAACCATATTTAAGAAGTACTTTTTTCTGACTAATTCCAAAGGGATTTTAGGAGATGGAAAGTGTTAAAAGAATGTTTATGGTCTGGGATGAGGTGAAGATCATAATTTGTTACACATTGATCAAAATTAATTTCAGCAAGTGCTACAACATAGAGCAAAAGGTAACTGATGATCTGGTATACAATGTTTGTCTATTTTACATCTTAAATGCCTAAAATATATTAAAAATAAAGTATTATAAAAAGATAGTCATTATCATTTCTAAGCCAAAGCTTGAAAAAAAAATCCATCAAGACCATTAAATATTAAAATTGACAATTGCTTTAATGCCTTCAGTAGCACGCAGTTAGAAGCATAATGGTGTATTTGGTGAGTGTTTCTTTGCTGAGTGTTTGGTGAGTGTTTTTGACATAAATCACTTTTTTTTTTCAAGCTGTAAGAGAAAAGACATGATGCATAGTAAACACCATTACATGACTGAACCAAATATATGTAAACATGAATTTTTAACATATGTGCCTAATCAAAGAGAATGTAATTATATTTTTATCAGCACTTCTTGTGTCTTAAAAAATGGACATCTTCTGAAGGTGGTCTCACTGAACTGCTAAGACATCGGAGGATGAAAAGGACTGCTAAATGCCACAGCAAATACTCATCTTGTCTTTTTGACAAGTGTAGCACTGGGCTCCTCAAGAAATGAACATATGTAGCCATAAGTACTATCTGCTAACATAGGACTTTATAGCCATCTTAATACAATGCAAAATCACATCTCTTAAGCTAATAAAGTCAATTTCCACGGAAAGCTGTGTGGGTTGCTTTGATTTGATTTTTTTATGGTTTGGTTTCTGGGTTTTTTTCTGGGATTACGTATGTAATGAGGTTTTCTTCGTGTTTAGAGAAACATAAAACCCTAAGGGGTCATCATTTCAGTTAGAGAGTTCCTACTTGGCATTTAGTGAAAAACTCTGTTCCTTAGTTCTGATCTTACAGATTCCTACTTCCTTCAGAAAGTTCAGAGTTGCTGTATGCCTGCATTGCGATAGCTTTCTTGGAATTGTGTTTTGGTCATTTTATGAGTCAATGCAAATTTAACAAGTCTGTACAGTCTACAAACAGAGAAATGGAGGAAATTCTGAAGTGTATTGCATAGATGCAATTATTGTGGGATGTATTTTCCACTGATTGTTTTCTTTCCACGATGAGTAAACCTTTTCTGATTCTCCTGGGCTCCTTCACCCACTTTTCTGGGGACATAAACTCTTCATCCTAGTGTTGGTGTTTTGTTAGCTGTAGAGAGAGTGATGGCACTGAGAGAGCTGGTGGGTCTTGTGTGGTAGGGATAAGCAGCTGTCTACATAGCAATGTTAAAGCAAAGATAAAGAAAGAGCAACAAACAGGTTTCTCCTTAGCAGCTGGGATTTAGTCAAGAACGCATTATCAGCTACAAAACCCCTTCAAGGCTTTTCATCAGCCTAGACAGGCCACAGTGAGGAGGGGAGTGGAAATGCGGGGCATTGGAAATTGGGCACACTGTAAACTGGGGAAATGCACTTGAAAGGGCATCAAGTCTCTGTTGTCTTAAGACGCATCATGGGCTGAAAGGTGCAAATAACACCTTTACCCCCTAGCTTTTTTCCTGTAAAATAAGATGGTTGCTGATACAATGTGTTCTTTCCATTTTTGTCTTTTTTTTTTTTTTTTT
>VZRN01004543.1:54537-65709 GCA_013397935.1 Dasyornis broadbenti | reverse complement strand
TTTTTTTTTTTTTTAAATCCTCAGGTAATATTTCATAATTGTCCTTCTGGCAGCTGGATCATATCTGCCATCCCTCCTCTCATGGTTGTCCAGAGCAAGGACTTCTGTTGAAGACTGTAACTTACAGCTGGCATGGGTGCACAGCTTTCTTTTACAGGGAATTCAGGCACCAAGGGAGATACTGTATGCCATAGGCTCATCTAGGTATGAGCTTGAATATCTCTTTTATGTGCATTTCTTAGATATAGCCTTGGCATCCAGGCAAGTGTTCATAGGGCTGCTGAACTCTAACGCTTCTGGAATCTCAGGATAAAATGTTGGTCTCCTAAATAATTTTCAGAAGGAGAACATTTAGAAACTTATTTAGAAACATATTTAGAAAGAGTTTACACACACTATTAATAAAGTAGGGGGCAGAGAATGGAGATATATAGGCTTTATAACACCTACACATAGTTTGTCCCCATGTGAAAAATTATACATAAAAACATTCTGAAATCATTATTTTAAATAGTCTTTGTAACTTTGAGGATGACTAATTATTGCAAATTTGATACAAGTCCTCATGTGATTTGTTGTCTTTCCCTGAAACCTTCCATATTTCCTCATGATTTTCCCTGTTTTAGAAGGAGATTTCATACTCCTGCACAACTCAAAACTAGTTTATCCCTATCACCCCATGGACTCACACTTCACACAGAGTTTTATTCATCTCCGTTGCCACCACTCCTTTGCTCTGTGCTGTCCTCTCATGACAAGATATTTGCTTTCTTCTTTTCCTTCCATCTTATTCTCCAGTCCACATCATATGCCTCTTCTACAGATTCTTGACATCCTTCCCAGCTACACTCTGTATTAGAGTTTCTTGTCATTCCGCTACTTATTGCCATGCCTAAAGCTCCATGACAATTTTAATGTGTGCACATTTCCCCTGCAAAAGACCTCTCTCTGCTCCCACTCCTTTGTGCCAGAACAGCTATGCAACGACCCATCTTTGGCAGTTACCGTTATTGGCCTGGGAATCATGCCATTCAGGTTGTCCATGCTCCAGTCTGTTAAAGTTTGTTTGGAGAATACAGAGAGAATCAGAAAAGCAGACACTTACCTGTTCCACACATAGCTGCAAAGATACTTCAAACTATTCTGGTCAATAAATAAGCACCCTCTGCCACCTCGATTTTTTTTTCCTTTTATTTCTGGGTTTGCAGTTTTTCATTAAATTAATTGAGTATACTGAATACCCCTTAAAATGAATGGGTTATGGTATTCCAAAATTAAAACCATTTTGCACAGGTACAGACAAATGCAGAAACGCCTCTGAGTTGAGCACAGGACCTCAGAGGCTCAAGTAATTAAACTTTCAATGACTGAAATATGCTCCAGCAGGAATTAGCCACACTGGATGCATTTGCTTGGCTACTGACACACTCCCTGGGTGACTGAAGGCACTCAGCCCCTGGCCTCATACTTCAAAGTACAGCTTAAATGGACACCAGTAAGCCCCGTGGTAGCTCACTGCTCAGTTGCCAGTAGTCTGTTATCTGCTGTGTACATCCTCATGGATATAAGAAATACTTCTTCCCTAGCTAAGAGAACATAACATTCACCAAAGAGGGATGTTACTTGCATTTACACTCTGATATTTCTTGGAAATTTCTCCTGCAAATACTGAATTCATTCTAGTTATGAAGTTGCTCATAGGAATAAGTTCTGGGCCCTTATATGCATATGCATATTCTGTGTGTGGTTAAGCGTTCCTTTACTGGAATGTGTAGAAGTAGTGTGACTGTCTTTACACAGTTTTATTTCAATGGCTGAGGAAAAAAAATATAGAGCTGTTCCTAAAGCATTTTGAGGGGAAAAAATTCAATAAAAACAGGAAATTTTTGAAAATAATTCTCCCTCAATTTTTTTTTTTTTTGGTTCAGAGAAAGTATTTTTGAGGGACAGCTGAGATAAAACAGGTCTGGAAAGGAAATAAAACATTAAAAAGCTATGTAGCTCTGTTTGGTATGAATAAGATGGCATACAGGAATGTCATAGGGTAATAAGCCCTACAGCCAAGTTTGACAGTCTGCAGTTTTCATGGGGAAGAAGAAAGTAAGCTGCCAAACAGGCATTGTGGCTGGTCTGGGAACCCTCTGGAGTTCTGAAAGTTCAAACACATACACAAAAGTGGAAAAAAAGTCACAGTCAGAGGATGCAGTCAGGTGTGAGCTGATTCCAGTGACTGGAAAGGACCCATCAGCACAAGCATGATGTTGAGGATCTGTTCCTCTATAAGTCACAGCATGTAATGCATAGTCATAAAGCTCTTAACCATGAGCTCCATTGTCTTTCTGCCAGAGTCCTCCTGCTCAAATACAAGCCATAACTGTAAAACAGAACCTGTTGCCCTCTCCTTAGCAGAGAGACTTGGTTTCCTCTGACATTGCAGCTGTGACAAGCTCTTCAAAGAGTGCCTCATGCAGACTCTTATATTCAGTGCAGGGTCATGAGGCTTTTCCCTGTGTTTTGAGAAAAAGAGGAGACAGCACTGAAGTACTGGTCATTTAGGGAGTGAGTTTTGAAATGAACTGAAGATGAGTTAGAAATCCCACTTTACGCACTGTAAGCTCCAACTCCTGTATTCGAGTTAAAATCCAGTATATTGCCTGTGAAGATTTGTCCATAACACAAAGACAGAGCCCCAGGCCTGGTCTACACCAAAAAGAGGTTGTTATTTGAATTGCACTAGAAAATTCTTTGAATTGAGAGATACTTTATATAATCAAAAGATTCCTTTTCAACAGTTACTTCTATACCAGTTTCCAAAAAGAATAAGAGGTAATATTGCAAGGAAAACATCATAGCTGAGTCAGTTAGGGAAATTATATTTTTTTCACACTCTGTCAGAGTTGTGTCAGTAGCACTTTTAAGTTTAGATTGGCACTAAAAGAGGCAAAGACCTGTGTCAAAGTATGAGAATTGTCAGCGCTGGTACCCCACCCCTGAAAGCCCATGTATTTTTTCTCTTAATAAAGGACTGGAAACTAAAAAGTCTGCTGCAGAGGTTTAGAACCAGCTTTCACTTAAACTGTGGTATCTCTCTTCTCGCTGAATGTAATTTGAGAAAAACATTTTTTAACTGCTAAGAACTAGTTAAGCTTGAAAATGTGACAGCCTTCAACTTGAAAAACAATTTGACAAGGCAGGGAACCTTGCTTACTTACATTTAGATTAAAGCTAAAATGCACCTGATGTGTTGTTGTACTAATTAAAAATTGTATTCGTTTTAATGTAAATTTTAAGCTCACTAATTTGTTACTTATTGATAACATTCAGCTTGAAATACATGCTCAAAAACACCTGGCAAAAAAAAAAATTCAGTATTGCTTGCCATTTGCAAATGAACGCTTAGTCTTTAAGAATATCATTGAATTTCAATATGTATGAGATATTCTGCTGTTTTTATTGGAAAAGCTTACAAAGAATGGCTTACAATGGAAGGCAAAATGTTTGATCTTTCATATGAAAGCTCACTTACTGCTACAACTGTGGTCTTATAAAACATGACTGAAAACAGACCTGGTTTAATATAATCACATTTATTAATACTTATTACTTATGTAGCATTTTGTATGCAAGGATTTGGCATATTTTATAAATATCAGTTAAACTTCACAACCAGGCTGCAATGCATGCAATACTGTGTCACTAAGCCCATTCTCTACAGGGATAAAGTGCGATCCCCAGCCTACATCTATTCTGTGGGCTCAATTACTGAGACATGATTGTCCATACAATTAAACTGCTAACACAGTTTTCAGAATCGTTTTTGGGCTCAGCTAACCATATGTCTTCCACTGAACACCAGGGTAAGACATCATTTCAGATAGGTCGTTTGGACAGTCACCTTTTCTGGGGATACAAGGGCTTGGCTGTATGGATTTAAACTCTAAGTTCTGCTGTCTGAGAATGGTCTCTGGCTGAGTCCATCAACTAGCATAGATGTAACCATAAGGGTTGTAAGCCCACAGCACAGTGCTGTTCATGGATTCCTGATCTGATCTGGCTTCTGCAAACAGCACAGCTCTAGTCCTGACAGAGCAAGGAGTTTAGGATCTTACTCCCACTTGCTCAGAGTTGTGTTGTCACATCACTACACTGAGATTTACATAGTAAGGCAGGTAGAAAGCATCCATTTTTGCAAAAAGAACAAGATGGCACAGAAAGGTTTAGAAATATATAAATGGGAGTGAATCATTCACTAATTAGAAGAGTTGCTTCGGCTGTCCATGTACAGAGGTGGGAAACCACACACTTGTGGAGATACTGAGGGGCTATAGAGCCCAGATCTCAGTAACTTTGAATCAGTGTGACCAGAGTGGTGTGGTGGCCAGCACACTCAGTTGCTCACCATCTTAAGAAACATTGCATTTTATCATTCCAACAGAAAATTATCACAGAAAATGGAAGACAGAAGATAGGAACTGCAACAGGAAACTGTTTAATAACAGCTTATTAAGAACTCAGCATTCATGTGAAAGGGTGAAAATATACAAAGAAGGGATGCATGATGATGACTCCTGTTGGGGAGATTGAAGGAGGTTTACTGCAACACTGTTTTGGTTCTCTTATGCAAAAGTTGTACTTTTCACTTCACACCATTTTCCTCCCCTGGACCCAACAGAAGTACAGCAACAATAAAACAAAACTCTGATATTTCAGCGATGTTATCCGGTAGTTGGGTCTTCTTCTTAGCAACCACGTCTTTCTTTTTTTCAGCTAGGGCAGAGTTACTTTTTTTCTCAGCAGCTGGTATAGTGCTATGGTTTTGAGATTTAGTATGAGAATGATGTTAATAACACACAAATGCTTTAGCTGTTGCTGAGCATTGCTTACTCTAAGGCAAGCAAGGTCTTTTGAGTTTCCCATACCCTGTGAATGAGCAGGGACACAAGAAGCCAGGAAGGATCACAGTCAGAACAGCTGATCTGAACTGGCCAGAGGGATATTACCTGCCATGAAGCATCACATCACTATATAAAGAGGGGAATTGGCTAGGAGGCTCCAACTGATGCTCAGGAATGGACCAGGCATCCATCAGTGAGTGGTGAGAGATTGTATTGTGCATCACTTATCTGTCTTGGGTTTTATTTCTCACTGTCTTTTTGTTTAATCTCTTTTCATTACAATTGTATTATTATTGTTATTATTATTTTTAATTCAGTTATTAAACTGCTGTGATCTAAACCTATGGGTTTGACCTTTTTGTCCAATTCTCCTTCCTATCCCACTTGGAGTAGAGGGGACTGAGGGGTGGGTGAACAAGAGGCTGTGTAGTACTTAATTGCTTTGCTGGGGGTAAAGCATGACAGGCAACAGACCACTGCTGACCAGGATCCAAGCTAATTGGCTGAGTAGCTGGACTTAGTGCAAGTCATGCTGCAACGCTAACGTCGCTTCTTCATTCTTGGGGCTCAACCTAGTTGCAGTGAAGCACCAAGTGGAGGTAGAGCTATGCTCCTGGCCCTGTGTATGCTTCATTGTGTTATGTAAACTTACCTAAACTCATTCACTTCATAATTTTACTGAGTCTATTAATTTATGAGCTAATTATTTTATGGATTATTATATGGATAAACTATTCAACTACAGCTTATGGCTTTCTGAATTGCATAAAGTAGAGCAACTTTTTAGAAGATGCTGAAAAGTGTCCTCTCAGAATGCATAACTGAGATATTGATTTGCAATGAAATCCCTCCATCTACCAGAATATGAGACTTTTGGAGCCAGATTCCAGTTCCTTAACTGTGAGCCTTATGCCTATGCCTTTGTGGGTTTTTGTGAGGCTACATTATGAAGAGGTATGTGCAGAATTAGGCTTTAGTTGCAAAGAATGTCCTCAAATTATAATATTTGGGTTTGGAGTGTCCTGGACTTTATCTTAAAATAGGTTTCAAGCCAACTAGTGGAGACTTTAGAACATCTGTGAGTAGCCAAACAGTCACTTAAATAACTTTTAAGATCTCGTAACCTGACCATGACCCATAAAAGTCAAGTCTGCTTTGAAACCTAGAGGCTTAGTTAATATTCAGTCTCTTTTTAATTTTCTCAGTTTCTCCCCAGTTACTAGTTAGGCTATTACTTGCTGATGAAATTTGGTTTGTTTTGATAAATTTGTCATACAGATGCCTGGTTTGTCCATGTTAAAACAAATAATAATAGATGTAGAGAACAGAACATGCTATTACTTATTGTGTGTCAGTATCATTTTAGAGGTAGAGAATGAGAATTGACTTCCAAAATCTCGTATTTTGTCTGTACATCCACTCAGCTAAGCAGGATACACACAGCTACAAAGCTTGAGATACATGCACTGTATCTGGCAGATATTGCAGCATCATGAGAAAGGATAGGATGATCTTCCTGGAGAAGAGACAAAACTACAGAACTTGTGACCTCTGCTCAAGTCCTCCTTTCCCTCCATCTCCATGCCTGATCCACTTGCTTGCTCTTCAGCTGACTTATCTTTTTTGTGAAAATACAGCTTCCACTGTGGAAAACGATGGCATGAACAACTTTAGTTTGCAAAGATCCACAGGGATAGATGAGAGTAGTTGAATTAATGCACTTTGGGCATCTAATGGCTACAGCCCCTCTGAAGTCAGGGCCGTTGCTGTGTGAGTGCAGCTATTGAAGTTCCCCATGTTCAGAATGGAGTCTGAGGCACAGAACCACTGATGGCTCAGGTTCTTATTGAGTGAAGCCAACAAATAAACCAACTGATTTCAGTGCAGCATCACCATGACTTGATGCCAACAAAGAAAAGGAGTTCAGAGCTCCTTGCATTCAATCCTTTGAAACCAGGACAGAACAGAACACACCAAAAATGTACTTGCTTGGAAGTTAATGAGCTAGAAAGAGGCCAGTTGAGAGGTAAGTTTTGAATTATGGGGACCAAGTGGGCAATTTTACTTTTGATACTCAGCTTCTCAGTGGGCTTAAGCTAACTAGAAAATATGGAAGTCTAGTGTTTATGAGCCAAAACACTGGTCAAGTCTGTGAACAGTCAAGTTCTTTATAAATATCTATTACTATAAAGAAAACACAATGTTATCATTTCACACTGTGATAATCACAAAGTACTACTGACAAAGTGTCACTGGACTGGCTCTTTCTTGACTTATTCATACACAAACATGAAGTTGGAGACAACACCTCAGTAGGAGTTTTCATGTTTCCCCTACCACTATATCTAGCTGCTCGGTGAAGAATTTAAGGTAAAGTCAGAAAATATAAGTGAAAGGGAGTGATGATTATTCCAGCTCTGGAGCGAAGTATTTTTTAAAGAAAAAAATAATTCCTCAAAGACAAGTGAGCAATCACACTAAAGAAGTTTGCGTACACTGATGAATGGATTTTAATTTTTGTTACTAATCCAACCATGTTCTTCTAATGAATCACTAAAAATCAAAGAAACAGGTGAATGGGTAGAGGTTCAATGCAAAGTCAGTATTAGGGCAGAGGACAGTCTTGCCAAGACCAATATTTAACCATGAAGTGTTAATAACATTATGCTCTTAACCAAAGGCTAATCTGCAATTTTATTTTCTTTTAAATTAGCTAAGGTGAGATTCTTTCTGGACTATTAACTTTTTTTAGTATTTAGATCACAACTCCTAAAGACTTAGCTATATTTTGACAGGTACTGACAAAGAGTGCCATGGAATTGTGACTCAATTGTCACCTTCGTCGTTTTCAAGCTGAAAAACTCAGGATGAATGCTAGGTACTAATTAGAACTGTTATATTAGGAAAGCAAATACAATGGTGTCTAACATTAAACAAAGCACAGTTCTCATCACAAATGGTTTCTTTTGTGTGTGGGTTAGTCTAAAAACCCATTTTGCATGCTAATGAGACACAAACAATAATTGCTAAACTAACTAGTTTCATGCAATTACAAAAACCACATAAAAAGCTCTATTGTTTGTTGTCTTATGATTTCTTAATGCTAATTTTGCACTTGATAATTTAGATATTTCATTTGTACCTCAATGTGCAATTTAGGGTTTGTGAGTGTGAAGGTGAAGGCTTCTAATGAGGACTAAAGGGTAAAAGGAAATAAGTCCAAGTGTGCAAAAGTAAAAGAAGCAGTCACTCTCAAGGAAGAGATAGGACAACCAGAAAAGAGAAGGAGAAAAAAAGTTGTGGAGAAAAAGGGGCACTTCCTCTATGAGAAAGAGGTAAATCAGAGCTGAGAAGAGGGAGGCTGTAGGAGCTGGGAGGTGAACAGGCCAGCTAATGAATATCACTAAGCTGACACATCCTGTGGCTTGGAATGCATGACAAACTAGGGAGTCACACAAAGATCTGAAGGAGCACAGAAAATTAGAGAGTAAAAAGTCAGATGGTTAAGTAGTTAAAAATAAAAAGTTTGGGGCCCTGCTCTTCCCTTGAAGGATCTCTCATTACAGCCCATACAAACCATTTATAATGCCGTGAAAGAGAGCCTGGACCCCTTCTATTTTAGTGTAGACACAGACTGCTCTGGCTGAAATTTCGCCTGTATTTCTGTGATTTGTCCTTTCATCCTAGAGTCACTTGTCTGAAAAATTAAGTGGCGAAAAACATACCATATGGCATTTTTTTCCTCTGATTCACCCCAGCCTTTAGTTTGTTATTTTCTAATTGAATAAAATATCGTAAGGTTGAACTGTGATTTTGCATTAGCTTAGAGAAAATGTGCACTTCTTGGAATTTTTACGCTTTTCTGAAACTAAAGGAAACTTACTATTGGAAGTAGAAATACTATTTTAAGGTCAGGATTGAATAAATTTTGCTCTAAGGTACATTCCATACATTTTTATCTGGGGATACTAAATTTCATGTTCTTGTTTTTCTTAAGAAAATATGATTTTTTGTCAGATACTCTGAAATCGCATCTACAACAAGGTCTCATATACTGAGCACAAAACATGAGTGATGGTCAGAATTCATTTTCCTTTTGTGACAGTCCCTCTCCTTCCATTTACCATGATGTTAAGTATTTCTGCAGAGATCTCTCTTTCTTCTTTTTCATGTGTGTTATGCTACCAGTGTTGGTACAGGGAATAAATTTGAAATCAATACATGTTGGTATTGTTAGATATTGTGATGTGTTGTGGAGTATTTTTTAAATGACATTAATCTCACTATAACTAGCTGAGCCCAGCACTTTCACCCTTTCATCCTGTATACTCTTTCTTTTTCCGTTGCCAGCTTTCTGAATGCATTTTCCATAATAATATATCCCTCTACTGTTGTTGATCTCTTCAGCATATTCCCCCCAACACACATATATTTTGCCCCTTCAGATTTTGTTTATGGTTTTTACTTGGAAAAATCATGAAGTCTCCAGGAAAATGCTTTTTACATTTTCTTGCCAGTCTGCAGCATTTCAGGAAATATTACCAATTGCTACGTGAATAATTGATTCACAGCTGTCACAGCATGGAGGTGACATTGTACCTTCTAACTCTTCTTCCCCACCCCCTAGTGCTCGTTTAACCTTTTCTTCTTTTCTTATTCTTTGTTGACAAAAGAACCCTTTAGATTTGGTCAGCACTGGGCTCTATTCGTGTAAAGCAACTGGCAAACAAAGACAGAAGGAACCCTACTAGGAAACTTTATTTTTGGTAGTGTAGATATTATTGATTAATTTACTATAAGCACTATAATAATTGTTGAAAAGAATAATTGTTGAAAGGAAATATATAATGAACATTGTATTTAATTGGCACAGTACACTTGCCATATAAAGACTGTTTAATTCTCTAGACAATTAAGTGTGTTTATATGAAAACACATTTGAGAGAAAAGCAAAAAGTTTATGTAATAACTATGCATGAAAAAAGCACATTTTCATCTTGTTTAAAAGACACATTTAATATAATATTCAAAGTCTAATTGGTCCACTAACACTGGAGCATTAAATGCTAATTATGATTTGCCTTTGCTCTGCTGTTTTATGGTGACATTGAAATATGTTTTTTCCTTTTCTCCTTTTCATTTTTTTACTAGCTTGTTCTAGACACACATGCATCTAGATAATAGCTTTATTCAGCCAAAATACAGGGGAATTGAGTATAATACTTCATGTTTCTGTGGATAGCATATGTAGATAAGAATTAGACTACTTGATGGTAAGTCTAGGAAAAATGCTGCTTAAAATGAGGATAATATTTTGGAAAACTCAAGGACATTGGGTATAATGTCTTGCTAAATTGGACATTTATATGCAATCATGATCAATCTTAATAAATATAGGAGATACAAGCAGCCTCAGATTTTTTTAAAAGGAAGCTCTAAGACAAATTAAAACAGATTTAATGCATTCTTTCTATTAGGTTGTTGAATAGGTCCTTATAAATAAAAAGAGTTAATGCTAAAGCATTGTCAGGAAGTTATTCATGTGTATAATCTAGATAGGGTGGATCTTAACAAACAGGCAGAATGAGAAATAGAAAGGGATGTTAGTGATAAATTACATAAGAGCAAATAAAGAGTTAAATAAAAGTTAACACCTATATTTCTGGGGTACAACAGTTAGAAGAAGAGAGCAAATCACTTTGTAGCTCCATACCTTGGTTTCCCCAGTCAGAAAGGCTGGAGGAAATCCAGAGATGCATATTACGACATAAGGTGCCAGGTACTCAAGCCTTACTCTTGCATTTGGAAGTGCAGGAGGGGTTGCAGTCATCATGCCTGGCAAGCAGACAGCGCTGCACAGAGCCCATGGGCAAATGAGGTCTGATCTGAGGCCATCACACTTAGATTACCAGGTGTTGAGAGTACCTGGTTAAGATTAGCTGCTTTCCACCAGCTCCCGCTGACCCATTGTCATGGTTTGAGCCTGGCCAAATGCCAGATACCCCCAAATTAACACACCCACACCCAGGGCTCATGAGTTGAGATAAGGAAACCCGGGAGAAGACGCACTTAAACTAGGCAAAACAGGACTAACTTAGGTTGCAAAGTGATCTAATTTATTACTAACAGAGTCAGAGGAGTAAATGAGAAGTAAAAGAAACCCTCCAAGGCCACTGTTGCTCAGCTCACCCCCCTCCCTCCTTCCCAGCAGCTGCACAAGGGAACAAGGTATGGGGGGGGTTAGGTCAGTTCATCACCCAGATCTTCTTCCCCTGCC
>VZRN01004543.1:3110-39720 GCA_013397935.1 Dasyornis broadbenti | reverse complement strand
TTTTTTTTTTTTTTATGGGGGGTGATTTGCAATGGTTGTCTGCTAGAATTGTAGCACAGATCATGTCTAGTCTATAAATTCCATCAGCAGACTCCTTCATCATAGGCAGGCTCATTTTTTGTGCTGTTGTTGTTTTTCTCCAAGACTGAAACAAGTGTCTAGTCGATTACTTAGAGAATGAAGAAATATCTAAACTGGAAGAATGATGACAGTATTTCTACACTTCGATGTTATCTTTCAATCTTCTTGGTCTGCCTGTTGGCCTGCCTGTCTTCTTTTTTCCGTTTTCTCTATTTTTATTTTTTTTTAACAATCTTTTTGTACACAAATTTGAAGCTAATTTAGCTTTTTCATTTGCATTCTGCTGCTTTCAGTTAGATTTCTTGAATCTGGACACTACATCCCAGGTATATTAGATCATATTAAAAGCCTTCCTTCTGTTCTTTGCTCTAATATGTGCTCTTTCAGCTGTAAAAGATACTGCATAACAGTAGCACTTTGAACCAAAAGGTCAAAGAGCTTCCTGAATCAGCAATGGTCGCTACTGGTCTAGATACCAACTTATTTGTTGTTTGGCTTTACCTGAAGTTTGCAATTTGCTTGCCTGTTTTAGGAATTCTATTCAAAGGATTATTTGAAATGGTTTGTATCATTCAATCTCTTGTTAAAAGACCAAAATCTGAAGGTAAGCCTGCTCGGCAGCTTTCTAACTCGTCTGACTTTAATTGTAAAGACAAACCCTTTGTAAGGGATTGCAGTGGGGCATTCAAACATTGAAAGTTTGGTTCCATTGTATTTGAGGACTTAGGTCTTATTCAAGATGAGAAGGGAAAGGAGGATTAAAAGCTTAAAGCAAAGATAAAAATAAGTTTGAAACAAGCTTACTGGAAGAAAGAGAAACAAGCTTGTTGTGACCTTGCCACAGGGAAGAGAACAGGTTTACCAGGGCTTTCCAAGAAGGCTAAGACAAAGGCCATCTTGAAATTGTGAACCATTTGCTGCTTTAACCTGCCCCAATTTTAAATGAGTCGGCTGTGGTTAAAGCATTTAGGAAGGGTGAAGTTTGATCTCTTCTTAAAAGTGCTGTCAGTTCTTTTGTAAAAACAAAAGCGTCCTGTAGGTAGATTGATTTATTATAGCTCTATTTTATCAAAAGACCATGCTTAGCTTTGCAGCAACCACAGCTGCACAGATCTGTGACGTATAGTAAAAAAGAAAATGAAACAGTATCCCATATTTCTGCAACAGCAGAACTCCATTAAAAAGGAGAAGGTAGAAGGGCAAACAACAACAATTTCCTGCCATTTCATCTTTGCTACTGGCTGATTTTTCTGTTGACTTGGATTAATCAGCTACAGCTATTGCATAGAAGCCAAAGGGGAGAAAAAAATTTCTAACTAGACTTTCTTCTGTATTTCTGATAATCATAGGAGGCTGCCTTGCCAGCAAGAGAAACATATAAAGTTCAGTTTCTTTCCACAGTGAGATAAGAGGATCTTAACCAGTGACTGTGAGCACTCAGTTTCCTATTTCACGCTTAGTGCATAAAACTTTGGTTAACTCTCTTCGTACGTCATGGGCTCTTTAACATGAAAGCTGCCTCTACTCCCCACTCTAGAAATCTAATTATTTTCGGGTATTTCCTCTTTTTTCTTTTTATAAGAAACGGAAATATTTTTTGCAGTAAGGTGGAACACCTTTTTTTTTCTTTTTTTTTTCTTTCCGTATGTTAATATCTGAAAGTGCACTCATTATACGTACAGATTCTAGCCCTCTTATCTCCCAGCTTTCCTGTATTTGAAGCTACCATCCAGAGCAAGGAGAAAGGACTTCTGAAAAGAGAAAAATCCAGCAGTCTGTGGCTGAGAACTGAGTACTGGTTTCACATGTAATTTGGCATTGGGAAGCCCCCTCACCCTTCCAGATTCTCCCTGCTTCTGCTACCAATGAGTTTCTATGCTTGTTACATAGAAGCTCATTACATTTTCCTTGTACATGATACCTCTTGGTTCCAGGCCATATTCCCCTCATGCCAACATTCTTGTTTTTCTTTCCCTGGGCTAGATTGGATAGCAGAAAATATTTGAATATAGGTGGCATAAAGAAAAGCAGTAACTGATTTTGAAAATGTTAATAGGGAAAATAACTAGCCCTATATAGGTAAGATTTAAGGCTCTTCTTCCACATATTGGTCTGGTCAAATGAAATTCTGCTCCAAATAAATCAGAGACAAAACTCTGGTTTTTTTCAGATTCCTGCAGTCTGGCTTTTGCTTACAGCTATTACTGATGATAAACAAGATGTAAATAATTGTCTCAGTCAAAATATTTGTACCTTTCCTCATTTTACTGCTTTAGTGCTATTCCCTCCTTCTCCTCATCTCATGCTTCCCTTTGTGCTTTCTTCAGCATCAGCTAAATGGCTACAATCATCTTGTAAAAGCCTGATCCTAAAGAAAAAAGGGAAAGTGAGTATCAAAGCTAATCTATTTAAAGACACTTCATCCATTTCTACCTATAACTATTATTCCCTTATAGCCATATAATCTCAATAGCTATACATCAGCCATGAATACAAAATAGGTAGATACAAATGAGCCATATTTTGCATGGCTAAGCCACCTGGGTCCTCTGGTCAAGGCTGAACTGGGCTCAATGGTTACACTGTCTGTTGTAATGAATTAGTAGTGCTTTTGTGCTGTGCCTCTAGCTCTAATAAGGATACATGCATTATGGGTGTCACCCTGTCTCTCAGGGCAATTTTAATATAGCTTAGACAATAGCCTAGCTAAATAAACAATGAACCAGTCATGATATAGAAAAACAGTGTAAGCTTCAGGATACAGAGCTTTGCAAGGGAAAAGAAAGAAACAAACAAAACATTAGGAAGATTAGCAAGCAAAAATATGAAAGACACTTAGCACACCCTAGACAACTTAGGATAGCCATTTGGTATCCCTGTTTAGGATCTGATTCAGCAAAACACATAAAGATAAATCTGAGCTAACATTAGGTGCTTGCTTAACTTTATTAACCAGCTTTGAGTAAAAGAAACATGCTAAAAGTTAAAGTAACTTTTGACTGTTTGGCAAATCAAGGCCTAGAACTTCAAAGTATAACCCTAATAAACAGAGTGCTGTTAGCAAACTAAAGTAGCGCTATTATCACCATTGCCAATACTCAGCTAAAGCTGTTAACATAGTGGCAAGAGGAAATCTAGAATGGATGAAAATTAAAGTTCCTGACCAGATTATTTAGACCTGTCTGAATTTTGATTCTCATTCTGTGAGAATCACAGAATGGAACTTACTGAGATGACTCTTGTCTTTCACTTCCCTATGACTTAGCTCTTTTCTCTCCTTTAGTCCTAGAACAGCAGTGTCACTCCAGCTTCCTCTATGACTTCTGGTGAGTCTGTTTTCTGCGAATGTTGGATGAAATGCTCTTTTGCATATCTAGACGTCCTTTAAAGGTGCCATTCAACACAAACTATTCTATGTTATTCTGCTGGTAGGCTAACCAAAAATAAGTACCAGTAAAAAATCAGAGAATCATACAATGGTTTTTACTGAATAGGACCCAACTTACTGCCTTAGTCCTTTTCCTCTTGCAAAATGTCTTCTTCGTCTCTGACCAAATGAAAAGGATTTAATGGACTGGGAGAGGAGAACATGATAGGTCTGCATTAGTCTACAAAGTTTTGTAACTCGCTTTACCAAGTTGCCTCATCAGCTTAGTCTTCTGTTCATTCAGGTTGTCTTTGTACCACCAAGGAGTGCATGATACCAACCTTATCTGTAGCTTGTCACTAAACCAGAATTGGGTAGAGAATTATGAATTTTGCTATGAAACATTAATTTCTTAATGAAATTTATTTCTTATGAAATGTTTTCCTTAAAACATTCACCAGTGTTCCACAAATCTAATATCATTAAGCTTTAAAAATACTTGCTTGGAGTGGTACTATTTTTATCCTTTTCAAAAAAATTAAACTAAACAATGGAAGATTAGGTTAAGGACCCAATTGTCCATGAATTTAGAGTTCCAGAATGAGGTGCTTAGAACCCAGTTTCACAGGACATTTATTATTTTCTATCACTTTACATACTTTTATGCCACGATACCCACAGCCTTAAAATCGGAAACAATTATGTTTGTGAGACCAAATACTTCTACAAATGTGAAAGCTACCAAGTAGATTGCATGCAAAATTAGGAGTATATTCAGCAATCAGCTATAAAAAACTGAAGTGACTTCTCTAGCCCCACACAGGCATTCTGCTAGGAAGCAATTTTCCAAAGGGACTTCTAAGTGCCTTATCAGTGAAACAGTCTTTCCTTTCTTGAAACCCTTGCCTCTTTCTTACATGCCTTCAAGCTTCTTCAGCAAGTTCATTTTCTTGCCTCACCTCTGCATGAGAAAGAAACACTTTTTAAGTGAAATTCATGGTTTTCACTAAGAACTGAGTGTGTTTCTGGGTTAGTGGTGCAAGCAGAATAGACAGCTACAGATAGCTAAACACTGGAGGAGGAAATGGTGTGTGCTGGCAGTGCTTGTGTCTGTGCTTGGAGAAGGGTGAATGGAAGGGCCAAACCCCAGAGCCACAGAGCATCCAAAGGCAAGGGAAGTCTAAGAGTGACCTCACTGAGGCATGACACTTCAAGGAGACCCTTGGAGAGGTGTCCAAGCTCCCAGGTGTGGCTGGGAGCCTGGTGGTTACATTTACTTCCTCTTTGAAGTTAGGCAGGACACTGGCAAGGCTCTGAGTGTTTCTGGTGGGTCAGTGGCCTCTCCTTCTCCGAGACCTTTGGCTGCCTGTGCTCGAGTCAACTCCCATGCCTTGGTCAAAGGTGAAGAAGGAAATGCTGCAAAGAGCCTTGTCAAAGGCTCCCCACTCTGCCTGGAAGTCCTTGCCTGAGCTGCACCACAGCCATGTATCTCCTGATCCCGAGTGACTGTGATCCCTGGGCTGAGGCTGACCTCGGACCCCACTGCCAGCCCTGCCCCACTCTCTCAGTTGGGCGCATGGCATGGCACTGACCTGCCAGCCTGGGTGTCACCCACGGCACCCATCTTGGCTACCCTCATGGAGCAGCCCTCTCTGCCCCAGTGGGCGTGGCTGACGCCGGTCTCACACCTTTTGCTCCCACTGGAAAGGAAACCAAATGTGTGAGCTAAACAGGAGCTACATTTCACTCCAAAGAGATCCCATAGACAGGCAACTGAAATACCAGACATCCAAAAGACATGCCATGGCATCAAAGTTGTCTACATTGCCCAGTATGACCATATTTAGTGCACAGTCTGTACTTTTTCCTAATTTCCCATTGCTCTATTCACCAGTAGTCAGAGGACATCTTGTTCCAGTGAAGATTCCTAGTGTGCAGAACAGTAGATTTTCTTTCTTAACTTTTTTCTTGGAAAGAACTGTACCTTTTGTATATGAAATTTTCCCAGAAAACAGTACCTAACACAGCTGTCTGGCATAAGAAACTTCTGTTCATCCTGAACAGTTTAAGTCTAACAATATAATAAGCAAGAGTTTTACTGTGGAGATTGTTAGTCAGTCTTAAATATAGGCATTATTTGCTGTGTAACCTATAATAACAGGTTAATAATAAAGGCTGCTGAAGAAAAAGATTGCACATGTTAAAGCATCACCTGTTCCCAGTACTGTGAATCAGCCTCTTAGATATAAATGTAGTCAAAAATAGATTATAAATGACAGCATCAGATTACAAACTTAGACCTCTTTCAGGAGACTTTCTGTACTGATTTGGAGGATCTAGCTTATGACATAAATAACCAAATGCCATTACATCAGGGAAATATTATCAATATTTCCAGAAATTCACCCAGTGTTTACCTCTTAGATATTTTGCCCTACTTCCTGCATAGAAACAGCATGTGTTCATGGATGTTTTAATATGTTATATTGACATAATATGTAAAATTAATGCAAAATGCCTGTCTCAGTCAGTGGGGTGAAGAATATATTATTTAAAGGTAGATCATGAGTCTCACAAGACTTTCAGATTTTATATGAAAGATAAGGAGACTATTGCTTCACAGCTCTCAGAAAAGAATTAGGTTATAAAGCTAAAATTAAAGGGGTGAACATAGGCAATAGGAGTAATGCTGATTTGTTTTATTATACACACATCTATGAACACTGCTTATACTTCATGCAAAGAATTTTGATAAAATCATGTGAAACAGTCATAGAAAGTTTTGTGAGGGCTTCTGGATGTGGAGTTTTAACACTCTGGTAACATATTTACATTTTATGGAATTATACCTGCTTTTATCTGGCACCTAAGCAGCATATGTGAAAAAGAGAATTAGAGAAACAAGGCAGATCAGTGCTAGCTTGTAATGAGTAAGGATCTTGTTTTATGTGTCTGATGTCTGTGTCAGAGGAAGCTCATTGCTTCAAATTCATTATGCTGGTTAGCATGAAAAGTTGACATGAAATGGTAAAGTGTTTGCTTTAATAACTGACACAGTGAACTGTGGTCAGCACTGAAGCACTTCCACACTTGAAGGCCCAGCCTTTGAGAGGACAGGCAGACAGTGTGCTACTCCCAGAACAACCTGCCAGTTCAGCAGATCCTTCAGTCCAGTCAGAGGCCACACTTAAAAGCAAGGAGAATGGAGAGACACAAATGTGCTCAGTGTTACCACTGAGCCAGCTGAACAGCTGGTGGAAAGCACCTTCATTACAGTCAGACACCCAGAAAAATGAGTCATGCAGTTTTCTTCCAATATGAAAGAAGAATGCAGCGTCTCTCTTTTCTTACTGGGGGAGAAAGTGAGAGGAGTCAGGCTCTGTGCCAGAACTTGACAAACCACTGCTGCAACCTGTGAGCCTCTGTGCTTTTATGAAAGGTATATCACAGATGTATGAGAGAATGACAACCATGGTGTATGTTGTCTCACCAAGGTACCAAGAGTATCTCTGTGTAGCACAGATTAGCACTGGGAAGAAGGAGATGTGAATAATGCTGTGCCTAGGCTAATTAATCCTGCACTTATTAGTGCAAAGTTAGCTTGTTCATCCCTGCATATACCCCGTTGTAAAACTGAGGAAAAGAGTAACTGGGAGAGGACATGGGGAGGGTGGAATGCAGTCCTGGGGAGAGCAGCCATAAAGACACAGGCTGGGTCATGTACATTCAAACAGACACAGATGTACACAGTTGTGGGCCAAAGTGCTCTTGGCAAGCCTTTTAGCAGAGGTAACTGATGAATGAATTTCCTGGTCCTCTGCAGTTTGTGGGCAGCAATGACTCATTCATCCCCAGTTCTGAATGGTGAATAAACCCAGTTCTTTAGGGAATAAAAACTTTTATGAAATTTTATGAGGAACTACCCAGGCAGTCTTCTCTGAATAAACCACTTTCCTTTCAGGTGGAAGACGAAAAAATATTGCTGTTTGCAATCTTCTTAAACACCTGCTCCCTTGCCCACTGTGTGCCACTAATAGCAGCTCTGTCAGACTGAACGGTGTAAAAATCATGGTTTGTGCCTTCAGATCCTGAGATTAGTTTATGTATCATTAGATTTCTCTTTAAAGTTTTGGAGTCAAATTACTTTGCCTTCCAAGATCTGAGCCATTAGTGCAGTAATGAGTAACAGTTTCTGAATATTCCAACAGTATTTTCTGAATAATTTCAGAACTCGTTGTGAAATTGCCAGCTTGTTGATGAATTCAGTGTGTTTGAAAAATGAGGCAACTTCTCTGGAGAACCCAATAGCTGTTTCGCCGTAGAGTGCTTTGGCTGCCGGAAAATAAAATAAAAGGTGAACTGGAACCCAGAGTCATCTTAGTAGATTAGTGCTTTATTGTCTATCACTTTTATGAAACAACATTTTTTTGAAGTCAGATATCATAAATCATTATTGATTTTCTCAGAGAAAATTTTGTTCAGGCCTTTGTCCATGACCTCCAAATGCATTGGAGATGAGAAGAGAAAGCACATATTTTCCTGAACTGAAAACTCGGCAGCAGGAAGGAACTATGGTATTACAGCCATGGAAGCTGCACTGTTTGATAGTGTGAATACTATCTAAGCAAGGACTGCAGGATAAAGACTTTTATGACTCTATACCAATGATATTGACTATTTAAATTAAATATAAATATATTGTACAGACAATAAATATATTTTAGTAACATAGTGGTCTTCTTAATTAAGGTAAGCTATATTCTCGCAAAAAGCCTCTTAAATGTAGGTAGAAGTAATTCACACAGAAGTCACCTGGGCTTTTAACACACATTCATAGAACCTTAGTTCTCCTGTAGAAAGGGCATTTCTGGGGTTAACTTGGCCGAGGAAAGAAATGTTTCACTTTTATTGTGCAGTTCTAACAAATGCAAATTCATAAATACAATAGGATGCAGTTTTCATGAGTGGTGTAGAAGGTATGACAAAATCCCTTTTCAGTGACTAAACAGCTCAATAAATAATCCTGCAAAAGGGTAGGAATTTATTGTTTTTAAAGGTGAGGTGCATGAAAGCTTCTATTGTGCTTGATTTCCTCCACCTCTCTTTTTTCACAGCATAGAGTTAGAGAGTAGAAAAATATAATTAATAGTTTGGGATTGCTGAAGCCCTGACAAAAAATAATCTTGCACAAACTGGCTTGTCTCCATCAACAAAAATTAAATTTCAGAGGAACCTAAAGGAAGATTTAAACCTTTCATTATGTGAAACAATAGGCACAATTGAAATGTCTGTCTTACCACAAAAAAAAATGATCTAATATATCACTTGGTTAGGAATGGATGATTACACTCCTTCAGACCCTGGTAAGTTCTTCCCAAATTCAGCTCTTCTTAAGAGGTTACAAAAAGTACTTTTATAAAGCAGATAATAAAAAGTGAAAGGAAATACTTTTAGATAGCACATACAATTAACCTGGGGAAGTCATTGTCAAAGAACGTTATTGAAATCAATTGATTATTGGATCTTTAACAAGATGAGATTTGAATATGAACAATGAGAAGACCTTGCACCTCATTAAACTGAGAAAAATGTGGTAAAATTGTGCACCCTCAAGTGACATCACAGAAGTCAGTAACTAATTGATCATGGTTTAGAAACTTCTTAGGCAGAGCAATTCATAATCATCTTTTGAAGAACTCTGATATCCTTCAGAATATCCTATCCTATCAGAAATACAGTCAGAAATACTGTAAACCACTGAGGGCTCTAGGACAGCATAGTACTTCATATTCCATGTTCCCTAAAACTTTCTTCTGCAGTCAAGAACTGTATGATGAGTGATTTATTGTGCTTGGCTTGAAGGGCGAGAAAGGTGGCCATTTGGGCTCATTACATGAAATGAGTGAATGTGAGTGAGTTGGTTCATGCAAGATGTGTGCTGAGTAGAGGTCTACAGCTCTGCCAGAGCCCTGCTGCCTCCTAGATTAAAGACCACACCTGCAGTGCACCCTGAAGTCATCCAAAGGACGATTAGTGACAACTCAGTTTTGTTTTGCTCTAAATCTAAGTCTTTCCATGTACACATGGTAATTGCAATGGGAATGCAGTCCTTACCCCTACTTTGCATTCCCAGTTGTAACATATATATGAATTTAGAAGGACTTTCTTTTACCCTTGTGGAATTTCAATTAGGTCTTCAAGAAATATCCACTACATGCCTTGTTTTCACGTTCTTTGATGTTAATAAGTCTAACAATAATTTATAACCCAAATTTCTGTATGGAAAGAAACCTGGAAATATATTAATATAGAGCTTAGGCATCGTTTCCACATGTGATGTGTTTTTATGAAAGAAAAAATATTTTGGGCTGATTTGTTCTTCTAAAATAAAAAAAATGTTGCGATTAGCACTGGAATTACTTCTTACAGTTTCAAAATAATTAAATATGAGGAAAAAATATTCATTCATTGCATAATGAATCCATCCAACAGGGCACAATAGACAAAGTCATATTAAAACCTGGATCATTACCCTTCTTTTCCTGCAATTAAGGACTCCACAGGATGTGGATGTTCCATTGATATCAGTCAGTCTAATAACACTTTAATTATTTTAAAAGTGAGATAAGATGCAGAATCTGAAATAAAAGTAGCTCAATATTGTCACACAGACACATCGGCTTACTTTCTCCCTGCTTGCATATCTTGCACATGCTTTCAGAAAATATGCGAGCAGTACCACATGCCCTAATGCTATCTTACTGAGAAGTAACCTTATGTCTATCATGTCGTTTGTTTCCTTTAACTATTCCTCAGGGATTAGTTTGACTAGCCTATTGCTTCATGTTTGGATAATGTAGCTAATCCTTTCCAGTTTCATTATTCTAATCACTTGCAAGCTGGCTCCCTTTTGCTGTGCTATATGGCAGCCAGACAGTTCTTCTCTCCTTTGTAAAGTGGCATGCACTGAAAATGCAGAACACCTCTTTTTGTAGCCTCTATTTAAAAGCCAGGTTTGGCAGCTGGTTTAGTGTATGTTTCAAAACTACATAGACATAAGGGCCTTTGGGAGATGATGCTTTGCATCAGGCTGTCTTTTTAGATCAGTGCAGACTTTTTAGATTTTCACTTCCAATTGTATTCTATCCATAATTTCTGTGTTTAATTGCTAGCCATAAATGTGCATGCCACTAAAATAAGTGAAAACTTTGAAAGGTTTGATTTTAAAGTGTCCCTCTGGTGATATAATATACTTCAAGAGAAAAAGATACGTTGGTATTACTTGCACTCCACACACACCGTCTCTGATTCCCACATCATGTTTACACAATTTACCAGTAAAAACATGTTTGTGCTGCCCTCACTATTTCATATTCACCCTAACTTACAAAAAAAAAAAAAACAAAAAAACACCATTTTCTTCTGTTTTATAAATAAACACACAAAAGTTGTCATAAATGGCCAGAGAGAACAAATTTAGAGACCAGTACAATGACTATGAAAAATGCCTTAAAAAGTGAAGCAAGAGCCAGAGAAGGAACAAAACACTTTTTCATTTCTTTAAGGAAGGTAAAAATTGGATTGTTGGAGGGGGCAGTCCCATTTTACTACCATGACCACTACAAGAATTTACCACAAAGAGACAAAACAACTTTCCTTTTCTCTGTTTTTGACTTACTGAAACATTTCTCAGCTTCAGTAACAGCATTTGCAAAACTGAGGCAATCATTCATACTTACTTGGCTGCTTTCATTGAAGACATGTAAAACTCTATTTTTATGTTTGTCACAATCTAAATACCACTCCCTACTCCCATTTTAAAGATGAGAAAACTGGGCAGTAAAGAGATGAATTGCCAGCTCTGAAAATTTTCTCTTAATTGCTATGATCTAAACTGAACTTCTTATACCATCTTGAACATATACCTGAAAAAATTTCCAGGGTTTTTTTTTTTTTAAATACTGTCTACTGAAAAAATGTCAATCTTTTTCTCTTTTGGACAGAACTCAAAATCACAGATTTATCTGGTGCAAAAAGACGGTGGAATGAATTTGAAGATCAGCTTTATCCACTTCATATTCCTCGTGGTGTTTTTCCAAGTGGCTTGATTTCTTCAGAAAACATCCTGAGTACATTTATTTGGCTTCACCTCCAAATTACGTATTACATCTCTCCAAATAGGCACTTTCCATCAGTCACAGAAACTTTTTGTTCTCTCTTTCTTTTGCCAATGGGAAATGCTCTATTCTAAATAAAATATAAAAAAACCTTACTTCATCCACCACTGAATGTTGTCAAAAGCTTTTAAGCATTAAGACTGTCTTTTGAAGTTACAGGTGTATGAGAATATTTGATAATTTTCTTTAACTGAACTCTGTAGGATTTATGCCTTCTCTTTTATGCAAGGACAGCCATTTGTACATTAGTTCATTGCAGTAGAATCTGCCTCGTCCTACAATACCAGTTTATTTCAGACCAAAACTCACTAAAATGTTTTGGAAAAAACTCTAGGAAATATCTATCAATGGCTCTGAACATTTTATCTCAACTATGGACTTGTCCTCAAGCATAAGAAACAATAAATGATGAGATACTTGCATTAAATATTCATGTGATTTAACTAAAATACTGCAGGAACATGCGAAGAAAAGAGAAGGGGTGAAGCAGGCCGTGTATTGGCCCTTATTTCAAACTGTAGTAATAATACGAAAATTTAGATTGGTGAGCCCATCTCAGCCTCCATCCAAGTCCACTGCTAGTCACAAGTTATATGATGTCATGGTTTGCCAGCATGACCCGTAGTGTGGAAAATGGCTAAGTTTCACATCATATACATACCCTTCAAGTGATATACATCAACTTAACATCACAGAAATTAAAACCCCAGTGCCAGACTCTGTCAACAGAATGAACAGGTTGGGGAAAACAGGCTTACTTGAAGCTAGAGTTGAGATGAACTTAAAATTCTTGGTGAATCTGTATTTTTCTCAGCTGATTCAAATGACACTGATAGCTTGCTATTTCCTTGATAATTAAATTGGTCTTAAAGTTGTGGTGGGAAAAAAAAAATGTTTAGGAAAACAGACAATCTTTTTAAATCCAAATTGCCATAGACACAATTTTCCCATTGTCATAAATATACTAGAAGTTGAATTTTCCTGAGGAAAATCCTTGCTATTGTCTGTCTTGCTTGCTAAATCTAGGTCAAGAATGAAAGGTTTAAGTGACTGAGAATATACAGCTGTTGATTTTTCAAGCAGTTAATCAAAATCCAGGTAATTATTTCTATTGCACTGTCAAGGAAGGAAATAGATAAAATGAGATGGAAACTACTTGATAACATCAGGGTTTGTTAAAACTCTTCTTTATCTGTCTAAAATGATTTAAGGAAAAGTATTCAGTTTTTAAAGTTTGCAACAGGTTTGGTTATTTGGTATAATTGGTAAGGAGGAGACACTTGAAACTTCTGTAGGTTACAATATTTGTTCAACAAATTACACTGCTGTTATTATGCTTTTAAACTGCTATGGATTAAAACAACCCTATGTGTGCATTTCATCCCACTATCTTGTGATTCAAAAGGTGCATTGTAACAGGCTGAGACCTTTTGTAACTTTGGTTCCATTTACATTATCGTGAAAATGGCATGCTTTTACTCTTATTTGTTTCTGCATATATAGAGTCCTTGTATACCTCCTTCAGTAAAAAAAATAAATTAAATATTGTTTTGCCTTGAATTTGCAGAGTTAACCTTACAGAGAGAGCTGGTACTACCATTTCTTGATACATTATAATGTTCACACAGGAACAAAAAGCTTTTATAGGGCACGCAGGTAGAATCTTTAGGTGTTCTGCTTCATGAGAGGAAGGAAGGCATGGAAGGCGCGGAAAGAAAGGAAGGAAGGAAGACGCGGAAGGAAGGCGCGGAAGGCGCGGAAGGCGCGGAAGGCGCGGAAGGCGCGGAAGGCGCGGAAGGCGCGGAAGGCGCGGAAGGCGCGGAAGGCGCGGAAGGCGCGGAAGGCGCGGAAGGCGCGGAAGGCGCGGAAGGCGCGGAAGGCGCGGAAGGCGCGGAAGGCGCGGAAGGCGCGGAAGGCGCGGAAGGCGCGGAAGGCGCGGAAGGCGCGGAAGGAAGGAAGGTTTTACAGTGAAATATCGGTATGTATTGTGAGGATATCCATGACTTATACAGTCCTTTTCTCTTTTATATATAAAATCAATTAAAGACATTGCAGACTACAACTTGAATGGTCTGTGGAACATTTGGATCTTTGATGTACTCTTGACTGTAAGATTTCTGGATGATTTTCTTGGCTTTTTGGTTTACTAAATACAGCTTAGGGTGTTTGCTATTACTTTACAAGCACCCACTAGTCTTGACTTGGATTAAAACATGATGTTAGAGGAATCTGTCTATGTTATCTCTTCCTTTTGATTGCCCTGGCTGATCAAGGAATTTTAAATAGTTTGGTGGTTCTGGACTTGAAGCAACCTTGTCAGCATTAAGGAAAGAAATGCAGAATGCCTATGTGATCACAACTATGGGGAAAAATTACACTGACCTTGGAAGGCTGTTTCTACTCTTTAAAAATACCATTTTATATTTCATTAGTTGTTGTTATTTGACCTATTTGACTATTTAAGTGCAAGTAATAGATAGGTAAGGTGTAAAGAGACTTTTTCAAACCCATCTGATATTAAGCTTTGCTTTAGCTTTATCAGTGTTGTGTAGAAAGATTATGAAGATGAAAATAATAGATACTAAGTTTGATAGATTTTCTTTTGCCAGCCACTTTATATGTTTTTTTAGATCACCTTGTCAAATACTAAACTAGAAAGAACCAAGAATTCTGGGTAAATATTTAGGATACTAGTTCATAGATGCAAGATTATTTAGTTTGTCTAGTTGTTAATGCTGGCTACAGTTAAAAATGCAGGCTATTGAGAAAAAAAAAAAAACCAAACATAATGAACTCTTTGTTATATCTGCAATGGAATTTTTCTAAGATCAATTAAAAAGAAGTCTGACCTTGAAGCAATAATCCAGTTTTCTTTGTATAATAATCTTGGAAAGATTTCAATTAAGATAATTCATAACTTGGATTAGATTATTCACAAAAAAACACAACTGTATCTCATCATCTCCATCATATGGATGTGTTTTTCCTGTTAAAAATAAAAAGGAAAATACATTAAAGATAAACTTCTAATACAAGTAAGGATGGAAGAGAATGTGACAGCAACCTCCCTTGCTGCTATTTGCCAACTGATTTTATTTAAATCCAAATTCTTCAGCTATTGAGGGGAGTGAAAGTTTTCCTTTGATTTGGTTGCACTCATTATTTAGCTGTTTGGAATAAAATCAGATGTGTGGCACCACCTATTTTTGTTCGATCATTGGATATGGCATACACTGAAGCAGCAAGGATTCCTCTGGAAAGTCTTTGACTAAAACTGAAAACAGCCACAGAGGTGTTAAATTTTCATTTGCTTGAGGGGAGGGGAAGGATGACCAAGTAACAAAAATTCAGTCCTACTAGCTCTAATCGCTTTAATGCTTAGAATCAGAGATTATAGAATATCTTGAGTTGGAAGGGACTCACAAGGATCACAAAGTCCACCTCCTGGCCCTGCACAGGACAGCCTCAAGGGTCACACCATGTGCCTGAGAGTGTTGTCCAAACGCTTCTTGAACTCTATCAGGCTTGGGGCTGTGACCACTTCCCCGGGGAGCTGTTCCAGTGCCCAGCCACCCTCTACATGATGAACTTTTTTCTGATATGCAACCTATACCTCTCCTGACACAACTTCAGGCCATTCCCTTGGGTAATGTCACTGGTCACCAAGAGATGCCATTAGTGCCTGCCCCTCTACTTGCTGTTGAGAGGAAGCTGTAGACCACAAGAGGTCTCTCTTCAGTCTACCTTCTCCAGGCTGAACAAACCAAGTAACCTCGGGCACTCCTCATATAGCTTCCCCTCAAGGTCCTTCGGCAAACTTGTGGCACTCCTTTGGATTCTCTCTAATTGTTTTATATCCTTATTGTATTGTGGTGCGCAAGAATTCAAGGTGAAGCTGCCCCAGGGGAGAGCAGCGCAGGACAATCCCCTCCCTAGCCCAGCTGGCGATGCTGTGCCTGATGCACCCCAGGACAGGGTTGGCCTTCCTGGCTGCCAGGGCTCTGCTGACTCAGATTAAACTTTCTGTCCACCAGGACCCACTAGTCTCTTTCCATGGCACTGCTCTCCAACATCTCATTCCCCAGTCTGTGTGTTCATCCAGGGTTGCCCTGTCCAAAGTACAAAACACAACTTTTGCTCTCATTAAAATTCTCATTGTTGGTGAAGCACAAAAAGACACACTTAGGTTTAAGCACATGAATAATCCTACAAAAATCAACTCTTTTTTTCTGAGCAGCATGATGCAAATAAATGCATGCTTGTTCAATCCTGTAATCTTCATTTTCTATGCTACAAACATTTGAACTATGGGTGTTGTTTTCAATTTTCATTTCTAAAACTTTATTTTTTAAACATTAGGAATTATTCCATTTTTCATTACTCAAAGCCAACTAGAGTTTTTTTTAAATATAAAACCTACTGCAACTCTATCTTAGAGGTGGGGAAGAAGTAAGGATTAGTGCTCAAATACATGATCTGATTTTTAGAAAGGTTGTAAGAGTCTGAGAGAATGGTAAATAATTCAAGTTACCCATCCTCAGTTACACAGTATTGAAAATACTCTTGGACATAAGAAATACTGGTAGGAAAACTCTAGAATTTTGGGACTAATTCTGACCAGGAGATTGGAGATATCTTCTGCAGAGGCTAGCTCTTCTTAAATTTGTGCACAGAAGCTATCACCCGTTTCTATTTCACATGGAATTTTTTGGTGTTAGCATGCTACAAATAATTAAACTCAATAATTACAACAAAAGCCACTCTGGATTTGAAAGTAGTCTTCAGGTAAACTGTTGCAGGCAAAAATTTTAAACTGCTGTAATTATTTTGGCTAGGAGATGGAGGATAATAGACAACTAAATTAGGCTATAGGCCTATCTGTTCTATAAATGAAGTTAGATAAAATTAATTCTTCTATTTCCGTCATTCTCCCACCTCCCATTCTTCTCCAGTCACAGATTATTTTATATGCTGTTTTCAATTTCTTCTTATAGCAATGTTCTCTGTGCATATAGTGTTCTCCTTTGTTATGGTAATTTTATATTATATCTCAAAAAGGATGTGGACAGTGGATTGGTATAATCTAAAAATTCCAATCAGGGAATAGAATGAAATCATCTTCATTGTTGCCAACAAAGTCATTGTGCTGCATCACCAATTTTTAATGAGAACAGTAAGTAATAATATCAGTTAGTATTGAACAAATCTCACTCAGCAATTTCTGACCATCACAAAAGCTTTTAACTTCAAAAAATATAATTTAGGAAAAGAGAAGCATGTCACAGTCCTTGTACATATATGTACATGAAATAGAAAAGTGTAACATAAAATAATGAACGCAATAAGATTTTTCATTCCTATTCCAAACATTTAAGTATGCTTCTGAAGAATGTTGTCGTATTCAAAAAACAACACTGCACTTACTAAGAATTAGCCATCAAAAAAACTTTCAATATGCAGTTTAGCTTATTTTCCCTTGTAAATAACATATCTATATTTTTTCTCTAACTAGGCAGTTTACAGTAGACTGGCTCCTTTAAAATCTCAGGCCAGTATTGAAAATTTTCTATGAAGCATGTAAGTGCTTGCACATTTGTAAAACATATATGGATAGCATTTCAATGAAATAGAAATAACCCCATTATTTTACATGTGCAAAAAATAGTCTGACTGGACTGCCAGTCTGTTTGCTATATTTAACAATTAGTTTAATACACAAGCTCCTTGAGGAAAAAAGACAGAAGGGCTGCCAATTTTCTGTATGGTTGGTAGATCACTCATAGCCTCAGGTTAATGAGCTGCAGTTTTTTTCTCTGACCCCTTTCTGAAAAGCCTGTAACAGTGTTTGAAGTGTGGTTCTAGGGCTGCTATCATCCATCCTGATTTCACATTTCTAATTAGGCCAAAAGTATTCTAATCAAAATGTAAAAAAATATGAAAATGCTCTGGTATGAGTATAATGATGGTATTCACTGGCAGCATGATAACAAATAAAACAAGGAAGGGCAACAGTGAAATTAGGTATGTTTTTGGAATGGTTTTCCAAAATAGCTCAGCACCAAACAGTTACATTTTAACTGCTTAATGAAAATGACTGTGTTTTTATAAGTCATCAGCATAACTGACAATTTTATTCAAATATGTTAAAAGGAAGAGAGTTTTGAAAATTTTACCCTAATTGTTGGAATCACTTTTCAAAGTCTGACGGGGGTAATACACATGCTAGATTTACAGAGCTCTCATAAAATAAATACATAAATATAACAGCCTCAGATTTTTATTGTGGTATTAACAAATGTCAGCCTAGTAATTCACAGGAACACGGTTATCTTGGTCCTGAGTCATCAGGGAAGTGAGCTTGGGCAACACAGCAGTCATATCAGTTGGGGCTGATGAGGTGTCTTTGTCACTCATATGTGCACACACCTAAGAGCTTGCAGCTGATGGTTTTATCAAGAAAATGAGAAGTATTTCTTCTATCACATGAGGACATTGGAGGGGGTGGGGTGGTGAAAGGCAGATAGTAACTTATGGAGGTAAGCCAGAGAAAGAGAAGGACAAGTGAAGAAGACTCTGAGGTAGGCTTTATGCACTCTGACAATATTTTAAAATATAGGTCAAAGAGTGAGTAAGTGAGAACTGGCTACAGGAGCTCTGATCGAAAAAAAAATATGGTGCTGCCCAAACAAATTTGAATAGTTGTATAACTTCCTGGAAAATGTCTTGACATTCAATACTTTTTTGAGAGATGCTGGTTACTGTTTAAATTGAGATTCTTTAAAATAAATTCCAGGCTGATTAATGTTATTGCAAAATGTTCTTCAAAACAGTGATGTCTGAGTTTTTTGGGTTTTTTAATGAAAAAAATCTACTGGACATATATGTGACTAGTATTCTGCCTGATACTATTTCTGGAAGAGTGAAGACTGTTCAATACTTAGCATGCTTATCATGGCAGCCTGTCAAAATGGGTAATCAAGAATTTAATAAGAAACATGCACAGAATTGTTAAGGATTCTCCTAGCCCTAAAATTCCCTTTTCCATCCTACCTTCTTCCACTGTCTTTCCTCCCTGTAGCTTTCATTCTAATCCTCTATCTCTCTTTTCCCTTTTCCTCCAGCCCCCTCCTAATTTTCCTTTCATCCTCTCTGTTTCACCCACCATTCAAATAAGGTCTGATAAGTTGGTTACTGTTTTACTTCTACATCAGCTCTGAAAGGGATTTCATTTTAACTTTGCGAAAATGCTGGCCATTGGCCGACAATCCATTTGCCACAAAGTTTCTAAGCACCTGGAAAATTGCAATACAGCTTTTGATGCACTGAGAAGGTTGTGATTGACTCCTAGTCCTCCACTCGCAGCCTTAGAACTGAGTGTAGATAAATGCAGTTCAGCTTGTTTTGTTCCTGAAATAAGTTTCTACAATGGCACTTGCACCCTGGGACACTTGTTCCCTGGAGGACAGCCTCACTTTACTGAACTGCTCTCAGTGTGCCAGGCACTGGTTCAGTTATGTCAATTCTGCCTGCATCTGCAATATTTTCAAAGGGTCTGAAGCCTGAACTACTTTAGGAGACTTGAAGGGAGCAACCCCTGCACTTGGCTATCGTATTGCACTGGTGACACATGACACTCTTTGTGTACCTGCCGAGTTCAATATTGTGAAAACTGACACTCTTATTCTTGAAATGGGCCTTTTGGCTGCTTTAAACCTCTAAGTTGTTAATGGATGTGTTTCTTCCCCAACAGAACTGAATAAACCTCCTTGTTTAACCTCTGTCTCCGCTGCGACAGTCTGTGCGGAGTCCAACACTGGGCTGTGCTCTGGCACTGGTGCATCAGAAAAGAAGTGATTCCCATACAACGGGAACTTAGATGTTTGACTTTGTCTGGGGAAAAAAGCTGTCCTAGGAGCTACAAAAGCAGGAAAAGAATGGCTTCACAGAATACACTACCTCCCAGAGTAGGAGTTTAAAATTCTTCCCAACAAGGAAAAAAGAGACAGTTTTATGCACCTGAACTCACGCAAGCCGAATAAAATTATTTTGAGAGACACACACTCCCACAGACAGGAGGACATTAAATGCCAGTGATATGCAAAACATTTTTTTATCAAAGGCTTTCTAAGTAGTGCAGGTATTATCCCGAATTAGACCAGTGGTCTGTTTCTTTCATTCCTGATTCCCCCAACATGGCCAGTAGTAGATGCCTCCGAGAGATATTCTAGAAGCATGCCATAGAATGGCTGGCTAGAATGGCTGACAGAGAAAACATTTTTTTTCAGCTTCCCTTTTTGTCAGAGGGTAGATTTTTCTGCATCAAGGTACTTGTTTAGATCTTTAATAATGTAATTGGAATATTCTTACTGCCTGATGCATGGGACAAATTTTGCAGAGCATTCGTGTTTCAATTACATACTTTATAAAATTCACTAACAGGAAGACAGAGGCACTTTCATATCTCACTCCAGATTTATGCTTTTATCTAATACTGCCTAGAGAATGATGCTACTGATTTTTGCAGACCTATTTTTGGGTCTGATATTTCTTCATAATTTTATTGTGTTTAAGAATACACCGGTAGGTTCTGAAGAGAATTTCTGCATTGTATTGTACACGTGAGGTTATTTGGAAATGATTTTTTATTCTATACAGCAATTTAACAGAGTAAAATTGATTTATTATGTCTGATCTCAAACAGAAACATAAATTCCTTTCCTAGGCTAGTATCCTAGGATCCTAGGATCCTTGCTAGTATCCTAACAAGTAGCTGTGACTTCTGTGGTCCTGCCTGTGATCTTTTGCAGTCAAAGATTTACCTCTCAAGCTTATTCCAAACTTTCAAAAATTACAGAAGTGCTCTGTGATGTTTTCACTTCTGGTATATTAGTGTCAGACTAACGATAAGTGATCTTGTTGTAAAATAACTGATTTCCAACAACTGAAAATAATGTATGCATTTAATGATAATGATTGTGGTAAGAACTATGTGAGACTGTTTGTTTCACGAACTTTGTCAAACGTGACTGAAGATATCTCTGATTCTACAGTAAAACAAATGATCCATAAAGCCAATGATTTGGTTTCTTTATCAAACAAGTTAACTGAGGATGAACATAGTTTTTTAATGATGTATAGGAATCATCAGTACTTTCTATCAAAGTTGGTGAGTATATTGAAATGCAAGTTTATGATAATCTACATTCTCAGAGATATTTTCTTCTAGTTCAGGGCAATCTTTTGCTGATGCACCTTGAAAGCACAGTCTGCTGCATGCCTGGTAGTCTCATGTGGAACTGGAAACCCTGAGATAATGAGGAGTAATGAAGGTGAGACCATGGCAGGCACTGCTGCAGTACCACATTTTAGTTTTGAAAGCGATCCAGTGGTTGGTAAAGAAAAGAGGTGCTGGGGAAGTTACTTGTGCTCACACTGTGGAAAAGGCACCTCTAAGGGTGCCTGACACCAGCAGGGCTTCTGAAGAGCTCAGTTCCTGGAACGAAGACAACCCCACCAGCCAGCCCATGAACCAGACAGACGGGAAAACTGAGCCTCCTAACTTTCAAATCAACCTACATCCTGCAGAATGCTTAAAGTGAGCCAGTAAAGGAAAAATGTTCTTCTGAATCTTCTCTAGCTCATTTTACCAGTTCCCTCTTTTGTTGAACCTGAACAAAGTGACTGTGATACTGTCAAAATCATTCAAGGTTTTGAGTTCTAATGCCACCACCATGGCATAGCCACAAACTACAAAATTCTGTAGTTCTTTCTAGCCATTTATCAAACTAAGTAAAACATTATGTAACTGTGTGATTTATTTGCATTGAATACTGCAGCCTGATCCTTCTTTCACCAGATGACTACAGACATCCTTGACCCTTTCAAAAGGGCTCTAGTAAACCACCCTTACATTCTCACAGTAACTAACTAACAAATAACCTGAAACAAACTTTATTTGCTGTCTTGCTTCCACAGCTGTAGTCTAGTTTTTGTTAAAAATTTTTACTCACAATGGAAATGTGAAGACTTCACTCTGAGATAGACTTCATTTCACATCTGTGGCAATCGGCAGAATTTCAAGAGGAAGAGGTATTAAGCACAGACACGCTCATCCATGCATTAGCCTCAAGCCAGTTGGAAAATGGAATGTTTTAGTCAGGCTTTGAAAAACTGTAAATGTCTAACCCAAAAGGAAAAAAATTCCCAAACAAATCCTAGAAATCTTCTGCCGCAACTATATCACACAATTACCTTGTAAAATGACATGATCGGTTGTCTCCCAAAATACAGCAGAAACATATATATAACACTGCACACAGCTTTATCTGAATATTTTGTATCCCATCCCTCACTCATCCTTTACACTTAACTGAATTATTCAGCTGGTCTGATGCTGATCTCCATTTCAGAGTGGTTTCTCATTTGTGTAAGACAGCTGGGAAGTGATGTCTCACTGTGTCTGAAATGGCACAACTGCCTGGCCAAACAGTCCGTTCAGATTCATCATCAGCGTAGAACATCATGGGGCCACAGACCAGCAGGCCAGAGGCGTGGGCCGGGTCCAACATCAATCACAGAAGTCCAGGAAGGTGCACAGATTGAGCCAGGGACCAGACTGAGGGTCCTAGGCTGCGCTTGAACGGGATCCTGGCCAGGAGTGGGAGAGGACCCAGGGAGTCCAGGCAGGGCCAGACAGGGCTGCTGGTTGTCTCCAAAGGCTTGCAACTCACAGTTATAGCCCATGGCAGCTGAGAGCCCATTCTAGTGGATGGTCCAGTTATTAATTCCGATTATGTCACTGTGTAAAACATTACCATTAAGCTGAGTGAATGAAATATAATATAATACACCTGTCAGAGAACATCCCTGGAAGTGTTCTAGGCCAGGCTGGATGGGGATCTGAGCACCCTGCTCTAGTGGAAGGTGTACCTACCCACAGCAGGAGGGAAGGTGTCCCTACCCACAGCAGGATGACCTTAAAGGTTCATTCCAACCCAAACTGTTCTATGATTCCATGACCATGTGTCCCTCTGGGTTCTGAGTGGGGTTGAGTGTTGTGTCCCACAAAGTAAGAGTGGCTTAATTTAAGGACTTCGCCAAAAATGGAAATCTGACTATCCAACAATGTATTATAATCCTCATGCAAGTGTCTCAAACATTCCTGATTATGTTAGGAGAGAGAATTGTGTTTAGATGAGTACCTGAAGACCATAAATTGAGAAATCTACAACCAGATAGTGAATTCCCCTAGATCTCGTACAGGAGGCTTGCACCGTTCTGGAACAGCAGCTACAAGCCACCTACAATGTCCTGACACAGCAGGGATAGCACTGTGTGGCTGTACTTAAGTGAAGGGATTGAACACACAAGTGCCTAGAAGTCTAGCTGGTTTTGCAGAACTATTCAGAAATAAAACAGGCCTTTGAACTCACACATCTGAATTATTATCTGGATTTCTTTAACTGTATTGACTAGATCTCCAGTGATTCTACAGGGAACTCATATGCATAACTCACAGGTAGACACCACATCTAGGTTTCTACAGTTTAGGTCTGATTCTGACCACAAATATCTCCATGTGCATATGATAATTTCTGAGGACATGCCCCAGTACATTATCATCTCCAAAGTGATAAACTGCAAATAACAACTAAGAGGGAAGAATTGTTTTTTCCTCAGGTTGGTGAATATTAATTGAAGGTGAATGTATGAATCTGACTGACCTTCAAGGAAGGATATTTATTGATCCCCTGAACTTGTGTGTTCCTCCTGTAACAGCACCGGCAAAAACAGGGTGTGTTACTAGCAAGACTTTATTTTGAACTATCTGCCTGCAAGTCCACTGAACTGTAAAAAAAGTGAAAAAACCACAGTTAACCTAAGTGCTTGATATGCTGAGATTTTTTGCTTTAGTTTCATTAGAAAAACCAGAACCCTGGCTTCTCTAAGGGTGATGTGAGGTGGCCAAAGGGGCACAAAGTAAAAAAGTCCATCTCCTCTAACCACCATGGACAGGTTATTACCACAAGAGCCACTGAGGGAGAAATGTCTCTTCATAACCTCTGTTGGCCAGGACAAATTTTCCTTTTGGAGGTGAGGTGAGGTGAGGAACTTTCTTGCACAGCTGCCCACACCCAGGCATTGTAATACTTGTTTTCAAATAAACATAAGTAACTTTGGAAAGGCTGTCTTGATTGCCTGAATTTGTTTTGGACTGGCATTAGTCTGGCATAAATTTCCCAGTCCAGGCACTGCAATCTGATTTGTGACTTAGTTTAAAAAAAAAATCAACAAAACAACAACAACAAACAAATCAACAAACTACTCTTTTGTATTTCAGGCAAGAAGTAGCAATTGTTTAAATCTTCTTTATTCATGCACAGCTCACTGACTTTCCTTCCTGTTATCAGATTGTTGGGAAAGTGATTTTAGTTTTCCCTGAAGGGCTGAAAACAAGTAGTGAGGTTCTAGACTGCCCTGGAGAAAGGGGACAGCAATTATTATTCCCAACAGTGCTTCAAGAGTACATTAAAGCTGGATTTTTTTTCTGTAGGTGACAAAATGACATCTGAGCTTAGGGTCTTTTCCTCCCACAGCAGATGCATCAGATTCTATAAGAAATTAAGTGAGGTGAGATAGATTGAATATAGGTAGCAAAAAATTATGGTTTTCTGATTTCAGCATTTTTTAAAACTTTCCAAATTATGGCAGTATTCAGAAGTTACAAATAGTTCCATTAACTTGGATTTTCTCAATCTGTGGAGTCATACCATTTTTCATTTCAAAATATCTGACTTGTATCTCAGATAGGAGTGATCAGATGTGAGCAGACAAAATGGGAGCAGGAAAACTTTCCACCTCTCAGATTTACATACTCTTACATTTTTAATCAGTTCTGACATGGATTTTTAGGAACTTCAGACATTTTAACATAGCATCTGCAAAATGGATCTTAGTACAATGTTGAAGAGTGTTAACCTCTCCCTCAGGAAAGCAGGCTCAAATAAATTGTAATTAAATGTGTTTTCAGAAAGCTGGTATCTTATATTAATAACTGGTTACAAATATCTGCAACTGCTCCATAGTTACATACAGTATGAAGATTTTGATGTTATCTATTCATGCTCTGAGAATTCCTCTGTTTCTATTATAGACGTGGACTCGGTAATGTATGGTAACTATCATTCAAATGACTACTCCAAACACAAAATCAAAGTAAGATGTCTAAAATTTCTGTATTATAAGCACACTAGGAGACATTGTGACAGTCAAGCTTGCTCAGTTTATAATGTATCTCTATGATCCATATGATTCTTTTAAAACCATATTCACAAATAATTATTGCTTTACTTTGAGGTTTCTGCTGTAGTGACTCTTGGCTGTGTCTTCCCTTCTTCTTTTCATAATGCCCAGCAAGACAATTCTAAACAGCAGGAATGACTTCTTTCCAACTGAACACTGCAGTCAGAAATTCCTGGCTGTTTCTTTTTCTTAGAGATGTAATAACAAATGTATAAAATATAGAACGTGAAAAGACTGAAACAACGTTGATCCAATGCTTCCACTTGCCGTATCAGAAGTTGCTTTTAACCATCTTTCTTGTTTGCGTGGTGTTTAATTGAAAAGTTGATTTGATTTAATAGATATGCTTTACCACTACAGGCACCTGTTCTGGGTTAGGGACTGACGTCTTCCCAAAATCTTGTCTGGGCCCATTGATACAGGAGCTTCTGCATGCAAGAGTCTGCCTGTGGAGTTGATAAGTGAGTTGCTGATGAGCTACCTTTTCTTCACAAGTGCAATTTTCCCTTGAATGGTTGTTGATTATGAGGAATATCCTCCCCCTTATATCATTCAGATAAATGTCTTGTGCAAATAACTCTTTAAAGCTAGGTTCCAAGCACTGTGTATTTAGCAAAAAGTTACATTTACCGCAGCCCCTTGCACAACACATTTTGCTGCTTCATCCAGATCCTTTTCTCTCCTGAAAGTGGCTTATTCACTGTTCTCTTTTTAAATAAGTAAATTCAATAAAATCTATGAAAAATCATATAGAACAGTTTTGTTGCTCAATTAAGTATTAGATAGTCATACTGAATATTCTGAAATAATTCTAGCCAACAAAGAATTGAATCTCTTGAATTATAGTTTGGATTTTGAGAGTGAGGCATTGTTTGAACAAGGAGAAAATATTTAATGTTTCTTACAGAGTAATTTCTTAGTGTTTTACTTATTTGGAAAGTTTAACAGGTAAGCTTAGCAGTACTGAATTCCAAGAGCAAGTATTTTTGCTTTTCACAGTAAACACTCCTGTAGGTATTTAATTTGTTATTACATCTAACTGAAAGGGAGTAAACCGTTTGTGACATCCATGTCTTATTAGAACACCCTGAAAATATTTTATTAATTTTTTTATGTAAGTACCACTTATTTTTAACACAGAAAAGCAACAAGTTTTCCACTCAATTAATTAAAAATGAAATTAAAAAAAATAAAAAAAATAAACCACTAAAAGAAATAGTGATGTTCCCTCTCATCTTTAAAGAGCTTTTTAATTTTCAAAAACTGTGTGGTCCTGGATTGAAACAGGAAATCAAAATCTTAATACTATAAATCTGCAAAAAAGTAGGAAAAATTGCAATAATTTTCAATAATTCTGGGGAAAAAAATCCATTTGGATTTGTATAATTCATTTGCTTTTTAAATGACATTTAATTGTTTTGATATAGTCTTGTTTTCATGGAGGAAGATTGAGTCACTGCTTATGTTTTGCTAAAACAGAAGCTGCTACCATTAGGAAATGCTTTGATTTACTCTCTTCTAATGTGTTGAGTTTAACATTTACCTACCAGTGATCTACATTTTTCTACAAATAGCACATGTTCAACCAATAGCTTTCTGACCAGAGTGAATAGATATATATAATCAGTCATCTGTAAACTGAACAATGTTGTCTGATGAAGTTCACAGGTTCAAATTAATCCCTGCTCCTCAAGGTCTTTTCTGAACCACGTGTCTTCTGATTCTGGTGCTCCCCTTTCTTTCCTGCCCCCAGTACCACCCTGACTGGTCTCTTCAGCTCACTCAGTCTCTCATTTCAGCTCTTCTGTGTCATCTTGTCTCCAGCATGCTGTCTCTGGCCTTCCTCCATGGCATCTACCCACTGGGAGCATCGTTTTGTTTGCTGCAGTAAAAGAGCTTGCTTTGAACCTTGCACTTGATCCCAGTCGATGATGATGTCTGAGTGTCACCTCTTAGCAGTGCCTTGAAAGATGGGTACCACGCTCAGCCCCTCCCTCTGCTGTTTAGTTTTGTTGTTTTTCATCTTGCTCCATCCATTATTGCCTCTGCTGCGGCATTGCTGCATACTTTTTGTCAGAGACTCAGGAGATCTGTGTTCAGCACGCAGGGCTGCACAGTTTGGGGTTTTTTTGTGAACTCAGATAACCCATCAATAAAGCCACATATGTTTCTGTTTCACTTGTGCAGGTAGGTAAGAGGGGGTTTTGAAAATGAGTTCTTAATTCACATACAAACTGAGTATGTCTGAGTATATCTAAAGTGCCCTTTTGGCACTTTTACAAATATTTCTACATTTTCTCTGTTTTCATTTTCAGTGCTGCAACCTTTTTGATCATTTCAGTATACTGCTGCTCTGTATACATGTAAAGCTACCAAGGAAACCCATGGTACTGGAAATTTCTCTTCCATACAGTAAGTGAAAAAGTAATTCTGACCAGTTTTGTGAAAGGGCTTTGGGAGGTGCTGGTTTATGTCAGACTGCAGTCCCATACTCCCTACTCTTAACACAGGAGAGGGAAGCATAATGAACACATCTATTTCTGGAAGAGGACTGAAACAGACCAACGCTCAGAAGCACCTGTGACTAAGACCAGGGAAAATATCCTGTCTAGAGCTTGTCTTTTTGTAAGTGAAGATATCGGTGGCTTAAGTTATGAAAGCATTCTGTATGAAATTAGTAGAACTGCAAGAATCTGACATCATAACCAGCTGCAAATGATCTGCAGCTTACAAAAATGAAGCTGTGCTCTCCTGTTAATGTGTTATGTTCGAGTAACATAGGAGAATTTATGATAAATTATAGCACATCCATGGCCTTTGAACTCCAGATGTAGGCTCTGCCTTTTACAGGTTGTGAGAAATCTTGGGATTTTGACTGAAATAACCACAGGAAAACACGTCTCGTTCATTTACAAATGAAATGCAAATTCACTTCTCTATTAGTATAAAAATAGTACATGACAATAACCAGGGTCTTGTGTCAGGGTTCAAATGAGGGATCTTTTTTCTCCACAAAGCTGTTTTTAATACAAAAGGACTATGATATTTGAAATGCAAAATATGAATCCTTAAAATTAAAAAGACAAAATTGCTAATGGACAAATTTAAAATATTCAGACAATTAAAGAAAAACACAGAGAAAGCAAGTCACAATGAGAGAGAGAGAAAGAGGGTGAATGTGAGATGTCTTTTTTTTTTTTTTTTTATAAAGGAGAAAGAAAAAATCAAAATATTTGATAATTAGGATGAAAGGTATTTGTCTTCTGGCATTTCCTTTGTAATGTTTTATGTATGAAAATAGTTTTATAAATAAAATGTTATGGGCTTTCATTGAAATTGATATTATGTAGATTGCAGTAATACTGAATGTCCAGCAGCAGGGAAGAAATAATGATGAACAGAGATATGTTGGTATGAATTGCATGTATAGCCTTATTTTTCTGCAAGCAAGTGCTGAAGGTACCATGCAGCAAGCCAAACACCACACATAGGTATCATGAAGAGTATTAAAAAATATAGGAATGGGTTTATTATTTTCTGTGAAACATTCTCTGTTTTTATAGGCTGGTTCATTTAGACTCTGCTCTGAAATACCTTAAAAGGTAACACAGTATTTTGACTACAGCAGTAATTTATTACACCAGTTAATCTTGTGAAATTGCCCTCTGGATGTAATAATTTGTTATTCTTTTATTAGGTCTTCTTCTGCATACCATGTTTATCATAAAGATGTCACCAGTGTGATGCCTAGCAACCAGTACAATGTTCCAGAGGTGTTTGCATATATTTTCCTGAGGGAGAGACCTGCCTCGTCCCTGCTTGGGAGAGCTGTCAGTGTATTCTGATGTATGAGGGATAAAAGGAGTCCCTGCTGCAGTCTCCAATAAGCTGAAGTCACGGCCTGAAAGCACTGACTTGGGCATCACTATGCTGTGTTAGAAAATGTGTCAATTATCAGATGGACTGCCTAAGGGTATCGCCTGGGTCTAGGTCATAAAACCATCAGGACTAAGGGGGGAAAAATTGATGAGGAAGTAAGTTGAATTAATTGATAACTAGGAGGACTGTATGTGGAATGTATTAGGCATAATACAGACCCCGGTATTTCCTCTCTTAAGCTTTATTCCAGTGTAATCAATGAATATGGAAAGTTTAAAATGCCTTCCAGTTCTGGCTGAGCACCCTTTCAATCTATACATGCTTGTAATATTTTACTGATTTTCTCATTATTTCAAAAAAACCCCAAAAGTCAAGAAAGACAAGAAGCTATAAAAATAAAAGTAAAATCATGCTAATATTTTATAGCTATTTTTCTATTATTACAATTCTTAATATACTGTGCAACTGTTTGTATGTGAATACAGTAGGGACCACTTAAATGTCTAGCCTGAGGCCTGATTCATGAAAGCTTTATACACCATTTATGTAGGTATCTGTAGTGTTCACTCAGAAAATGTAGGGAATACATATTTTTATAGCATGATTTATTCCTCTGCACACCTACTTCCTGCCACCTGGCCATAGCTCTCAGTGACAGAAATGGGAAGAGCATCAAGGATGCTTTAAATACCTGGGCTGCTCAGAAATTTAGATATAATAATTAGTGGTTATACCCTAAAAGTGCAACACCCTGCATGTGAATACGTGGGGCTCATTTTGGCCACTCAAAGGTATATATGTGTATAAGTATATAACACCACCCACTCATCATAACCTAGTGCTTTGACAGGACAACAGAATTTGAGTGCTTACCAAGGAGATGGGGTCACTCAAGATGAGATTATAATCTGTATAAACGCCTCCAGTTTGGGAAGTGTTTCTCGCTATCCCAACACCCAACTAGGCAACTCATTGTTTAAATGCCACTCAGCCCGTTACTTTCATTACACATCCTTCCTTGCTCTCAGGTTTCTTGAGACAAAGTGCTTCCCAAATAACTATCGACCACCTTCAACATGTTCATTTCTCATTAATTCAGCTCTCACAGGAAAGCAAGCTACTCACATGTAGGTCTCCAACATTTACAAGTACCTTTCACTTGCTGCTGGAATGCGACATTGTGAGAGCACTGTTGTGCTTTGGCTCTGAACATAAAGTCAGTACTTCAATAAAAAGAAAAAGCTGCTTCTTATCACATTGATAACAAAAATTCACCTCTCTGTCCAAGAGAAAATTTGAAGAGGGACAAATAAAGGCCTTTTTGTCACTTTTCCTCTTTGACTCCATCCACTCTTTAGAGAAGACCTTTCCTTGTGCAGCAGTGCATGATTTTGTACAAGGTGGATTGCTGGAACAGCCGCACACACGAATGCAAGACATTCTTTGTAGATGAAAGGAAAAATACAGTATAACATCACCCTTTTGAAAACAGTCTGGGAATTGCAGCCAAGAACTTCTGACTTTTGCTTGGCTGGTTTCTCCACACTCAAGACAGGGAGGGAGCAAAGAGCCCTGCTGAGCCTTTCACAGCAGCTAAACACAAGTGCTGCCTGTGCTCCTTGCTCTGTGCCCTGGGAACTCTCACTCTGCAAATTCCTGGGAGAGTCATATCTGAATCTACAAAAAGTTTGAAAAATCATAGACAGAACCAGTGAGAAATTGGAGTGCCTGTTACATGGAACCTCTAAATCTTCAGGGGGAAGAAACCCAAAACACAAAACAAACAAACAAAAAACATCACCCCATCCCCAAATGAATCAGTTAATAAGCTCATGGTTTTAAAATTCTCTGGAAAGGAACATTCTTGGAATTTCCAAGACATTTTCACTGTTAGCTTTTCCAAAATATTTGTAAATATTTTCAAATACTCTCCTGATATCTATAGCACTATGTCCTCTTTCCTCCAGGCAAATATCTGAGTATTGCATGGAACAACAACATATTTCTCAGAAGATCTCTATGCATCAGGCTTTTAAGGCCCACAGTTGGAGTAGTCAGACTGGCACCTTACTAACATATGGAGGATCTGGAAATTAAGATTAAATTTTTCTGACAGAAAGCTGAAATTAGGTGGAGAACTGGAGTCCTTGCAGGGAGAGTTTTGATTTTGGAGAAAGCCTACTTTCCACCTGACAATCACTCTAGTAACAAATTACACAAAACTCTTGAGAAGCACATCTGGATTCTGAAGTTAGTAGGAGCTCTGTGCAGAAAAAAAAAACATATGACCCACATTGCTAAACAGGCAAGCAGGTGCATGCTAAAACACCTAAAGTGTTTTGCTGGTTCTTTTTTTTTCCTTCAGTAAGTTTCATTTCCAAGTCCTACGATTTGCAGTAACCAAGCCTGGACATGACAGGAGCATGTATCCCTGTGCCAGATGACAGTCTGATAGAATCTGGGGTAATCTTCAAGGCAGACATAGATGAAAACAAATGTTTCTTGAACTCATGTCTACCTAGGTGTGACTTCAAGTTTAAGAGGATCCCACACTATAAATCTAGTAATATTTGCCTTTGAATGTCTTGTTTAGGGAAATCTTGAAGTGCCAATACAGGCCAGCTTTATGAGGCTGAGATTTTGGCCCTCAGTCTGTAGAAAAAGCTCTAAATTGGGAAAAAAAAAGTAACATGCAAGACTATTTCCTTATTTTCTAGGGATAAAAAGTCCACCAAAATCCAGAAGCACTCCTTGAAAGCAACAGAAATGAAACAGACCCTTCCTGAATGATAAAATGAAGGGATAATAACACTTTTAACAACAATTTCAAGAGGAATAATCTGAGGTTGAGTTCCCATCTACTAGCTTTTCTATGTAATATTCAAAAACATCTCATAACTATAAAGGTTAAATAGGAATTAGGAATTTGGTGATATTTCTGTGTCTTCCTGATTTGTCTTTTGTGAACAGCTTTTTCTTTTATCCTATGTTTTGACAGTTATGTTTCTGCCCCTCATAGAACACAGACATGAGAAAATGCAGGTAAATACTGGAAAGAAAATGAAGGACATTCTTCAAACTTCATACGAAATCTGTTTGGAATTAGTTACAGTGTTGAGCGTGAAAAAAAAAAGTGAAGATGGAAAGCTCTTATTTGGCCTCTTTCATCCTCAGCACATAAAGAAATAGACGTTACTGGTTCACATCTATATAGTCATTGGAGGTAATAAAAAAAAACCTCTCACTGATTTCAGTAGTGAAGGAAAAATTCTCAAACTGTCCAAAGACTTCTGGCATTTTCCAGTAAATCCAAGAAGGCCAAATGTTACACTGTTGTAACTGACATTCTTTCTGCTCTTTACAATCTAAAATAATCAAGTGTTATGCTACAAAGGCAGAAATATGATGAGTTCAGTTTCCAATATATGTGTCAATATGACAGAATTCTGACAAGAAATGTGGAGCAATTACCTCTTAAATATACGATAATAAAGGACAAATCCTGCTCCCTCACACTGAGGAAGAATCTTATGAGCCTGTGTCAGTACAGTATTCAGCACCTGGAATCACAAACATTTTCCAAAGAATGAAAAACTCAGCTTGAATAAACAGACTGCTGGAGATGAAACCAAATTGCACAGAAGATGCATCTGTGCTTGCACAAAGACATTAATTTTGTCTTTCCCTTTGCCTTTTTAAGGATAAAGAAAAAAAGAGAAGAATTTGGTTTGAATAAAGCTAAGTTGCCATCTTAGTGTAACTACTAGTAAATATAGAAGCTATTTTATAAGTATTGCTGTCATTTTCTTTGACTAAAGTTACAGAAATTCTTTGAATTTTATATAGGGGACAAAATTTGTAATGGAAAATGATGTTTGATGGTGTTTAAATGCAGAGTATGTCACTGTATAAAGCATAGGGCTCTTTTAAGTTATTTTTTTTTTAACTTCTTGACATGTGTCACAATTTGGAATTCTGCTCTCATGGGATAAATGCCAGATTACATGGTGTAGTATTTTTATCCTCTGTACTTTCACTGTAGAAGCATACAACATCAAAGAAGAGGCAGATCACTCACATCAGCAGAAAATGGAATAGGACTATAATATGCTTGCTTTGATCTCTCCTTCTAATAATTATCTTGGCTACATGCATACATTGAAAGTAAGATTTGAATTAATAAGACCAAGAGACCCTGGAAAATGTAAGAAGGATATCTGAATCCTAACTTTGACTATCTTTAACAAGATAAACTGTAATTGAGCCTACAAAGTTGTGGATTGTTAATTTAAGGCAATAATCCTTAAATGTTATTCTTTCTTTAGCTTGTCACCACTGCATTCAGCAGAAGCAATCAGTCCAATTAAGACAGTATCTTTTCAAAATCACACTCACCTAGATTTTGGATGGAAAGGGTGCTATTTAGCTGGCATCCATTTGATTTCATATAGGTTTTCAAACAGGAGGGCCTACGGTAAAAATCATTAAATTTATATAAAAAAGTCGTCACTACACAGTCTGTTATCATTAAAAACTATTCTAATATTGCCTTAGGAGAGATATTGCTTTTGATATGGAAAGTAAATCAAATCATCCACATCCACATAGGATTTATACAAAGGCAAGAAGCATATTGCATGCCTGGTCAGTTATTTTTTGCATTTTTTTAACCAGTGTTTATTGTTATATTGTGTTTTGGGAATCCTATTTCTGCCCGATGTGAGTAGAAATTATAACATAAACAGGGTGGTTATGTGTGAAAGCCTCATATGGTTAATACAGTCTGGAAGAGGGAAAACCTACTGCAGGTCACCAGTCCCAGAGAATGAAAGTTTGTCATTCTTCTGCTTCATTTCTGATATGTGTGAGTTACATCATTCGCTGGGTAGACAGTACATTACTCCCAAAGCCAGATGTTGCAACTTCAAATTATTGTTTGATAAATCTTGGCTGAGCTACTAACCATCATGCTAATACAATGCCCTGCAGTGTACAAAGGGATGCATAATGTGCTAGCCAGGCTGACTTAAGCACAGTGTGAATTAGAAAAATGAGAGTAAGCACGTCTATGGTTAATATACCAAACGCAGGTTCCAAAAAGCCACTTGAACAAAGACAGTCTGTCAAAACAGCAGAGGCTGCTGTTGTCCTCAAAATCCCAGTCAAAGGTTAAGAATGTTCTTTTAAAACGGGGTTAGCTGGGCATACATGTAATAGATCAACATGCAGAAAGAAGGGCTTTGAAGAAATGCTCTCTCTGCTGAAAACAGGCACGCTTTTCTCATCTGCTGAACTTACCTGACAGTGGATGGGAGTTGCAAGAGAAAAGGTTTGATTCAGCAAGGATGTTAGGAACAGCTTTGTTAAGTTCTGAGACCAGCACTTCTAATTGAAGTACAAGCACCGCTAAATACTCATCGCCTGCCAGTCCCATGTCAGACAGAGAAACAAAAGGAAGTGTTTGTGAGTGGCTGTAGGTATCATCAGGACAAATTTCTCTACAGAGAAGACTTGCCATAGACAGTATGATATTTACAGAAAAACACGATGTGCTTCAAGGGTCACTGCTGGTCTCCTGCCCCGAGGTTCTTATACTCTCAGTAGCTATTGAGCTCCCATGCTTGCCAATGAAAATTCAGAAATCTGTTGGTTTTTTCCCCTGCCTTGCCAAGTTCTTTGCTAGCTTTCAGTGTGGGAGAATAGATCACTGGAGTTAAAGTAGTGGCTGGGAGTAAGTCCCATGTAAGCAAAAACTGTTCCCAGCAGTTTTTATGTGCTAGCTTTCCGCAGCTGTACAAAGCCCAGCTGCAGCATGCTTGGACTCAGGTTCCCATCAACCCAGCCACTTCAGTAGAAACTTTAGAGTGGCCCAGGGGTGATTTAAAGGAGCACCTCGTCCTGCTTGGGCCTGGAAGGTAATTCAGCTTGGCTGCACCTTCTTAACATTGCCAATAAGTGGTTATGTTCAATATTTCTTTCCAGTTGCACCAAATTGTTGTGGTATACCATTCTAACAGGGGAAAATACAAAACATCCACAGAGGTTTTGGAACACAGAAGGCTTCCTCCCAGTGAAACTTCAACATCAGATACCTTTAAAAATGTCTCTGTTACAATTTAAGGACAGAGGGGAAGTTTCATTTTATTTATCTGTCCCAGAAATAAGCCAAGTAGGTGCTATGGTAATAGAATAGTGTGGTAAAGAACAATCATAGTATAATCTCATCAGTGGGGGTTTGATTATATCTGTTCAAAATATAACTATTGAAACTTATTGTCTCTTCACAGTACTGGCATATTCTGAACTCGTGAGACACAGAAGGTTTCTTCTAAATGTTAGGCTCTCCTGTCTCCTAAGTAAGCAGCTGTAGTAGGTTGACCCTGTCCAGCAGCTAAGCATCCACACAACCACTCACTCACCATCCCCAGTGGTATGGGGGAAGGAATAAGAGAAGGAAAATTTACAAAAATCATGGGTTGAGACAAAAACAGTTTTGTAACTGAAGAGAAAAGGTAAAAAAAACCCCAAAACCTAGCATAAAAAACCCACTGCAAGTGATGCAAAATCAATTACTCTGCGCTTTCGCAAAGAGACCAATGCCCAGGTAGTCTCTGAGCAAAGACCAAGCTCCCTGCATATCCTGCATAGATTGATAGCAGATATTATGTGTTATCCCTTTAGCCACCTCAGCTCAGCTGCTTCAGCTGTGCACCCTCCCAAACTCTTGCCAATCCCCAGTCTATTTGCTGGGGAGACAGAGTAACAGAGAAGGCCTTGATGCTGTGCAAGAACTGGTCAGCAACAGCCAAAACACTGATGCACTATCAGCATTAAATTGCTCACTAATCCAAAACACCGTACAGGCCACTATGAAGAAAATTAACTCTATCCTAATATAACAGCAAATATTTGTACTCAAGGTTTCCCTGACCTGATGGTTTGACCTTCAGTTTTTGAAAGAAGATGAATCAGGAGCATATCTGAATTGTTCATTGTATATAAACCACTGAGACTGAAAATTGCTGGCAGCTAATGCAAGCTATGTTGCAGAGAAGAATGCAGAGTGAAAACTGTGCATTGTCAGATGGTGAGAAAGCTGTTTCACAATTTTGTCATTATGGTGAGGGCTGAAGGACAGATCTGGTTTCACTTAGTAGAACTGGAAAAATAAGGGAAAAAATAGGCTGCTAAGATCCTTGATTCCACGTGGCAAAATTTAATAAATTAAGGGAAGTAGTTAAAGACATCAGGTACATCTAGGAGCAGTGAGACGTAACTGTTTATGAAGTCTGGAAAGTCTTCAAATTGAAGATACCAGACTGTATCCAAAGCAGGGAAAAAACCCTTCTAGGAAGGAGCTCCTGAATACATTTGAAAGAATAATCACACCAGGAAAAAATATACAGGAAAACAGAAAGCCTACAGGGAATAGTAAAAAGTCTTTCTGTTTTTATCCAGAGACATGAAAAAGCTGCTAAGAGCCAAGTTAAACTTATACTGGTAAAGAACGTTAAAACAAAGAACAATTTCTTTTTCATCAGTATGAATTTGAAGAAGAGAAAAAAGAAAGTGTGATATGCATGGGGTGTATTAAAAAGTATTTTCAAAAGTCCTCAGTAAAATAGAAGGGAAGAAAACCCATAATACTTCATTTTTCTGTAATGAGTTGATGTTAACAAAACTGCAAAAGGTATATGGGCAATGCAAAAAGACAAAGAAATAAATATCTGTTCAATTAAGACAAAAGAGGAAAGGAGGGGAGGGGAGAGGAGAGGAGGAGAGAAGAAGAGCTGGCTAGACAAGG
>VZRN01004542.1:2027737-2067872 GCA_013397935.1 Dasyornis broadbenti | reverse complement strand
CTTCCTTAAAGTGAACTAATACTTGAGAGACAATCTACATAATGTACAGAACTATCCTGTATTACAGTAAATGTTAGGACTCCTTGTTATTTCTCATTGTCTGATTCTGTAAATGCAAATCATTGGATCTCACCTGGGTCTTTTGAATGTTTTTTGTCTGCTTTCACAATGACCTTTGGAAACCAGATAATATTTTTATCACCCTAAATGGATTCAAAGTCCGTTTATTACTTTTGGGGAATCTTTCTGTATGCTTTTATACTTGGGTGGAACAGGGTTAAGAAAGTACTTCAAAATAAATGGTTTTCATACTTCAGATCTGACTTCTCATTACTAATTACATTAATTTAAAAAGTAGGTGTAAGAGCCATTGTACCTCAGGCAGTAAATTAAAAACATGGAGTTGAGATCAGTGTTGACTTTTTTAAAGGAAGGATTCCCCTGCTTTGGGGATGTGAATACCCAACAATAATGCACATATGCACCTGAATATTTAAAACTTGCTACCTTCTAGTCTGAAGCTCTCTGCTCTAGTTTCTGAAGTGTTTACAAACAGATCTTTTTTGTCATTAATTTTTGAAAGAATGTAGAAGTTTGTTGGTTTCCTACGAATCACCTCTGAGTGAGTCAAGTGCTGCAGTCCCTTGGCACTACTCTGGTATAACTTGGTATGGGTATTTTGTATGGAGTACAGGAAGGTTTGGGGTGCCAGGGTGGGAAATCTCGAACCACAGGCTTGTGCAGACACGAAAACTTGCACTCCAGAAACTTCATTTATGAAATTCCACAGACATAGTCCTTTCTTGTAGGTATCCTGTATCCAAGGAAAACAAAGCTCAAGATGCTGCGGCTTAGGCTGGCAATTTAGTGAGTGAACTTTGTGATGCAAGCCCAATCTTGCACCATTACAGAGCACCTACGCTGAGATAGCACTGGTGTGGCTCTATAAGTGCTCCTCCTTCTCCTCATTCTTCACTTTGTATATATCCGGTCTTATTCATTATGTCTTCCTAGAGAGGTTTATGACTATATTCTGTGTGTTCTGTAAGTGAGGAAAAACACTTTTCCTGATTCCTATGTCAATATATGTGCCCAATATGCTGCTATGGTAATTTTTAACCTGTTTATCTAATACTCCATGGCATTTACTGGAATTTCCTACAAGGAAGTTCATCCCATTATATTCTCCAGCTCTCGGTGTCCTTCCTCTCCCAATCTCAGGGCTTGTTTGTTTAATAGACAATTTGGCAGGCATCTGACAATGTTTGAAAGTTTTCCTTTTTTAAGTAGCTGTGCTAATTTCCACGCATAGAGTGGAAACCACTCAGTGGAACAAATCCAATCACAGTCTTATTTTGAAGTTAATGTCTTTTAAAAGAGAGTACTTTAAAAAATAGTTCTTAAATACAAAAGGCAAAATAATCTCTAGGATTTATTTTGAGACTGACTGCTTTGCAATGGTATTTCTTTGGGATCAACCTTAAAACGATACAAAAGATTTCTTTCCCTCAGTCCAGTTCAACTTTAGCCTTGCTAGTCAGGAGGTTTAAAGTCTTCAGAAGGACTGAAAAAATGGAAAGAAAAAATCTGCAGCCACATGGAGATGTCATGCCCTATCCCACACCATGTGTATTTAACTATCACCTTCTTTGGCTTACTTTGCTTTCAATGGGTAACATGAAAAGTGGGCCTGTGTTGGTGTAATTGTTACATATAAATGCAATACAAAGAAATTACACCAAGAAAGTCTCTTAAATAGCTGGTCTGCAGTCACATCCTGTCCCCTCTCTCTTTGTGTCCCATTGTGTTCCCCACCCTTCCACCTGCTTGCCATTAGTCTAGAAGTTTGGCATCAGGCCTCTTTTATGACAGTCTTGTTTTCTTCGAAGGGTGTGTGAGTGAGAAATCTCTAATGCGAACCACAACTGAAAATCCTTGAGCTCTGCTCCGGAGGCAGCAGCCTTGCTGAGGGGGTGTCTTTGGGAACAGGGGTGGGCAAGTGGGCCCACCATTTGACATCAGCTTGTGATACCAGTGACACCAGCTTGTAGGATGAGGCTGGTGTTAGAGCCTGCTAGGGGCAGGGCTGGCCTTACCACCGCAGCCCTGGTCATGCTTTCCAGGGAAGGGGAGGGAAACTGTCCTGCTGCATCCAGGCACCCCCAAAAAGCTGTGGTCAGGATTCCACCCCCCAGGTGCTGGTTGGTCTGTGTTTCTGCGTGTGAGTGTTGGCTGTTTGTCATTATGTTTTCTAGAAGTTTTGTCTCCAGAGCTTGCACTTTAACCAGGCAGGTGCAGGTCAGGCTCTGGCAGCTGTTGGGGTGAGGGGGTTGCATGGAGGTGTTTCAGGACTGCCCAGAGACACACGTGCTCCTCACCTTGGGCAGTTTAGCAGTTGAGATGAAAACTGGGTGCAGTTTCCTGAAAACAACTTTTCATATTTCAACATGAAGTAGTAACTGGAGCTTTCAACCCTAGTACAGTGCAAAGCCATTGCTTCCAGTAAGAAGTAATTCTTTCATATTTGGTGGAAAAAATTGCAATAAGTAAGATGGCAGATGATTCATTTCCTATGCAGCATAGATGTAATTCTCTTGGTCTGAGGCCAGAAACGTGGCTTATGCTTTGGTTTATGTCTTGCACAACCGTTGTAATGTCCTTCCTCTTTTAGTGCACAGAAAATATGAAATACTGCAACAGAGTAGGAAAATAAGATAAGCTGCACGTTTCGCCAGTGGCTACTATACTGAGTGCAAATCTGGTGGGGTGTGGGCTGATCCCATGGCATTCTAGTAGACCTGTGAGCAGAAAATGGAGTGATGTCAAACAGGGTTGTCTACTTACCTTGGTGTCAGAATTATGTTAGCATTGGTAACTATGAGATAATCTGACCAGAAGACAGATCAGGTCACATGAGATATCAGGACGAAAATCAAAGGTAATTAGTACATTAAGATTATAATCCTGCTTCAGTAAAAGTGACCTGCTGTATAGGTGTAGGGAGAAACCACCATTTTTCATTGCTATATTTCAGTACTTTCTTGATTTGGTTCAGGCCATTGTGTTTCATTTAAAAGTGGTTGAAAATGTTCTTCTGTTCAGCCAGGCTCGAGATGAGAGTGTGAAGTGCCTCACTGGGGTGGCATCGATGCACAGCACCACTAACATGGGAGCAAGCTACCCATGCTCAAATTGCTGAGCGTACCTGAAAGCTGATGTATTCCTTTCTGTGGGTGTTAAAAATGACTTTGTGGGATGCTGTGCAACAGTGACTGGGAGACACTCATGGCACTTGCATTGCTTCTTCCTGCACATTCATCCTGAGAAGGGAAAGCCATCACTCAGTTCCTCTGCCTTGGCTCCTACTTTCAAACAAGAATTTGCCGCTGAAACTTGGCCACCCACATTTTAACTGTTTGGAGATGAGTAAAAGTTGTAGGGTTTCATCTTTAAGTGCTTACAGTTCATGGCTTCCTTGACTCTTGGATACTTTTGAGGGAATCATGAAAACAGAAAATTGATAGAAATAGGATGGTTTAATTAGGCCTTGAAAGAAACTTCACCAGAGTAACAGATCAGCCTTCAGCACTCAGTGTCCAGTGCCTAATGGGGACGGGCTGTATATGATCAAAATGTCATTTAATTTCGTAATTGTGAGGTTCTTCTTATTGCATTATAAACCAAATTAAGACATGCAAAAGGTGTTTTAATATTCATCTACATTAAAAACAAACAATTTGACTGTAGCTGAATTAATAATTACAATATAGGAGCTAGAGAAGAATTTCCCTCAGTCAAAACTATAATAAGCTGAAAAATAAGGTGATAACTAAGGAAACAGAAATTGCTTAAATAGAAAGTGCTTTTGGTCCTTTTTCTAATACAGTTGCTGTTTTATGAGAAGAAAATTTGGGGCTTTTGTGTTGTATTAGATTGATCAGGATGATTTCTGTAAGCTGTGTTTTCATTTGCTTTAAAATGATTCTTTAAATTTTACTTTAAATACAAGCTGCTTGTCACTCAACTAATAGTCCTGATGAATAAGTAGCTATTATTTCAGACTCCTGCCTTGTGTTGATTTGACAATGTATTCAGTTTTCAAGGCACTATTTTTATATATCTTTTTGTATTCTTTTACCTTAGTCGTATGAATGGCTATGAGTAAAACTGAATTTTGAGGTCATGTTTTCATTAAAAGTGCCATTCCTGGTCTTGTTCCTCTTGTTCCTCTGTATGGGAATGCCTGTCTTTGATAGAGAAGTAATATTTTTCGAAGAGTTGAGAGGACTTTTAGAACTGTCTTTTATATGCAAATAGTTTGATTGCCAGCTATTTCTTTATCTTCCTATTCTTTCCTTAAACCTCCTATTAGGTGTTTTATAGTGTCAGAATTAACTACTGAAACCAAGGGTAGTATGGTACAAATTTTTGGTATCTGTGTGTAGACCACTGGGGTAAATATTTATTCACGGAAGATGGAAATCTCTCTCCCTTCCAGGAGTTTGAACTGCAAATTTATTTCTGTTGAGCAATGAGAAGGTGGGTATGAAATGAGTAGTCAGTAGGAGTTTGAAGGCAGGAGCTTTGATATTCCTCTTGCATCTTGTTGCTGACCTTAGGTGTTTCCTGGCTTGTGAGCTGATCAGCAGAGCTGAGCCCCTTCCTTGCTGAGAGCTCCTCTGCTTTCCCTGCACCTCTCCCTATTTTCCAGCCTTCCCAACTGTTTGTCGTGCCCTCATCTGGGTGCAGCCCTCTGGCAGACACTCATGGCTGTCCACATACCAGGGTTTGTTCATTTCAGTGTGTTCTAAATGCTCAGCCTGTATCCCTTCATTCAGTGGAAACATTTCCTTAGTGTATGAATATTTTTCTGCAGTCACCACCCCAAGGTGCCTTTTTTTCCTTTGCTTCCTCTCTTCTATTCCTTCCTCATCAAGCTCCAGTTTAATTTACTCTTTCATGTAATACATTTGCTTTCTTCTCTGCAGCTCCTGACCTCTGGAACAGCTTTCTAGAGTTCATGCCTCCAGAACCTCAGCTTTTAAATTATATTTTTATGTGACTGCTTAATTTAGAAAATGTGAAAGAAAGCCCATGCAAAGTGTCTGGGGATTGGTAAAGAACCTATGCTATGGCTTCCTTGCTGCAGTCAAAATTTATCTGTGCTCCCTGGAAAGGCTTGCATCCCCTCCCCAGTAATATCAGCATTGTGGTGACATACAGAAAAGCTGCCATTTTATCTGCCCCTAGCAATTGTAATATCTTCTAGAGACTACGCCAGGCTTAGTCATCGTCCCTTGCTTAACTTGCCCATCTTACTCCTTGCTCTGAGACACCCACTGCTGAGCTCTGAGACACATTTCTCTGACTTCTGCTTAATTCGCTGTCAGCTATCACTTAATATAAACAATTTATTCCTTGCCAGGCATGGTAATTTCCAATCTTCCTGTTTTTCCAGCCCAGTCAATCCTAAACTGGAGTTTCTTTTCAGCTCCTCATCCCATTGTTTTTTGGAATAAGTTTTTATCTTCTGTCCACATCTCAGCAGGCTTGTCCCTGCTTACTTTCCTTCTCTTTCTGAGGTCTACTTTTGTCCTTTTATATTTAAATCAGACTGCTGCTCTTCTCATACACCTTTAATTCCTGTAAGGGAAGCAGGGGACTTAGATGTGTTTTTGGGCCTGGAGGGGACCTCCAAGGAGATGGGCTGTGCAGGCCCAAGAGCTGTGACAAGAGTTTGAAGTGGAATTTGGCTCTTCACACTTCTAATGAAAATGTACTGACTGCATTTTCCCAAGTGTTTTTAAATTTAGGGTTTTGGGGTAATAGAACATGCCCAGCTGAGATCACTCTTCTGACAAGTTTTATGTGCTTGCTAAAGCCTAATGGGTGCAGGAATATTTCAGACAAAAGGTTTTCAGAAGGTAGCACAGGTAATGTAATTTTTCTCAGGTCTGTCTCTTGCATACAGTGCAGCTAACTTTCATCCAGTAATGAAGCTGAGAGGCACATCTAGCAGGAAAAACCTTAGTGTGCATAGTTTGGCAAGGTTATTCACTGTGATTTTACCACTGGAAAGAATTAGAAGGTGTTCTACTGCTTCTTCCCTCAAACTTAGAAATATAATTCTCATAGAAAATAAGGCTTTGGTTGGATATGATGCAGTCCTCAAAAACTGATGTTGTCTGCCCCACCTGTGCACTGTGTTCTGCTATCTTGACAAAACCCTGTCCTGGCTCATACCTGCTGCTTAGCACTTACTTGTCTGTTACAACGTAACACTCTGAATTTTTTTCTTTATTTCTATTTGCTCCCAGTTTCTTTCCCCAAGAACTGAAGTTTATTGCTGTGCGACATGACAGTGAAGCTACTCAAGTGTCAATCTGATGCCCCAAGGGGCATGGGTGGGTCTCACACCGCTTCTGCTCGGCAGCTCTCAGTGCAGGCTCATCACCCACAAGGGATAACCCAGCAGAAAAATCACGTCTATTTTGGAGCGGGACTAAGTTACCCCTTGAACCAGCTTTCTGTGGGGGCTGATGAGGACATATCAATCAGGTACTGCCTGCACGAGGGGAGCAGGGGGAGAGCAGGCATGGAGGGAGGATGCAGAACAGGTGGTGTCAGCAACCTGATAGACCCATGAAGCCATGAAGTCAAACCAGCCCACTAAAGGGAATGGGCTATAATTTCCCGCTTACACCTTTTCCACCCCTTTTTTCAGTTAATACATTCTACATTTGCTCCTTTTCTTCTTTTCTACCAGCATACCTGCCTCCAACCTCCTCTTAAAAGTTAATCCATGAGACTGAGTATTCAATTGCATCAAGTCCTGTCTACTTGAAAATACTTAGCTTATCCTAGGAGTCTTTAAACTGTTTTTCTCTAGAGACAAGTGTTCTTATGGAAGACATTCTTGTGGGTTTGCCTCTGGGGTTGATTGTGGTAGCTATCTTGGCTTCTTTTGTTTTTTTAAAAAGGGATTGAATCTAAAAGGGCAAAACTACATAGGACTCAAGGTGCCACCAGTTTTTAGTGTTCTGCACTGAACAGTGGATCTATAGTTGTATCTCCATCAGGGATTGCTCACAGTACTGGGAGAGAAACTTGAGTTAAAACAGTTGATGCCACAATTTTTACATCTTCACCAGGGGTTCAGGCAGTTTTCTGGTTCAGCTTCATGGGATGCTTTCCTGTAACTTCTATGTCTCTTGCTGGAATGTATCAGTTTATGGCTTTACTTGTCTCGTTGCTCCATGTATTTTGTTCTCCTTTCACAGTCGCCCTGCAGAATCTGACTTCTGTTTATTGGACTCAGATTTCATGTCTTTGAGAAGTTTTTAGTGCCCATGCTTCCTATCTCTCTCTGTCATTGGGTTCCTTTGAGCTGGTGTCCTTTGGCTTTTTTCTTCCTAGCAGGTCCCACATACTGTGTCAGATGGTTGTGCTCAAATAATGCAGTAAGGATAAATAATACTAATTTGTACAAATAATGCAAATAATGAATAGAGTGCTATAGTGAAAACAAGTGACAAATATAAAGATGTGTTTTTAAAGGCCTCACTGATTCTGCTGATCACAGATCTTGAGATTTCTGAAGAGAAGTCAGATTTCGGAAGGCACTATGGATAATTTTGGAGATGGGAGAGAGAAACTGTGACTCACCCAGGATCTCTAGTGCAAACAAAACAGCACTAGAAAATCTTTAGTCTGTAATTCATGAAAGAATAAATTGAGAAAATACACCACTTCAGTCCTGCATCTTATCAGTTATGAAGTTTGTAAAACAGGAAGGGGAAGCGAGCACTTGCTGAGTGACGTGTAACATCTGGCCTGAAATTAAACATTCCTCAGGATTTGCTAAAATTGCTTGTCAGTAATCGGGATCTTTTAAACTCCACTAAAATATTTTGCTCTATATCTCTCAGGTTTTCTGTATACTTTGTACCCTAAAAACCAACTATCTTGTAGAGCTCTCTCTGTCATATGGTATTTTTTTCACTAGCCCTATGCTGTCTGTAGGTGCAGTGTGCTGGTGAGCCTGACAAGAGCATATTGTTTGTAACAGCCCCAGTGCAAGCAGGCAGGCTTGTGCTGCTCTGTGCAGCCAAAGGATGCTGTCTGCGTTCTCTCTGATTATTTGAAGTTCACGGGATAAACTTATATAAGTCTGTAACCACAAAAGCAGAGGCAAAATACTGTTGTTTGCGTCTTGCAAACAAGTTGAGACAAAAAGTTTTGATGTATAATCCAAACCTAAGTTTCTCTTCTGATGGAGAGAGCTGCAAATCTGAGGATTTTACGTCTTAAGCATTGCCCCTCCTTCTTACACCTGGTTTTGAGATTCTCTTTTATCTTTAATTGTATCCCTTTGGCCTAGTCTTCCCACGCCCTGAATTGTTCCCTTTTCACCCCTCCTTCCTTTGCTCTTATAGTTCTCAGAGTGGAAAAACACTTACATAAAAAAGTGTGAAATGTATTTCTCCCCGTGGAATAGCTGTAATCTTAATTTAATCCAATTACATTGACTAAACATATGAGCTGGTTGCTTTTGTTAACAGTTGACCTTTTAGAAATCTGAAGGGAGCAGAGGTGTTTCATGCCATTAGAAGCCGTCACCAGTGGTGTGCTCGGAGTGTGGTACCTGTGTTGGTTAGAAGGATGCAGTTCAGTTTTGCTCTCTCACCAATTAATTTTGTGCCTCTTCACATAAAACGTAGAGAAGAGTGGCTTGAGTGCTCTGCACGTGCTGTTACACCATGGTCTTGTACAACTTTCATGTGCTTTAACTTGCCTTTTAATAAGTTTGAGGTTTGTAAGCAGAGTCCAATAGAAATATGTTAGCTATCCATAAATAAATGCATATAAATTAATTTATTTAGAGCCTTCTGTTGGTCACAGACCCAATGTAAAGTGCAGAAGACAAGTCCACAATACAGAAATGACTCTCTACAACTCCACAGCAAATGTATTGTTTTGTCTTAGTTCACTGAGGAGCAAAACGTTATCCAGCCCTTTGGACTGAATCTTAAAAGCAAAGCAAATAAAGTACTCTGAATTACTCTACCTAACTGAATAAACAACATTCTTCAGAAACAGTTATTTGCCTAAACTTGATTAGACATAAAGCTCCTTTTTCTTCTTTTTCCTGTGTCTTCCAGGTAATGTGCTTTCTATTGTTCGGATAACAAGTATCCCCAGATTTAATTTCAGTAACCTGAGTGGCAGGGAAGGGTATAGACTTGTTTCCAAAGATAGTATACTGTGTTTCTGTCTAGGAACAGAATTCATATTGGTGGTGGTTTTCATCACAGTTTGTCTCTCTGTTGCATAGTTTATCAGTTTCATTCACTATTTTTGTTATTCAGGATGTACACAGCTTTCCTTTGAGCTGAATGCAACATTTAGCTGATTTTCAGGCATCATCTTTCTAATCTACTTTTGTTCCATCTTGCTTTTATGTAGGCAGCACATGTGCTAGTTAATGTGAAATAAATGTAGTAGTTGTCCTTTCAATGAGGACAAGTTCTTGAGAGGCAGAGGAGATTTGTCCAAAGCTGCTCTTGATGTCATGTCTTGTATTTCACTGGAAGTTCATAGTAGTGGAAATTATTGGTCCTCTCAAAACTATCCTTTCAAATAGTGAAGGAAAAAACATAACTTACACTAGCACTCCTTTGCACAAACTTAGATGGATATAAGGAGTTTTTAAAAAGAAATATAGCTTTGTGGGTTTATACATGTAGGCTCTTGAGAGGCTGACTGTCTTTGTTTTTCTTAAATGAAATGTACTAAACTCAAGTGAGGGCCAAAATCTTTCGTACCTATTTAAGAAGGTCCAGACTAGACTGAAATACACCCTGCAATTGTCACTCAACTTTTCAAATCCAAAAAAATTTACTGAATTTTCAAATAAAAACCTCATCAGCCTAGCCTTTGTGTGACATATTTAAGTCCGCCTTAGGATTCCAGCAGATATTTGGATTCCATTGTGATATATATGGGCTATGAACCTGTACTGATACCTTGCTTTTCTGCCTTTCCTATAGTCCCAGTATTGTGTTTGATAAACTGAAATATACTTCTTAACAATCCATCAATTAAAAAAAAAAAAAAAAAAAAATCTTTTCTTTAACAGGCAAAACGAAGGCTGGAGCTAGGAGAAAGTGGCCACCAGTATCTTGCGGAAGGACTAAAGACTCCAAAGGGGAAAGGAAGAGCTGCAACAAGAAGTCCAGACAGTCCAAAAAGTAAGGGATCTTGTAACATGCTGTCATCAGTCTGCACTACCTAGCTTAGCATGCAGCATACAGGGGTTGCTGCAGAGCTGCTGAGAGGCTGCAGAGGCTCCTGGCTGCCTGGCTGCCAGGTGTGTCCCCCTGGCTGCTGGGCAGCCTGCATCCTCTCTGCCCAGGGCTTCCCCTTCAGCCAAGGACATGTTGCTGGGATGCTCAGAGGGGTGGATGCTGAGGAATGAAGGTGGTGTGATGGAATCAAATGCACAGTTATTAGGTGAGGCTCATCAGGCCAGCCTCCTCCTCCCCCGCTGGCATTACAGCCGCTGGCTGCCAGGGCTTCTTTCCCTGGGCAGGGATTTGCAAAGAGTGGTAGCTGTGCCTCATCAGCACTGCACAATAAATGCTTTTTGTGGGATCCGAGCTGCCTTCTCTCCCTACAGTGTGACTCTGGATAATTACTGCCACTGCCTAGTTGCTCTGACTACTAATTTTTGCACAGCTGTATTGCCTTGGGCAGTGGGCTTCTTGTAACAGGAGCTGGGGGCTGTAGCCTTGCAATCTTGTTTGGGGGATTTCAGCAGGAGAGTTAGGCTGGCAGAGGGAGCCAGATGGGGCAAGGAGAGGACTGGAGCAGCACTGGTAGTGATGTCAGAGCAAGAGATGCCAAGGGGTCCCTCCTCACCAGTCTGCTGGTTTCTATTGACGCAGATAGGAAAAGCGAAATTAGAAACACCAACTTAAGGCATAGAAGTTAAGCAACCATAGTTGATTTATTTAAACAAACTTCATTAAGCTAAATGAAGCCTATTTTAAGTTGAAGTGGATTCTTGTAGAAATTCAGTACTGTTTGGTGCATAGGATGCTGCTGCAGCATTGATAAGCCTGTAGAAAGAACTTGGTATGTGATGAGAAGCACGTACCATTTTAGGTGGGAGTCCAGTCACTTCTTGCCCTTATCACTGTGACCCTCCATCTCTTTTCCAAAGCCCAGACAAAACCCAAGCAAACCAACCACCTTGCTCTAAATCCACAAGGTCATGTAAGTGATGTGAGTGAGATTTAGATGAGTTGTTGGGAAGAAATTCTTTCCTCACCGGGTGGTGAGGCACTGGAACAAGTTGCCCAGAGACGCTGTGGATGCCTCATCCCTGGAAGTGTTTCAAGGCCAGGTTGGATGGGGCTCTGAGCAATCTGGTCTAGTGGGAGGTGTCCCTACCCATGGCAGGGAGGGTGGAACTAGATGATCTCTAAGTTCCCTTCCAACCCAAGCCTTTCTATGAATATTCTTCCTTTTCCCAGAGCAGACAAGCCCTGAATCTACCTAAAGAAATACAGCTAGCTGGTTCTCTTTGCAAAGATGCAATGTCTTGGTTTTCATTGAAAAGCCATCGTATTCTTCAAAATATTTCCGGGTAGTCTAAAGGTTCACTCTCAGGTCGGACTTTCAGTTTTGACTGACTTCTGCCGTTTAATATGTGATCCGACCTTTGAAAACATGGAAGAGACCACCAGATCAGCCCAAGTTCCTTCCTGCATAATACTGGAAGAAAATGAAGGGTTTTGTGGTGCACCAGCCCAGCAGACTTGTAATAATGGCAGGCTCATTTCCCTTGACAGAAAGGCCTCGAAAATTTAGAATTAGAAATCATTCTGATCCAAGTAATTAAACTCTTAAAAGCACATCTGTTAAGTGTATAGGTGCTGCATTTGTGCATGGAAACCATTAATTGGTCCAAGCCATTTGCTTGACTTCTAATTTAGAAGAAATGGATACTCTCTCCCAGTTTGAGCATTGTTTGGTTATGGAGCAATGATGATTATAAATTGTATTTTACATCAGTCTCCTCTAATTCAGTAGAGTCTTCTCAAGCTGTGGAGTCTGACACTGATGGAATCTGTCATTGTGTTCACCCACTGAAGTACACCTAAGTCCTGCTTAATTGCATATGAAACACTTATCTCACATGAGGGGAAAATCAAACCCTGATGAAAGCTGGCTATCAGCCTGATGAAGAAGAGTCACTGGGGATTTTTTGGGTTTGCTGCCAGGATAAATAGATACTAAAAATACTATTATGAATTCACATAATAAAAGCCTAAGCAGAATATTGCTATATGTATCTGTCAGACTACTGGAAATATTTGCATTTTAAAGAACATATATATATTTGCTCATGTACCTGTGACTTTTGGAAAAGTACCTCTTGAAATACAAATACGCAGTGGTAAGTTGTGTCTTAATGCAGAGGTATGAGAGATTTCTTTAGTACAAATGAAAGAAATAACTGTAATATATATATCCTTTCATTTTTGGTTGCTGCTTTAATGAAAGAAATAACTGTAATGTATATCCTGTCATTTTTGGTTGCTAGTTTCGGAACCAAAATGAGAAAATACTGATTCAACTTTCCTTTTCCTTTTCGTTCTAAGCTCCAAAATCTCCTTCAGAAAAGACTCGGTATGATACATCCCTTGGCCTTCTTACAAAGAAGTTCATTCAGTTGCTGAGCCAATCTCCTGATGGGGTACTAGATTTGAACAGGGCAGCAGAGGTCCTCAAGGTGCAAAAAAGGAGGATTTACGATATCACCAATGTACTGGAAGGCATCCATCTCATTAAGAAAAAATCCAAAAATAACATTCAGTGGATGTAAGTATTCATTATCCTTTTCCATCCCTGCTGGCTGATTTCACTATCACAGGGCAGCAGTGTTTTTCTTCTCCCACCTTCTATTCTAACACTTTGCTCCAAGCAATCATCCAAAATGCCTTCCAAGAGGATAAAGTTCTATTTTTCTGTTAAGTTTATAAAAAGCCTTTGTCAGGAAAATTAGAAACCAGCATTTGGTTTGAAAACTGGATTAACTAATTTTCTTCTGCAGGTGGAATAAGTTTTTAGGTATGTGTCTCTCCCTACTGACTTTCTTGGGGTTTTTTAGGGCATGGTTAGAAACAAGATTTTGGAAGTGCTTAGAAATATTCAACTCTTCCATCTTGGTGGCAGTTCCAAAATGTGTTGTTGTGATGAAAAGATGCTTTTTCTGGAAAGCGTAGTTTATGTTAACTCACTATGTGTGCATTTAGGGAGAAAGGACTAAGAACTTGATCTGCAGTATAAAATCCTGCCTCTCCCCTTAACCATGGCATAGGGTCAAATTTTACAGATGCTGAAGGGGTGTCTTCCTTCTCTATGTCTGTAGGGGCTGCAGTCTGTCAGAGGATGGTGGGATGCTGGCACAGCGCCAAGGCCTCACAAAGGAGGTGACCGAACTGACTCAGGAAGAGAAGAAACTGGATGAGCTAATCCAAAGCTGCACCCTGGACCTCAAGCTGCTAACGGAGGACTCAGAGAATCAGAGATATCCTTTTTCCCAAAACCTCAAAGGTGCTCAGCCTCCTTGCTGTGCGCTGTGCCCTGTAATACTAGGAGAATTCCTCTATGTGATATGATAGAAAGAAAGCATTAGAAGCTTCAAGAAGTTGAAAAGGTTTTAATGTAGTTTGATAGAAAAGTTACTTAAGTAGCTTGCAGCTGTAGTGCTTCTGGAATGTGAAAAGAAAAAAAAAAGGAAAGGTGATATATGAAGAAGACTGTTAACATTTGCATTCACACAGAGTAGAGCCAAGAACTTAACTGATCAATGAGTGACAATATCCAGTAGCCCTGCATTTTTTTCAAGTATTTTGAGCCTAGAGCAAACCTCAGTTTCATGTGTTCAGAAATTATAAAGGCATGAAGAGAAAATCTTTGATAAGGAAACAGAGTTGCATAGTAATGACTTAATTCTTATTTTTTTTATTTTACTTTTAACTGATACATACAAAATTACAGGTACAGAGAGGGAAATAAAATTGGGATTCAGTTTGGTCTGAAACTTGCAAAAAAATTTCAGATTTCTCTGGTTAGAGAAACTATAATAGATAGAATAGATAGAATATCATAGATAAAGGTTGTATGAGCTCTCAAAATACCTTAGACTGAATTATTTAATGTAATAGCAATACTAAATTACATAAGGTTCATATGATTTATTTTGACTGTTAATGCTCTTTGTAATTAACCAGTAGTCATTTTCCTTAGATTTCCCACCTATTAGCAACACAAGAAAGGATTTTATTAAATTCTGATGTGAAAACTTATTACTGTATATAATAAGTCATGTTTAAATAGCATCTAATAAAGTGGATTTATTCTCTGTTCTGAAGGATAGGAAATAACTATGGGAGTACCAGTAAAAAGTACATGAACTATGTGAACATTGTCTTTTGACTGGATTTCATAGACATTTTGATGTAACAAAAGATCACCAAATGGCATGGGGAGTAGGATCAGCGCTGCCTTCAGCTGAGAGCATGATCCATGAAGAGATATAAGCAAGGCAAAACTGAATATGGCAATTCTCAATTTTTGTAATGCTGAATCCTGTGGGGATGAACTCTGCCACTGCAAACCTTACTTAACAAGTGGTAAAAGCCTTGATAAAAGCCATTTGGGTGAAAGATGACCTGTCACTTTGCTTCTTGACCTGCTTGGTCCAAATAGATGCAAGATGTATTGGTGGTTTGAGCTTGGGCAGTCTGTCTTGCTGTACTGCTCGGTAGCAGCACACATTCACACCACCAAAAAGTGTAAGTCAGGCTTTTTATTTCTCTGGCATAAACATTATTCCAGGTACCTCACAGATGACAAAACTAAGGAGCAGGAACCACATGCATGTGATCATGGCCATTTCACGGCTCTTTTCGCAGCCAAAAGCACTTTGACACCTCAGTTACATGGATCAGTACGTGAGGCTTCACTATGTAATAACCCCCAAAACACTCTCATTTTGATAAATACATGTTGAGCAGCAAAATATTAATGTTTATTCTGTGCTTATGCAGAAATTGACTTTTTGCAGTCTAGAGGTTTAAAGCAGCTGCTTAAACAGGCTTTAAAAATAATTTTATAAAATACAAATTAGTATATAAATGTATATACTATATGTATACACATATACAGTATATGAATGCTGCATAAATGTTCATATATTTATATATACTTTATATATGTTGTAGGTATGAAATATTTATGTTTACAAAGCCCCTTGAATTTAAACTGAAATTATGATTTTTGTCAGCCTGGAGAAAAGAAGTCTCTAGGGAGACCCTATAGCACCTTCCAGTACCTAAAGGGGCCTGTGGGAAAGCTGGAGATGGAGTTTTTATAAGGACATGTAATGACAGAACAAGGGGGAACGGCTTTAAACTAGAAAGAAGGCGAGTTTAGATGCAATATTGGACAGAAATTCTTTATTTTGAGGGTGGTGAAGCATTGGCACAGGTAGCCCAGAGAAGCTGTGGATGCCCTATCCCTGGAATTGTTCCAGGCCAGGTTGGATGGGGGCCTGGGCAACCTGGTCTAGTGAAGGGTGTCCCTGCCTATGGCAGAGGGGTTGGAACTAAATGATCTTTAAGGTGCCTTCCAGCCCAAACCATTCTATGATTCAATGATACTGTGTATGCACTTATATAGCATGCATCTGTCAATTCCTGCACACTTTTTCAGTGATTTTCAGCTCTCTGCATTCTGATAGCAAGTACATAAAAATGATTGCTTCATGGAGTCTGTGAGTAATTTCAGGTTGTTGAACCTTAGCTTATGTAGTTTCCCGCATATAGAGGAGGAGAGAAGCGCTCAGCACAGAGAATCCCTTTTGTTCACTGAGTAGCAGCCCCAGCTGTTACATCAAAGGGAAGTTCTCACAGGGCTTTATGGCAATCACAGTGTAGAGAACAGAAAACCTTGGGCTAAGAGCTATGTAGCCATGAGAAAATGGAAAAATAATTCAAAGACTTCTGCCTCTTCTAATAGTCTGAATGTATTGTAACCTGGGTTGGAAAATTCCTTAACAGTGATTACATTAGCTTATGTGACATACCAAGATATTCGAAAAATTAGTGGCCTTAAAGACCAAACTGTTATAGTTGTGAAAGCTCCTCCAGAAACAAGACTTGAAGTGCCTGACCCAGTGGAGGTAAGGAGAGCCTGGCATTTTCTGCCAGGTTATATATCATTTTTCTATAGATGCAGCAAGTCTCCTGAATCTTACTGTGGTATGTGCCCAGGCACACAGTCCTGTATTCCTACAAATTTTAGGGATGTTCCTTTTAAAAAGGGGAAACTTCAAAAATCAATTTACACAGAACAATCATTTTTTCCTTTTCACTCACTTCCAAATTTCTTCAGAGTAATCCACACTATTTACAGGTATTTTCTTTTGCCATACTTTGTATGAAGAAAAGCTCTTTTTTAACAATTGAAATTTCCTTGGTTTGTAACAGCATAAAATCTTTCTCAAGAAATTCAGCTTCTGTTATTTTAGTTAAAAAGTTAATGGATAACTCAACACCTTAAACATCTTGACCACTCATATAACTGATACCCTAATTTATTGAAACATGTTTTCATGTAGGAATTTCTTTTCTGAAGTATTATAGTTATTGTAGAAATTTGTGGTTTACTCCTAGAACACATCCTTGCTCTTCCTTGTTCCATCATCATCTTTGCTTCATTGGCACTTATTTTAATTGTCACTTGTGAAGACAGACCCAAGTACATTGGGCAAATGGGAATAATTGACACGATCTACTGGTTTAGAGATTCAAAAAATGTACCTAATTTCTTCACTCAAGGAGCAATTAGAGATGGGGCTAGCCCCACTAGCACTGCTATGTTTTGTTCATACCAATGCATTAGTCCTTCATCCCTACTCTGGGCCAGTGAGCTCAGCAATACCTGCTGCTCTGTAGCCAGGAACAGACTCTGGATTCCTTATCACTTTTTTTCCCTAAGATTATTCTGCACTTGCTTAGGCCCATTATGGTTTCCATCCTTCTTTTTTTCTTTTCTCTGCCTTTGTCCTTAATTTCCCCTTTGAACCTTGTTGAAGGTTTTGGCAGGAAGAATAAATAATTTTGCTGCAATAAGAAAAGGATATCTTTTATAAGTGTTCATAAATATATACTGTTATTGTTGCTTGCCTTCCTGTTTCTTTCCCCTGGGCATTATGCTTTGATTTTTAATTCAGTGAAATCAGGTAGGCAGAGAGAGATGCACACAATCATTAAAATTAGTGCTTAGACCTCCCTTATCCTCTATACCCAACTTATTTAATTTTTAGCTTCAGGCAGTAAGGTCCTATTTCTTTCTGTCACATGCAGTTACATTTCAGTGTTCTTTTTTGCATACCTCAGTCACTCAATAGAACCTTCCTTCTTCAACTCCTGCTCTCCCCATCTCCCTTTTTTCTAATTATCTATAGCATTGCCCTAAGTAGTTTTAACTGTTTTCTCTGCCCTGGGAAATCCCCATTCAGCTGCTGTTCTCTGCATTTGTAAATGCTGTCTATTATGTTACATAACTGTCAGAACCCAAGTAATATGGGGAAGATTTTGTCAAAGGGCACAAAAGGAAGTATTTTAAACAAGTCTGTGAACAGGAACCTAATGCCTGTATTAATGCTTTTTAGAAAACTATTAATGCAATACAGCAGAGCAGGTTTATTTCTAACTACAGTAATTTATGATTTTCTATCATAATGCCAAGAGCGGCTTTGCAGGTTTTCTATGCCTAGGTCATGTTGGTTTATTGCACTGGTGTGTGAAAGTTACGAAAAATGTAACTTATTGCAACAAATTAGCAGCTCCTATTCAGAGCCACCAACAAATTCACTGCCTTAAGGAGGCAGAAGGACTTAAAATAAATAAGTTTGGGTGAAGAAAATGGCATCTGGTTTGGGGTTTTTTTGTTATTTGGAAATGTTGCCTGTTAAATAAGTGGACTTACATACAGATATTTGAGTTCAGATGAATAAGTGCTAAAGACTTTTGGGAGGGTGGGAAAGAATTTTTGGCATCTTTTTTAAAGTAGAAACATTTACGCAAATGCATCCAATATTATTGTTATGAATAATAATAAAACCTGTGACTTGCATCCCACAGTTCCATTCCATCGGAATGCCCCAGGCTATTGTGGTTGTAAGAAAATGTTGGGAGTTCAATCCTTTATACCTCCCTCTTTATGATATGACACACAAAAGGGTGGGATTTTGAGATTTGTGCACTACAGTGGGAGAAGTTTTTATGCTCCAGTCTGCAAGATACGTCAGCCAAACCTTTCACATCTCAAAAAAAAAAAAAAAAAAAGGCTTGGGGTTCTTTTCAGGTTCTTTGTATTAGTAAAACTGTAATCAAACACTCACACCCCAGTAAAACACTCACACCCCAGTAAGAATTTACTCAGTATCATCAATATTATGTTGTGTTCATTGGTGTAACACCATTCTGATATTTGTTTTGTTAGCAGAGTGCATTGATACATTTATCTAGTACTCAAGGACCTATTGAAGTTTATCTGTGCCCAGAGGAAAACGATGCCCTCAGTCCAATGAAAACCTATAGTCAGGACCACAATGGAAATATTTCCAAAACCATTTCCAAAGGTAAAATTATTTCTTTGGGATACTAATGGCCTTTCTTCAAGCTCACATTCAAGGTTTTTAATTTTGAACTTTGGAATTCCAGTTCTCTCTCTTTGGCTTCATTTTTCTAAGAATTTAAAAGCTAAGGAATCAAATTTTCATATGCATTTCTGCTTGATATAGTGGGAAATATGTTTTCCTATGCATCATTTGTTTAAAAGAAATTTCCTGTTTACATATCATATGTAACCAGAGTGTATGCAATATTGAAGAAAGAATGCAATACTGTTCCTTTTAAGTTTTCAAATAGGACAGTAGCAGTAAAGATCCACCTCAACACAAGAGGCAGAAATCTCTGTGTATGGGTATATGTGAAGCTGCATTGCTTCACTGATGACATCTGGTGCCTAGCAAGTTCTCAGTTTTGACTGTGAACTCCACTGAAAAATGGGCATCTCACTATGCTTGATTTATTTCCCCCTACAGTTGTTAAAATCTTGTAAAATAACTTTTTAATAGAAAAGTCAGAGATGATAGCAACATGATCATTTTTGAGAAGCCCCTTGTAACGTATCAAAAACAAGCTAGAAATTATATGGAGGCCATTTTTTTATTGTTGAAATGATGCTTTATGAAAGGCACTTTTTGCAGTGGTTCCTTTGTGTCTTACCTATCTGTGTCTGATATTTCTACTGAGATTACACGTGGCATCTTTTATTTTTTTTCCTCTCCCTCCTCTCACAGAAGTGGCTTCTGCTAACTCAGGACAAGGTGACTGCTCAGTAAATATGGCAACAATCTCTCCATTGGCTTCTCCAGCCAACCTTCTACAGCAGACCGAGGACCAAATTCCCTCAAACTTTGAAGGACCATTTGTGAATTTGCTGCCTCCTCTGCTTCAGGAAGATTATTTGCTGAGCCTTGGGGATGAAGAAGGCATCAGTGACCTCTTTGATGCTTATGATTTAGAGAAACTTCCTTCACTTATGGATGAATTTATATACAGCTGATTGTCTTAAGTGCTGTCCATATCTAAACTATGTTTTTAATGGAATCAAAAAACCTGCCGTCATTCAGAGTTGTCCTCTGCTTACCATAAAATAGCATTATTAAATAAACTAGGCTCCTGAACAGTGCTGATATTTTAATTGTAATACTATAAGAAACAACGGAAGGCTTTTACAGCAGAGCCTTCTCCTTGACCCTGAGCTCCAGTGCCTTGCGAGTCAGCAGGTGCAAGCAGGTGACCGTAAATGTTTTGTCTTCACACTCCCCCAGTCTCTGCTTACCGTGACAAGTGGGCTTACGGAGAAGGGCTTAATGAACTGGTTTAGTCCTAAATAACAATTTTCTAATAGTATTTCAGGTCGTGCCTTCTGCAGAGAATGCATGTCTTTTGAGTGTCACAATATGGATTGTACATGCAGTGAACGTAAATATGAAGTAATGCAAAAGAGTGAAACGGGATTCTTCAGCTACTTGTGGGAATGTTTAAATTGCTGTCATAATGCTCATTTTGAGCTGTGTATATGTCTCATTATGAGGTCAAATACTTATGTCCTTAAAAGCTTTTAATGAAAAAAAAAAAATACACTGTAAATGTAGTGTATATTGCAGATATTGAAAAGTATAAAGTTCTGCCACTTCTCGTAGTAATCGCAGATTTTTAAAAATGCTTGTGTGTGTGTGTGTGTGTGTGTGTGTGAAAGTAGTTTTTGTTGGTTGTTTTTTTTTAAACTAGAACGAAGATGCACAGTTCAATTTTACTGCCCCCAGTGTGCATTAGAACTGGTACATGAATTTTTGTGGTACTAAGTGGGGCTTCATGTTAAGTGCCTACTAGAGATGCACTGTGGGTTTTTCCCTCTATGGAAAACACTTATGCCAAGCTTTGTTTGTTCAATATATCATATTTATCTCAGTGGGTTAGCTTCCTCTGCTTACAGCTTTTTATAATTCTCTTCGCCAGCAAAATGGAACTAATTTTTTTCCAAAGTACATAACTGTAAGTACCACATCAACTGAATTGCATTTATTTTTTGAAGATCTTTGCTAGTATAGTATAGTACCAATATTTATTTTTTGAAAGTCAGAGGAATTCTAAGAAGTCTTAAATAATTTTTTTTTTCTTGAGTGTAAAATATTTTGCCATGTTCTGGGCTAAATTAATGTAATGTTGATTAGATGATGCCCATATAATCTTTTTGTTTGCATTACTGTTGTGCTTATCTGACATACAGAAAATTAGTACTATTTGTACTGTAGTAGAATATTATGTATGCAGGTTTTCTGGTACCATTGAGTGCTGCTATGAAAGCTCACACATGAAAAGGCAAGAAGTCACAGTGCTAATAAGGAAACTGTATGACTGTGTGGGTTTTGGAATAAAACAAATGTATAAAGGGCAACACATAAAGAACTGTTAAACAGTGTTAAGTGTGTGTTTATATGTACAAATGTTTGCATAGATCTTTCAGCAGTTGTATTTAATTTGATATATGTTCTCAACTCACACTTTAGTTATCTAGCAGTTTTGTACAATAGAATTAATTTGTAAACACTGCCAGAATATTTTCTAGCTGGTTTGTAATTTTTTAAGAGTTTTTTTAGATGTGGATCTGTAAATAAAATTGTAGTATTTAAAGTTTTCGTCTTGTGGAAGAGGAAAGTAAAAGTTGTGTGAGCATGAAGATTTGCGAGACAAAGGGGCACTTTTGCGAGGGAAGAGAAAATGAAGACTAATGCAGACCATCTTTTTTTTGTACAAATTAAACACTTGTCCCGATGTGTGTGGGCAAAATACTAATCTAATTTAGCTTTGCATTGTATGCTAGTTTAAAAAAAAAAACACAAAACAAACCTCTGTAAAATACTGTAAAAAAAAAAGAAAAAAAAACAAAAAAAAGCTTTTATGGTGAGTTTTGTAAATAGATTTATTAAAGGGTGACCTGTTCTCTAGCTGTGATCTTACCACTTCAAATGGATGTAATTTGAATAAATTTTGTATGGTAATGAATCAATAAAAATGAAATTTTTTAAAGACTTTAGATTTGTGTATACAGCTATTTAAATTTTTCTAACTCTTGATGCCTGTCATACTGTTTCTTGAAACCTGTTACTGTTTTCGTTATTAGCGCAAACACTCATTTGAAACCAGATAGTTTCAATCCCATTTTTTATGATGCCAACAATAAGTTCAGTGGGTTTTTTTAAGCCAGAGTGAAACAAGAATAAAAGATACACGTAAGACACAGTAGGGTGATTCAGAGGTTGGGATAACACAAGTTTATTTTTATTTATTCCCTCTCCTCTCTTACGAACTAGAAACAGACTTCTTGCAAACTTCACAGAAATTGTGTTACTGTAGGATTAAATCACATTAAAGCAGTTGTTGAAGCTCTGCTTAACCTTCCTACTGATAATTCTCTAAAGTTTCCTAATAGCTTTGAAAAGAACTTCTGTTTTTCTTGAGTCACATCCAACAGTCCTTTGCACCAGACCTATATTTACAAACTTGTGCTTCCTTTCTGGTTTTGGTGCTGCACCTTTCTAGATACACAACCATCCATAAATTGCAAAAAACCCCCAAAAACAAATAAAAAAGCCATGATAATAAAATCACAGTAATATGGTTGATTGCTTAAATGTTGCACTTCTGAGCATATCATTTGTGTCTTGTCAACTTCCTGCAAACTAGGAGAGGGCTATTACTTTCTCTATGCACATGTTCATATTCAAACATGTGCACACAGCAGTACTGAAAGGAAGATTACAAAGTTTCCCTCTATATTCTTAATAAATAATAAAGTAGGGCTAGAGGGCTGTGTTCTGTGATCTCCCTTTGAAGCGGAGATAACAGTAAATATCTGCTGTACCTCCCTGGCCTGTTCTCAGTTTCGCTGTTCTACAGCTGCCATAAGCACTTTTTTATTTGCCCCTAGAATCTGCTACTGATTACCAGTTTTCATGTCATTTTCCTTCTCCTTCCTTCTGCTTTTTGTATCTACTTTGCAAACTTGGGATATGCTCAGGTGCAGGATAAGTATTTTAACTGGCTGGATTTTTTTATTCGTGCTCCTCTGGGCTAGCGTGGTGTACCTCAACATTATTCAGTGTACAACTACTAGTTTCAGGGAGGTTTTATTGGGGCCTGTATGTGCTGCATTCCTTGGCTGCCAGCAGATGGAAAAGGTTTTGGAAAAATCTCAAAATGGCCTGAATGATAGGCAACTATTTATTCCTTTACAGACAGAAAAGGAGTTGGGGAAAAAAAAAGTGGGGTTCATGCTCTTGAACATACAGTAAGAACTCATCCACCTACAAATGACAAGAAGCCGTCACTTTATATTCCTTTTGACTTACACCTGAAAGAATAAATTGCACCCTGGTCTTGATGCAGCCATGAACATTTTTGTTGTAGAAAGAAAGTATGAAAGGTATGTAAGGTACTTTTTGTAGCATGAAACATATCTACATGTTTAAAAGCACCAAATTTAGTACATTTTTTTTTCCCCCCTGTATGAAACAGTTAATGCACAATGCCATTAGTGTTCCTGGAGCAAACAATTCTCAACATTAGGTGAACCATGAGCCTCTGTAGCAAAGTCAATGGAGTGATATTAACCAAAGCACAAACAAGCAGAATTCATCTCCCCATTCTGTTTTTCTTGCTGGAGCAAGATCTGCCTGGATATCACTCTACAGCTAAGTAATGATCAGAAGAATGCTTGGCCTTTATTAAGTCTGGGAGTGTCTTTACCCATTATTTTCATTCTAAAACTTGAGAGGAAGAGTAATCTATAACAGAAAAAAGTGGATTGTGACCAACTCTGGTGCTGAATGTTGCTCACAGATTCTCCTGAATTTAAAGAATAGAGAAAAAAAAAAAATCTAATTTCTTTTATCTCTTTTAGGGCTCCCCATTTTTTTTTTGAATACCTTCCCACTTACTTCCACCCAAAACTGATGTCAGTTATCAGAGAATAAGGCTGCCATATAAAAATTGAGCCCTCACCTCCCTGGCTGTTTCCCCTCCCTAAGGATGTTAGTTGAGATGCTCTAAACGAAATAAGGATGTGTCTTCTACTAACCAGGAGCTGAATTTGAGATTTGGATTTTATTTTCCCAGTAGTTTTTGTATTTTTCCAACTATCTGCTCCGGCAAAACCTGTGACTTCAGTTGGTAACCCAGCTCAAGATTGGTGTCTTTGAGTCTGCCACCCCTGAAGAGTAGGAAGTAAGGTCTGCAGGCAACTTGGAAAGGATGCAATCTAAAGCTTTTCTGTGGACACTCAATGAACTGGAACATGTATTCTGCCAGCCCGGAAAAGGCCAGATCTGGAAGCTGTACCCCCAGCCACTGCCACATAAAAAGTGGTTTTCCCAGGCAGAGATGGATAAACTTTCTTCCTATGATCAGGAGGTGGTAGAGAATCATCTGCTTCATTCTCTATCTGCTGTGCTACCTGCAGTTTCTGTGCAGCTTTATTTGTTACTATGAATATATTACAAAGCAATTTAGGTTTGTGAGCTTCAAAAGCACTGGGAGAGTGCCTTCCATGTTCTGGCTACATCCTAGGACTCACCAGGATTGTGCTGGCACAAGGGCTGCTTGAGACTATGAACTCTTGGCAGTGAGACAAAGCAAAGGCTCTGCCAGGTCATGCTGGAACTGATCAGTGTGGCCTATTTATGTCACTAGGTATGGGACTCATGGGTTATTCCTGCCTCGGGAGCTGCTCTTGGAGATCTCTGCCTCCCCTTAATGAGTAGTTTTTGTCAATGTTGGCCATTGGAGATTTTTGGTTATGTCTCGCAGGCTGTCTGTGCTTTGCTCTTTTAGTTAGCCGATGTGTGCCAGCTGGGCTCAACCAGAGCATGAACACGTGGCTGCTGGGGACAGCTGTGAGGTAGTGCAGTGCAGCGCTCCCAGGACAGAGAAGCTGGATTCCAGGACTGCATGTGAAATACTTTGAACATGGGAAACTGAAAAGAAAAAAGGAAGAGAATCACTAACCTTATCAGGCAGCAGTTAAAATGCTGATTGTTGATACAGATACCATTAGTACTGACTAGTAAGGACTTCTTACACCATAGGAGGAGGTCTGAAATAGATCAACGCGGCCACCCGTTTTGAAATATTTTCCTCCATTCTCTCCTGGGATAAAAATGGCCAAAACTGACAAATTACACATCACACAGTGTCTCACTGAGAGAATCTCTGGAAAGTACTTGTATGTTTAAACAAAGACCAAACAGGAAGGCAAATATATCTTGAACTGTAACAATGACTCTATCATGAAACCAGGGTGATATTAATAGTGCTCAATCCTGCCCAGAATTATTTGTTCTTAAAGACTGATTTAAATGAAGTGCTTATTTCTTTCTGTCCCAGTTAGCTTCTTGGAATCTCTCCTGTTCCTTTGTTCACATTTTCTTTTTCCTTTTTGTTTTCCTGTGAGCATTGTCAGATAAGCATTACATAAAATAAGCACTAGTTTTTAAGAAAAAGGAGAGAGAAGTGATATTCATAATTAGAAGTTGCTAAGTTTTATCTGTGAGTGGACCAACAGACCTGTTACAGAATATACTCAGCGTTTTCATTCACTTTCTCTCCAGTTCCAGGGAGACTATAATGTGCTTTTTAAAGAATAAACTGATTCTAAAGGCTCCTTCTAAAGAGAAAAAGTCTGTGTTTGAAAAGTAGTTAGAGGAAATGGTAACTTTTACATTCCAAAGCTGACTACCTCAAAATACAGTATGTTAGAAATACAATATAAATAATCTCTTTAGGTTAACTGTGTATATTAAAGCCAAAGCAGTAATATTATGCTCACTCTCTGCAACACTTTGATCACCCAAGACACTGCACATTTAATCTGCTCAGAGTTTTAGCTTCAGCCATCCAAGTCCAAACAACCACGCTTGAGTTTTACTAAATATCACTCAGAAAAATTTGGAGGAAAAGTGCCAGAAACTCTATCCATCTGATACTAAATATTTTGACCAATATCTTTTAGCCTGTCCAGCAAAGTTGCTCCTAGCAAGCATTGTATTTTGAGGAAATTAACGATTAAAAATATTAATAAAAAAAGGTGCGTTGTGGCCAGAAGAAGGTTGAATAGCTCATCACCCATTTGGATCAGATACATCAGAAACGCAACCTCTTTAACTGGATACGTATTGCTGGGATTGCTACTTTTCCAATGAAAACAAAGGTGCGTGTCCGAGGCTCCGGGTAGTTGCCCCGCTGGGGACCGCGCGCTCACTGGCGAAGCACGGCTGCCGCGCTGTTGTGGCCTCCGCCGGCCACCGTCCTGGCGCCGCTGCGCGCGCGGGGCCTCGGGGCGGGGCGCGATGGCGGAACCCGGGTGAGGCGCGGGTGAGTGTCGGGGTCGCGATGGGTCCCGGCCTCCTTCCTTCCGCTCCTCTCGTCTCCCCTCGTCTTCTCTTCCGTCCTTCCCTCCCTGGCCCTGTTGTGACGGTCTGGCCGAATTCCCCTTTTACTGCCCGCGCGATGTTTCCGTTCTCTCTGGGGCCTTCCCAGGGCTCCGCGTTAATGTCGGGAGGAGGAGACGAATCGCCTGGCGGGAATCTCCGGAGGGGTCGGTGCCGGGATGCAGCTCGGGGATGGGGTGCCCTCAGCGGGGTGGAAGCCGGGTAGGGGGGCCGAGCCCAGCCGGTCTCCGGGCTGTGCCTGATGCAGGCGGCGGCCCGGCTGCCCCGAGTCCGTGGGCTGTACTTACATATTTGTTTCTATATATATTGTTTACATATTTGTTTATATGAGGACAGACTACGGGAACTGGGCTCGTTTAGTCTGTAGAACAGAATACTGAGAGGAGATTTCATTAATGCATATAAATATCTCAGAGGCGAGTGCCAAGAGGATGGTGCCAGACTCTTCAGATGCCCAGTGCCAAGACGAGGAGCAGTGGCCATAAATTAAAACGCAGGAACTTTCACCTTAACATGAAGAAGAACTTTACATTGAGGGTGACAGAGCATTGGAACAGGCTGCCCGGGGAGACTGTGGCGTCTCTCTCTGGAGACATTCCAAACCCACGTGGACACATTCCCTTGTAACCTGCTCCTGCCTTGGCAGGGCTGGATGATCTCTGGAGGTCCCTTCCAACTGCTAACAATTCTATTATTCTGTGATATGTACATATATATATATGTAGACACACACACACACACGTATACATACATATACATAATATTTGGTCTCACTGTGTATTAACGCTGCAGTTTTCTTCTACTCTGTGTGAGCCCGGGGATAAAATCCCGGGGCTTTACCGGAGACTCCTGTTGGTAAATAGGGGAAAAGAGCAGTCCTCTTCCAGCTGGATGGAAGTCCTCCATTGGTATGTGCAAGGAGATTGAGGAGGGGTGACCAAAACAGACTGGCACAAGGGAAATTTGGTTTGTGACAAGATGTTGAAACAACTGTAGTTTTTTATTTACTTACTAACATTTTTTAAGAGAACTATAGAGTTCTGTAGGTGCCACTTGGCTGTATGAGAAGAATACATTAACTTCTAATTTTGTTATTGCTTCTTATTTCAATTGATCTACCAGAATAGCTGCAGGAATCTGTCTTTTTTTTTTGCTTGTGAATGAGAGCTCATGCATGCATATGGAACTAGTGCAGATATCAAATAATCTGTTTTAAAATAATTTCACAGTGTTTCAATTAAAAAAAAATTGTGAATGACTTGAACTAGAATTTACGTTTAATCTCTCTCCTTTCATTCAAAATTTCAAACTGATTGAAGACAGAATCTGGAGGAAGTCTGAGATAAGTTAAATACATCTGACTCAGAGCTAAAAAGAGACTATAGAAGAAGGATAAAAAGATCAGTGCCCCTGCTTAGGAGACAGGGCAAAAGTGGTTGCAATTACGTCTTGCCAGCCAGCCAGTGTGTGAACCCAGTCCACATGAGGTCTAACTGAGCAAGAAATGTATTTCTGCAAAGGGAGGACAAATGCTTGTTGTACAATAACACGAATTGATGGCTTTCTGTCTGCTAGTTCTGTTTGTTCATGCCATGTCTTTTTTCCTTTCCCCCCTCTCTACCTGTCCAGGATTACCATCCAAGAGGATTTAGACTTTGCTTAAAAAGGTAGGATTTTTAGTTTGGCTGTATTCTTTCTTTCATGGGCCACTGAAATAAGCTAAGCTTATTTGTTTTCCCAGCTGCTCCATTACATTGGATATTTTTCTGTAAGAGAGAAAAAACAACAAATCAAAACATTTTATTCCTTTATGGGAACTCGTTTCATAACTTTACCTATTTGTACATATTGTCAGTGATATAGAGTAATGTAAGAGATGTCACCTCTCCCTCATATTTTTTATTGCTAGACTTTTCACACGTTTATTTTTGTTCATCTTTTGCTGCGTTATTTTATAGATCTTGTTTTTATTTTATTATCTAGAAGAATGCTAATTGCCTAAGTAGCTGGGGCAGATGCATCCTCTTTGTGACACCATTCTGTTCCTTTTTAAGTTAAATGTAAATATGTGATGGTTCATCTTACATGAAGTTCTGTTTTGAAGTATTTTTTGCAAGATTGACTGAAGATTGACATACTGTGAGAATGCACTGGTGTTTGACTTCTTAAGTTCTTCAGTAATTCATTTGCAACATCTGGAAGTGTTTTAATGCCAGTAGCAAATCTTTTCTTCCTGAAATCTTATTTTAAAGAAATTAAAGCCTTGTTTTTCTTCACTTTCAGTTAGAAAAGTGTTGTATTTTCCCTGTAAACTCTGTGACATACCCTTGTGTGATTTCCTTAGTAAACTGTTGGAATATGTAAAAAAACCGAGTTTCCAATGGTACTTTTCTAATTAAGAGTTACAACATAGCATGGCTTGTAATGAATGCAGTAACTTTTTAAATAGACTCTTCTAGCAAATGGCTTTTATTCAGTTCCTGAAAACTAATCTGGATTTTGACATCTGTTGGGAGATATGTATGCATATATATGTATATTTATTTTCTTGTGGAATATATAGTTAGATTTTAGCAATCTTTTAGAGTATTATACTAGCCAAATTATAATACATTTATTAGTTAGGTATAGTCGTTTAATGTTTTGTACCTGAAGACAGAAATTTTTACTTTACTGTGCCAATGAATGAAGTAATTCAGACAAAAGGCTTGTGGGATTAGGAATTCTAGGAATAGTTTGGTTTGTTTTCAAAAGGACTGTGAAAACATATTTAGATAGTGTCCACACACAAATAAGAGCCCGAATGGCCTCTGAAGCAGTCACTTGGATTCTGTGTCTTTCATTCTACTGTGATGTGAGTGGAAGTACATCCATCACATAACATGAACTCATTGTCTTATTACGATGCTGACATGATTAAAACATGATATGTTGTGTCAGAGGAGGTGAAGAGTTTTTGAATTAGAAGGTGACACAGTACAGATGGTTTATACACAAGCCCTTAAGCATCTTTATGGTTTGTGACTTTCTCCCTGCCTGTGTTTGAGGTATCAGGGGAAGAGGGTATTCAGGAAATGTCTCTGTATAGTGGGTTGTTTTTGTGTGCTCAGTATCCTTCATACATGTGATATATTGCACACATGCATAGAAATACATCTGACTTTTCTTTATGAGAAATGTGCAGTAGATACTAGGCCTTGGTTTTGTATTCAAATGCTTTACTTATGCCAATCTTCTCCAACACCTCTTGAAGATGCCTGCTGCCTGTGAGTCAGTGCTTGAGGATATCGAAGACATCGTGTCAGCAGAAGATTTGAAGCCACATGATCGGCAGTTTGTGAGAAAGAATGTTTTTCCCAAAGTGCGAAAACGCAACTCCCAAAAGAACGTTCAGACAGATGATGAGCCCCCAAGTGACAGGTAGAGTCTTACATCGACCCTATGTTGTTGCTTTGCTTGTATCTCATATGCACTTGTCAGCTTTTGAAAATAAGGTGGAAGTTTGAGTTATCTCATTGTGTAAAATCTGAATACAAGATAAAAATGAGTAAGTAGTCCTTGTAGAATGTAGAGAGAATAAATAATAAATCCTAAGTTTCTTTTCCTGGACAGATTTTCTGTAGAAATCAGTTATCACTAAGATGTTGATGAATGGAATAATCAGACTGGAAAAATGGTTTCTGTTACGCTTTTATGTGTAGAAAAATTGAACAGAAAAATTGTCTGTTTCATCTTAATTACCTAAATACCTAAATACAATCTGAGCTCTTCAAAATGCAGTCCTGGAGTATTCTTTTGACATCTGAAATGAGAAATAAGAACAAAATCCTGAGAGCTGTAAAAGGGTTGAGGTTGGAAGGTCGTCTTGTCCAAACCCCCTGCTAGAGCATGGTCACAAAGAACCAGTTGGCAGGACTCTGACTGGGTAGTTTTTGAGTATCTCCAGAAAATGGAGATTCTGTGACCTCCCTGGGTAACCTGTGCCAGTTCTTGGTCATTCTTAGAGTGAAAAAAGTGTTTCCTGATGCTCAGAGGGAACCTCCCATGTTTCAGTTTGTGCCTGTTGCCTCTGGTCCTGTCACTGGGCACTACTGGAAAAAAATCCTGACTCTGGCTTCTTTGCATTCTTCCTTCAGGTATTTGTATACTTGGATGAGATCCCCCTGAGCCTTCTCTCCTCCAGGCAGAACAATCCCAGCACTCTCAGCTATTCCTCTTATGAGACATGTTCCAGTCCCTTCATGATCTTTATGGCCCTTTGTTGGACTATCACTAGTATGTCCCTGTCTCTCTTGTGGGTGCATCCTGTCAGGGCCCAGGGACTTACCTATGCTCAGTGTGCTGAACTATTCCCTGACCCAGTCTCCGTTCATAAAGGATACATCATCCTTGCTTCAGTCTTTCAACCTGTTTTCTGGATACTGGGATTTCCAAAGGCTGTACTTTCTGTATGTACATCCTACAAGTGACACGGTGAAACTTCTTTTGAACTTGCTGTTTTATTTCAGTGGAAATAGTATGCAGTAACCATGGAATATATGCTTGCATTTTTCCTACTTGTGATTCTCATAAAACAGCATCAGCTTTCTGCTGCAGTGGAATTGATTAGAGTATAGGTCAACTCAGTTATTGATTATAGTTTCTACTGCAATTCTGAGATCTGGGTTTTTTCTTTTTTTTTCTTTTTTCACATACTAGTTTCAAGTTGGTGGATATAATTTCCCTGTATCATAAAGACGAAAATAAATTGTGTATGGAAATCTAATTTACTGTGGAGAAATTAAATTTTGGATTTTCACTGGCATTCAAAACAGATTTTTTGAGCATAACAATGCATCTTTATTTGCATGACCCTAAGAGTACCTTGGCCCCAGTCTGCCAGGAGTGTATGGAGAGCTGAACTGGTGCTCTGTAGACACTTCACACTAGTACTTCATGCCCCAAAGTGTTCAGGTACTATATATTCTCTAATAGGCTGTGTTTCAGTGTTTTGTACCCAAGACAACGCATTGAACATGTGTTGTTTAGACAGCAGGAAGTCTAAATACACAGTGTTTACACTTAATGATCATTAATGTTCCATCAACAAATTTCTATTTTTAGCTAGGGGAAGTGTCTTTTAAAAAAGAAGCGTGGAGGGAGAGGCAAAAAAAAAAGCTGTAGGCAGGGCGCAGTATTGTGTTCCAGGATGTGTGGTGTTCTTGTACTGCCATCTTTAGCTTATTGGCAGTTATCCCAGGAATTTCAGTGAGAGCTTCTTGCAGAACTTTTTGTTGGTTCTTGGAGCATTTTATGTGCTAGCTCCACACTGCATGTCTGCCATGCTGCTTCTGTAGCCTGGAAGGGTTGGGGTGGAAGCTTTCTACTGTTTGTGCAGCTGGTGGCATCAAGTTGTAGAGCTGGCTGGTATGGAGGGAACTACAATCAATGCATGCCATAATATCAAAAGGTTGCGGTTTGTTTACTGGTGGCCTAATTTCAGTGCTGTCACTTGAAGTTTACTTGTTACATGATATGATAATTTTGAGAAAGTTGAGGAGTTTAGGTTTGGGATTTTTATTTTTTTTGTGTGTGTTTATTTGTGTGTTTTATTGGTTTTTTTTTTGTTGTTCTAACATAACTGCAATCTGTTCTGAATCTGTTGTTATCCTACAGCTCTTGTACCTTCTCCATTCTAAAACTCTTTTCTAACTCTTTTCTTGCTAGTTGTGGTGGATTGACTCTACCACAAGGGAGAGAACTGGAAGAGTAAAAGTGAGAAAACTGGTGGGTTGAGATTGAAGACAGATAAAGTGAAGGAAGGAGCAGGGAAAAACCCCAAGTGATGCAAAAGCAACCATTTGCCACCTCCTACAAGCAGACTGGTACCCGACCAGTCTCAGAACAATGGTTATTTTGGAAAGACCAAACCCACAGTTTTTACTGCTGAACATGATGTCATCTGGAATGAATTATCCTTTTGGTCAGCTAGTCTGTTCATATTCCTCCTAACCTGTTGTCCATCTGCAGCCTGCTTTTGATGGGATGGGGCACTGTGGGAAACAAGCAAGCACTGTTCAATGGTAGCTGAAACACAGGTGTGTTACCAACACTGTTACAGTCACAAATACAAAACACAGCACTATATGGGGTGCTGTGAGGAAAGTTACTCTATCCCAGCAAGACTTAATACTCATTACACTAAAATCACATAATTACTGTTTTTCCTCAGCTGTTTTGGAGGTGTTACTGTTTGTGTTCCTTATTTTATGTTTGAAGAATTACAGTTCATTGTGGCAGCACAGTGGGATTAAAGGGGAAGCTTGTTCATCATTTAACTTGCATTTTTCGTTCCTTTTTACTTGACAGCATTATTCCTGGTGTTCAGAAAATCTGGATTCGTACATGGGGATGTTCTCACAATAATTCAGATGGTGAATACATGGCTGGACAGCTGGCTGCATATGGATACAAAATTACAGGTAACTATGAGCCCTGTAATTCAGTTTTTCCGGGGTGAATGTTCAGAGCTGTCAAGCTGTCATCAGATGTTTTCAGTCTTAATTATGCTTTTAAAATCCCCTTCTCATCCCTTTCTGATCTGAAAGTGAGGAGGTAAAGTGTTTTCCTGGCATTAAGCAGAATGATTTACAGAATGAGTGCTTTCAGAAAGGTTAGATTTTCTTGACAGGCCAGACATCAAATAGATGTCATGCCGTGCCTTTTTTGGACATTCTGCTTGCTAAACTGAATTGAGAAGTTTTCATAAGAGTGGACGGGAAATCTATTAATTCTTGGGTTTTAATTGTAATTGGTGGAACCCAAGGCGGAGAGAGAGAAAGGCAGTGTGTTTGCACTCGGTGATGTGTGTGTGTGCACTCTGGAGCAGAGGTGATCTACTCCAGGTGAATGATCTTTTGTTTCAGGAGAGACCATCAGTATGATGGAGGTGGGATGATACAGGATTGTACCTTGTCGGTTCCAAAGAGCTGAGAATGCTCTTTCTCTTCCAAGTACTTTAAAAAGCTCCCCATTATCTTGTTCTGCCTCCCCAGTCCTAAAAATACTCCCAAATTTATGGTTGTGCTGACTGCATTTCATCTCCTTAATGCAAAATATGTTGATAAAAAAATTTGAAAAGTTGGATTATTACCGTGTTTCAATGGACAAGTATTATCTGAATACTTTTGTGTAGCTTCTGACTAGTCAAAATAGAAATTTAAATTTTATTAATTAATTCATGTTCAGGTGTGTCTTGTACTTAAACTTGTATGCTGAAAGACTACAAAGTTGTCTGTCCTGACATTTTTCTAAAAACATTTTATTCCTGATTTCACAAAATGGCTCTTTATTTTCTTGAACATCTCATGATGCTGTTAAACAGTTGCATCTCATTTTCCTTTATTGCTGTTGATCTTTCTTAAGTAGAAATAAGACACTGAAATATTCAGGTGCTGAACTATTTTACAGAACCCAGATGATTATGAAATTAGTAGTACAACTCTGGAGTAGGTATGCTCTTTTCACGGACAAATAGAGTGCTGGTCCAAAAGCCTTATTTGTGACAGCTGTTTGTATAAGAGTGCAACTGAATTCTCATTATGGCTTTCTTAAATTTAACTCCTCTGTACCTTGGTTTTTCTAATGCATATTGCTCCAGGAGCTACTCCTGGCTTGTCAAGATTCAGATGGCTGTTCCATGCTTTTGGAGTTTTACTGGGAGAGATGTAGGAAAGACAGGAGTGCAGTGAAGGAAGGAACTACCTTAAATGTTTGATGCCTTATCTTTTTAGAAAATTAACTGTTCATAACATTAGAATATGAATAAGTCTACATCTAGAATCTGAAACTGAGAATTAAAAACAGAATAAAAGTTGCAGTTTCTGGGATAGGAGTCCCAGAGTAATTTTGGTAGTTTTACATGAAATTCATCTCTAGTTTCTAGTCATTATTAAATCTATGTCATGATTTAGTTTATTTCTATGTATGTATTTACATACATAAAATGGAAGAAACAAAAAACCCTCAGTGCTAGGTGATAGGCAGAAATTACACAGTGTAGTTTCTTCTATTTGGAATTACGTAGTTCTTGTCAATCTCTTCTTAAGAAAACATGTTTGGCTTTTTTTATATTAAGTCATCTGGAAAGTTTAGATAGAATGTCAAATAGGGATTTAATCTCTGTCCTGTACAGTGAAGCAGTTACACAGTAATAGTAGCTGTTGCTTAACATGATCCAAATTTCAAATATTTCTTGAAATTAAACTTAATGTTGTTTATGGTATGCAAAAAAAAAAAAAAAAAGAAAATGTTTTGCAAGAGCCATTTTTAAAATCAATGCTTCTGTTGCTAGAATTTGTTAGATTTTTGTAAAACTGTTATAATCTTGAGAAAAAGATAGAAGTATTCGCTAAGGTTAAAGATTGTCTGTTGTCACAATGCCTTGGACAGCTGTTACTTAAATAAAAGTGTTTCCTACATGTTCCTAAGCTTTCGAGACAACACTTACTGAAGACATGCTGGAATAAAATTGTGACTTTAGAATATAAGCTTTACTCTTTTAAATGAGCTTTACTTGCAGTTATTACTCCATTATGAACGAGTCAAGCACTATTTCTAGTGTCTTCTGTCTAATTGCAAGGTTGGAAAAAAACATAGAAGGAAGAAAAGCAGCATCAGGCAGACTCCTGTTGCTAACTAGAAGTTGTAACAATGCAACCTGCCTTACAAGTTGACTTATCTGAAACTGAACGTGGATATAATGCCCTCCTTGCTTTTCATGTATTGCAAAAATGTTCTTTCTGTACAAGCACCCTTTGTTGCTTCCAGGAGTGTCTATATCCAAAGGTGAAAATTGAGGGCTGTGCTTTTCACAGCAAAGACTACCTTTGTCTGTGGAGAAACCAGACTGTGAATCAGCAATACACAGATACTGCAACAACAGCAATGGTGATTAAAAATCAAGGACTGCATCAGCTTAAAAATAGGCAAAGGGAAACCAGCAGAAGAGCTGAACCTATTTTTGTATCTGCTTTTACAGTGTGAAGGTAGGCAGCCTTCTGAACAAATCTTGCATACCATCTTGTGCGAACACAAAGCTCCTTTGTGAGCCTGAGCCGCACAGAAATGTGTGGACCAGCTGCTATCAGTGTAGGGCTGTACCATGGATGCTTGTTCATATTCTGGAAACAGTGTAGCTGATGGTGGCTTTACTGGTTCTAAAACTGGTTTTGGTTTCTTGGCAGCATGACTTGCTATATAGTTTAGATATGCCTGCTGACCTGCTGGAGTGCTCCCTGTGAGATACGCCCTGGAGGAAAAAACTCTTGTGGTGCAGATGAGTGTGAAAAACAGGAAGTAGGCGAGCTGGGAGTTTTCAAATATTGTGAGCAAGATTTTTGTTTGGGAAAGAAGTTCAGCAGTGTGCCATGTAGCTGCACTTTCGTTGTGAAAAATGGAACTGCACACGTTTAGTCAGACATAGAATGCTTTGACTTCTGAAGTGCGTAGTTGTATTTGCATATGTTGGCATCTATACGTTTCTAGTTCTGTGGAATTAATGGGTTTTGGCCCAGTTTTGAATGCATTTTGATGGATCAAGACATTAACTATGCTTGTTATTCTGTACAGATCACTTCTGGCTTGGGGCTGTTAAGCTTCAAAGCATTCCCTCCTCAGCCATTGTAAGACATGGTGGGGGCAGGAAAGGCATTGCTGGTTACTTAGAAATATCAGAAGAATGAACACTAACTTTTTCTTTTATGAAGATGAAGCAAAAGCTGTTATTAACCATTCAGTGAAGCTAAACCGATAACAGCTTATCTGCACTACACTTTTGTGGATTTTAGAAATAAATGATAGCACAGAACTTACTCTTTCTCTATCATAGGATTCTAGAAACAAGAAGGTGTGGATTTATTTTGTTGCTAATTCAGTGGGCTTGGCTTTGATTTAGCATTTAGAGTTATGGGTTATGTTACAGATCTTTAGCTTTACTTGTGCAATTTTAGACTAATCTAAAATTAGTTTAGGCATCCTATTCACTGTCTCAGGAATTTCTTCTGTCAGTGTTGGATGGAAAGTTGCTGTGTAGAGCTCATTCCGTTATTGTATTTATGGTATTAGTTGGCAGGACTTGTATCAGTGAGGCTTGCCAATTCCTGTTGAATCTTAGTGTTTATAGTCCAAGTTATATGTCTTACAGCTCTATAACTCCTATGCAGAGAATTTATATATTTCTCTAAAGCAAATATCAAATAATATTTTGAAATCACATTATAGAAATTATCTGGGGATTTTTTGCTTCTTCTGCTTGTTAATTTTCTAAACACTTGTCAGTTTTGTTTACTGGTGGATATAACTGAGGTATCATTAAGACTTTCCATCTGCTTAAACAGCACATTTGAGTAGAAGAAAGAAGGAAGAAGAGAAGGAAGACAGAATGCTCTTGACCTCCTTAAGACTTCATGTTGAAAAGAAGACAGGTATAAAAGCAGAATCTGCTGTTGAAAAGCAGATGAGGTGCTACAATCTAATATGGACTTCGGCATTCAAAGGCATTGTTTTGTGTTCATTGTGTGGCATAAGCCATGCTTGCTTAGACTGTGGCCATCCCCGTACAGACACAGCAAAGCATGCTGCAGCGTGAGTTTTATTCATCCAAGTGCAAAATAAAAAAAATTACTAAGACTGTACAGGTATTGATTCGTGGGTTGTGAATCACTTCAGAATCAGGTCCTTTGTTTCAAGTGTTGTTTTAAAAGTACTTTTCTACTACACAATAAAATTTTAACACTAGATTTTGATTTATTTTATTGTTTTAAAGTAGAGATCTCTTAAATAGGTACTGTGTTATTAAAATAAGCTCTCTGCAGCCTGCATAGTGGTTGATGAAATATTTTGACTAAGATCTCTTCTGGTGTCTAGTGTGTGCTGTTAGTTGCTCAGAATGAGCAGTTGGTCTTCCCATTTTTTGCTCTCCACCCTGCTGATAGTGCTCCTGTGTTCCTTCATAAGTATCATGTAAAATGGTAGTGACTACTGTGTAATTTTTGGGGTGAGCCATCCTCATTGTGAGGTATTTTTAGTATTCTTTATTAAGCTAAAATGCAAATCTTTATTAGCTGCTCATTAAGTGCCTTATCAGTCAGAGGATTCAAGGTTAGTCCTTGTGTTTGGATTTGTACTTTTCAAATGATTGTGAGTGTAGTGCTAATTTAGAAAAAAAGTTAACTTACAATCCTTTTTCGGAGGGCAGGGTATGCATGGTGTGTGTTTAAATATGTAATATACTCCACACTCATTTTCTGGTGATGAAAGGTGTTTCTCCTTTCTGTGACAACACTGCAGTTATGAAACTGTCTCTGAAGCAGCTGAGCTATGGAGAAGAGTGAACAGAGATGTAAATTCTGGTGCTTTGTACCCTCACTGAAGAATTCCCCCATTATCTATAACTTGTAGAGTCACAATCCTGTATGGTTTTTGCATTGCTTGATAACCTTACCAGCATATCTGTTCTGCAATAGATTTCTCTTTCAGATTCATGTTGACTCATAATCTGTACGTAAAAGCTTTTGGATCCTGATACTAAGAGAGGCAGTAAAGTAACTTATTTCTGTACCTGTTGTCTTGAAATAATTGCCTTACAGTTCTAGTGATGAGGATTCCTGCTTTTAGAAGATCTGAGTTTCTGCTTGTCACAAGTCTGTTTTGTGTGTTGATTCTTGGTGCTCAAGCTTGAAAAGCATGCTCTGACATGCAGTTAGTATGGGAATACTTGTGATGTGGGTGTGAAGGTTCTCTTCTTTTTAAAATCTGGAACTTTCATGGTGAGATGGTTAGGAGGATGAGGAGAGAAGGTGCAGTGGGACACAGTGGGGAAGAAAAAGTGGAGGCTTATGGGATGTAGCAGATGGAGATGCACAAATGTACATGATGAAGATTTCACAGTTCTTTGAGAGAAACAGATATTCCCATTGCAGCAAGACGTGTCCTACAAGCCAGTGAGTGGGACGATGAGTCTGGATATTGTTGGGATGGTTTCTTGCAGTGTAGAGTTCATACAGCATCATGTTGTGACTCATCTGCAGCACTGCATGTTCCCCGAGTCTCTGTAAACTAACGTATAATTGTGGTTTTGGCAGCTGTGTATTACTGCTCCAGTGTTCCCTGTAAAACTTCCTAACCCGTGTGTGGCTAGACTTCTGTTACTTATCACTTCTGACTTGCAGCACTTCTGACTTGCAGCACTGTGCTTGATATACGACCTCTTTGCGGTGAGATTTTCCTACCTCAGCTTCCTCAGCATCAACTTCTTATTCCTGTTGGGCAACTTTCTGTTAAGTGGGGAGTCCAGCTTTGAGGATATTATCTCTGTTACAGGATAGAACTCCTAGTTCTCACACTGGGAAGTGTCCCCTGTTTATGAGGGAACTAGATAAGAACTAGAGTCTGTTTTCTCCTCATAATGGCATGACTGCCATTAGCACTCAATATGACAAGTGTGTACTGTCTTTCTTTATCCTTTAAAATCACCTATCCATCTATGAGTGCCTTTTTTTTTTTTTCTTTTAGTGTTTTTATTTCACAGTCACAGACCTGGCAACTGTGAGAGTTGCTCCCAAGTTGGGAGCACGCTGAAGAACCTAAATAAATCCTATGTGCACACTATCTTTGGAGACACTTGTAGAGAGCTCACATAGGTAAATTTAAGCATGCATGATATTTTTTGGGTTAATTCTAGTGACAGAGCATTGGCTGCATGCTCTTGTGGTTATGCAATGGAGTTTAGTTCTAGCAATGCTGAACTTCATGTAATCCAGAAGAATGAATTTGAAAAGGATTGAGCCGTGAAAGGTAAATTTCAACTCCTGGTGACATCCATCCTCCTGTGTGGAATATGCCCCTGTAGTAGATGGTTGAGCAATCAGCAAATGAAGCATAAATAGCAGTGATGAAGTGATTTCAGCATAGACACACAGAGGATGGGGAGCTTTGTAGGGTGTTCTACGGAGACATTAGTTTCACATTTCTTACGGTTCTTCATGCTTAAGGAAAATTTATAGTAGATTTATAAAAGCTAATGGAAGAACAGACCATTTTTCTATAACCTGAAGAGGTTTCTTTGACCGTGTAGTCCCAGAGATAGGAGCAGGATTATATTTTAGTCAGGAACATTTGTAGGAACACTTGAGAAAGACTTGCTCATTAGCCTGGATGACTGGGGCATAGTGGTGGAGGGTTATGGTTTGCTGCAGCCTCTTGCTTCAGTTGGACTACAGTTTCATTTGCTAGGAAGGATGAAGCTTAGCTGCCAGTTCTTTGGGTTTGAGAAATTGCTTATGAGGACAGAGTTCTCTGAACTTGCCATGGTCACAGCTTTGCATTAAGATGCTTTAAATATATTTTGGGAATGCTTATTTGTCAGCAATGTGGATGGCTGCGTGTGTGAGTTGCTGTGAGTTACTCTGGAGAGGCAAGGCAAGCTTGAGTGAGTTGCTTTCTGGCTTGTTGCTTGTAAGAATTTTGAATGTAGCACAACTCAAACTGTTCTGTGTCTCCAAATACAGAACATTAATCTGTGGTGTTATCCCTCTGTTAGGCCTGAGGGCATACTAGGAGAAAAGACTGCCAAGTGATTATGGAGGTTGGCTGGAGACAGTAGAAATGCACTAAACAGATAATAGACACAAATTGGTTTTGGTGCTTTTCCTCATTGATTGGGAGCAAATAAAGAAAGGGGGAAAAAAAGAGAGAGAGAGAAAAGGGCTATCAGACCTGAGTGTAATTTTTGTTTCTTTCTTCATAGCTGGCATTGGTTATGTTCATGTAACGTTATAAGCGATTCCGTCACTCTCGGTTGTTAAAACAGGTCCTGTTGCTGAGTGAACAAGTAATGAAACATGTAGCATTTTTTAGCTCTCCTTGATTCCCATCCCGTCCTTGGAGTGTGTCTGCTGCTGTCGTAGCTTGTCTGTGCTTTTAATTTATGCTTTTTTT
>VZRN01004542.1:1973468-2027691 GCA_013397935.1 Dasyornis broadbenti | reverse complement strand
TTTTTTTTTTTTAAATGGTACAGCACTGTGTCTCCCCAGGCCCGCTTGGCCGTGTGAGCGAGTTCAGACGTTCCCCTTCTAATTTCTTTCTAAAAGAATGTTTATAACAGAGGTCACACACACATACACAAACACAACCGGGATATGGTAATGTATGAAATGGTTGAGGCTTTTTTGAGCTGGAGAAGGTTTGAAAGGTGAGGCGCTCTGCTGTGAGGGGTAGGCAGGAGGCCTTGGTGCGGAGCGGCCAAGAGGGGGCAGCAGTGCCTAAGGAGTGCGGGGCTGCGCCGCTGCCGCGTCTCGTTAGCCGGGAGGGCACGGAACCTTCCCATCCCTGCTGGGCTCCGAACGACTGAATTGAGGGTTCTGAAGCATAAGTCACATTTGAAGTACAGTCATATGCATTTACCTAAACCTACTTTAATTGAAATTATTTCCTGTCATTCTGACGTTATGCCTGTTTAGTTGGCAACTTTGCTGTTGTGATTATTAAGGTCTATGTTTTGTACTTCTATTTTGTCTTGAGAGTTACCACTTTTTACTTCAGTTATGTTTTGTGTTGGACTCAATTTCTCTTCCAGAGAGTCTGTGTTAAGGAGTTGAGGTTCATGATGTGTAATTGCCTAAATGTACCTTTTTGAGGAACTGTTCCATATTGGAAGCATTTTCTGCTTTATGTTTGTTGGTCTGGGTAGGCTGGTTTACTTTTATATATAAGGACTTCTCTTTGAAACATTATTTGAGGAGTTTGCTTATAACAATCAGCATATTATTTTCATTGAGCAATGATTAATAACTGTTTAATTTTAATAATCTTATGCACACTGTCTTACTGTGTGTATTTCACTAAGACACTAAAAACTGTAAGGACTACTGAATAAATACTACTTGTTGAAATGCATGACTACAGCATAAATAAAACTGTGAGTGTAAAGGCAGATGGTATTCAGGTTGGACATCAGTAATTAATTGTTTGGGTGCCTAACAGCTTCTTAGGGCTAGCATTTAGTAACTGTTGTCGCTAGTGCAGAGCTAGTCTAAGTTTCCAAAACTAGGTTTTTAATTTGTTTAAGCAAATTCTAAACAATATACAGTATTTGATTTAATGTGTGTTTTGAGGGAAAATGCCATCTGCTGTGAATTAACATCCCAAGTTGACCGTGGGTAAGGCCTAGCTGCATACTTAGCTTGTGTATTTTGTGTGCTTAAGATTTGTGGAAGTACTTACTTTTTTTTTTTAATGTGTTCATGTAGGGTGTATATTGTTTTCTTGAGCTTCTCTTCAGGAACTTCTAAGTTGTGTAATTTTTTTTGCTTTTTCCATCTAAATATTATTTAAAGTTTAGTTTTATAAAGTCTTTTATTGTGAATGATGTTTGAAATAGTGGGGACAAATTGTCAAAGGACAGTGTGTCCCTTGTACCTCTTAGGGCAGCAGAGCTGTGCCCTGGGAGGCCCCTAAGTTTGCGGGGAAGGAGCACTGTGATAGTGGAATGACACTGTGCTACAGTCTGAAGCAAAGCTGGAGCAGACTCCCATGTGACCTCTATCCTCCTTGTGGTGTTGATGGAATAACCATTCAGTCCTGCTCTTTTCTGGCATTGCTGTACTCCAAAGCCTAATTTGAAATCAAGTGGGTTATGCAGAGGCTCATAATATTTCACAGAAACTAAGTAATTAATTGGTCTCAGCAACACTAGATAGATAGCGAGCCCTTTCACCCCGAGAGAAGTGGTAAGGCTGCTCTGCATCTCAAGAGGTGCAGAGAAATGACTATTGCATCATAAAACTGCGTGTTGGAATGTTTTATATTGTCATAACCTATTTCTGCGGTTCATAGGAAACTTCAGTCTTGTCCCAGGTAGTTTCTGTGATTCTTGTGCTCTTTTCAACCCCTTGGGGAAAGTGGGGTAGCTGTTGTGGCCAAACAGCCTAGCACTCATGGGGACTTCAAGCTGACTGAGCTGGTGCAGTCTTTCCAACAGCCATGCTTAGCCAGGGCATGATGGGCCTGCAGAAATGCACATCCATCAAACTTGTATTCACTGCCGTGAATCCTGTAGCTTTTGTGTGCTACCAGTTGGAGTGAGCAGATTAAGTGTTGGGGCTGAGGAATAGGCTATTTAAGCAGAAGACATTAGCATTTGTCTTGTCTCAAATCCCTGGCTTTGGAATTTGCTTACAGAAAGAAGCTAAGCAGAAACTTTGTCTTGGATAACTATAAATAGACTTCGAGTTAATTGTGCCAAAACTGAATTGCTGTTGATTGGTACAAGACAGTGGTGTATAGAGAAGTGATTTTTTTGGCTTGCAATTTAATAGAAGACAGAACACTTGGCTGCTGATTTTATTAGGCATTTTGGACCCTCAGCTTTTGTTGGCTGGGTTTTAAGGGTAAAAGTGTGCTTGTTTGTAATTCATTCCCTAAGTGATAGTTGACTTTTGAGATTCTGTTGTTTGTTCATGGGTTGCCACTTTTCTGCTTATCTTTATCATGCTTTGAAAAATTCACTTACCATTGGAAATATTAATTTTCCTTTGTGAACGCAAAGATGATGGTAAATTTGAGCATCCAGTATTTATTTAACTAGAAGTTTGAGTCTTATAATTGGTAGTGATGGAAGGAAAATATCAAGTGAATATTCTTTGGAAGTCTAACTACAAAATAAAAAAACCTAACAAGTTCAGCTGTAAGACAGTTGATATATTGCTTATGGTTCCAGATACTCTCTGTAACATTAGAGTAGAGTAAGAAAAGCACTATCAGAATTTTCTGTTACAAGAGAAGAACCTGGTTGTGAAAGCGTTTTTTTTGTCTTGTTTTTCATAAACCCCCAAACTCCAGGAAACTTATGAGAGGAAGAAGATTTTCTCCTCAAACTCTTTTGCCATGGCACTTGTGTCTTTTGTTAAAAATGGCTTGTTGGAAGACTTACATGTTCAGAATTGTGTTTGAGTCTGTTCATTATTTTCCAAATAAAAACATAGCAGAGCAAGAAAAATTGTGTCTTTTGTAGGTGACTGCCAGTTCCTTTACAGGTGTAGCTTTTCAGTGCCGTCAGTGGTTACTCTCTTTACTGAGGCAGAATTACATTTAAATGGAGGAGGCTGTGAACTTTGCCTCTGCTCTTCAGTGGGTTGGGGAGAAATTCTCATAGTTTATCAGCACCTCAGTGTGATGCTGCTCACCTGCTGCAGGCAGTCCAGCTGCCAGGTGCAGGAACAGGAGTTTAGTTCTGAGGTGTAAACTGATGCAGAGGAGGATTGGGAGAGGAATTTTAAGTGGAACTGTTTTCTCTGACCACCTGCAGGGAGTAGGTTGTAAGTTTGTGTTCATGACTGGCAGAGCGTCCTCTTAGACTGCTGTATTCTGTCAAAGATCATAGGCCAAAAGGCACCTGCATGGTGAGCTCTCTTCCCAGGGCTGGACCGTTCACCGGCTTTTGTTTTAGCTGGGTGTTGTAAACCTCCAGTGATGGAGAATTCATAACCCCTTTTGGATGATTAACTACCTTTCTGGTTGAAAAGTGTTTCTGAGTGTGTGACCTGTACCTTTTAGCACAGTTAAGTCTATAGCTGCCCGTGTTTTCTTTAGTGGGTGTGGAGAACATCTGATTCTTTTCTTCTGCATAGCAACCTTTCACATATTTGAATGCTGTTGTGTCTCCTCCCTATAGGCATCTTGTGTTTAGGCTAAATAGACCTAATTCCTAAAAGCTTCTCTCATAGGTCGTGTTCTCTAGAACTCTGACCTTTTTTGTTCTGTTCCTCTGGACATTATCCAGTTTATTTTCATCAATCTTCAAGTGCATTAGCATGTTTATCTAGCATGTACAATTTTGATAAATGTGTAGGAGGTAGATATTTTTGTTGACTTATTCAAAATACAGTTTATGAAACCTTCAAATTTAGATCCCAGGACAGCTGAAATCTCAATCAGAGTCTGTTAGAGAATAACAGTGTTGTAATTGACTTCATGTTTTTTTAATCGTAGGATGAGAAATACTGAAATACACTTACATGGAAAAATACTTACAGGAAATAGTTTTTGGAATAAAACTATTGAAGATGGGGAAGTTGAAGCCTTGGTACTATCCTGGTCAGAATATTTTACTTCTCTGCTTCCATTTTTTAATGTGTCTGAAGGGAATGCTGCTAATTTATGGAGATCCAGCGTGTTTTTTTTTTTTTTATGGATTTGCTTTCACAGCTCATTTAGGGTCACCATTTAGAACCACCATGTTGTTCATAATAACTGTTCTTAGTATTACTAACTCTGAATTGCTAAGCCAAGGATTGTCATCACACTTCTGTTATTTGCTTTTATTTTTTCCCCACTGTTGTTTCAAAAATACTCTGGCACCTTTTGGTTTCTTTTTTGGACATTTTAGTCTAAAATCATACAGTTCCTTGGTTTGATTCACTGCAAAACGTTATGTCTATGCATATGCATTGAGACATTGAGAAAGAAAGAAGGCAGAGCATTACCTGGACTGAGTGGACAAGGGGTGGCTCACAAGAGATGGCTTGTCTTTCATTTAGCACTAAGGCTTCCTTGTGCTGAGCTAAAGTGTGCGCTCGTGAAACTAGAGCTTGAGACTTGGAATGCTTTGTTTTAGTGTTTTGTGCCATGATAGATTTCTGCAAGTATTTTGTGCAACTTGATCTGGTAAAGAATCCATCTTGATGCCATTTGTTGGGGCTTTAAAGAATCCTCCCCCCACCCAGTATGGTAGAAACCCTGAATTTATTGGTGTATGTAACTTGAGATGTTTCAACAGTTTTTTTAGTCATGACAAGCAGAGAAAAACAGAGGGCATTTAAAATAAGTGACGGTGACACTTTGGAGAAACATTACATGAAAGTCTGATACCAGACTTGCAATAAGAATTACGCAGGACTGTATTACAGTAAGAGTTCTACTAATGCTTACTTAGCTTTTCCAGATCATTTTTAGAAAGCTTTTTCTCTGCAGAAGTAACAAGCTATCAAAGATGTTTTAAACACCTTCTTTCTCCCTTTTATGGGGCCAGAGTTTGGTAAATGGGAAGAGAATTGCAGCAGTTGTTGTAGATTTGGTCTGTAGAGCTTCAGCTTTAGGTTTGCTTATTGCAATTGTACGGGTCACTTCCCTGGTTTCTTTGAGTTGATTTAAATGAGTGAGGACTTTAAAAAGCTCAGTGTCAGACTCGGTGTCGCAGTAAGTGCTTTACTGTCAGTCACTGCTAGATGGCGCTGTGTGACTGCGCTTACACCGAAGTTCGTGCTAAACCCTCTTATTGAGAACGGTTTAAAGGAACATTTAGGTTAAAAATGGCATTTTGTTGAATTTTATTTTCAATGTAGTCACTTAAGTGATCCCACTACAAATGATCTCTTGGCTCAGGGCCTTGCTTTGCATTGTTTGAAAGGACTCAAAAGTTCAGAGGAAACCCTAGCAAGCGAGGTAAAATTTTCATTTGTTTCCCACAGAAATTATTAATAATGCAGAAGCATTACATACATTAGGCTTGTGTAAATAGCCTAGAAGATTATTCTGAAAAAATGAGATCCACTGTCAGTTCAAATATGGTCGCAAAGGAAATGAGGCAGTGATTAATGTAAAAGTCTTTTGAAATTAGAGGGATTTGTATGATTTGTATTAATTGATCATCATCCAGGTATGTTCATGCTAGCTATATGAACTCTTTATTTTCAGAATTTTAGCTGGGAAAGTTTAAGACTCTTTTAACTTTTTTTCTGTCTTAAAATTAGACTTTTGGTTTCAGAGTGTGCTATATAATTGTAATCAAGTAGTTGTTCATTCATGGAAAAGATCATATCCAAATAAAGCTTTCTGGGTGTGGTACTAAGACGCTTGCAACGTGATGCAGCCGGGGTTTTGTGTGTCCAATCAGGATGGCGTGAGGTTTTTTCATAATGATCAGCATTAGCAAGAGGTTTTCACTGTTCGGGAGGTACAATGTGCTAAGCAGTCCGTTTCCTTTACTGTTGTGCTTAAAAACATTTTAGAAATTTTGGCAAGGCAGATTTTCATGGGTCTCAGGTACGTACACCAGGAAAGTTTGCATCTCTTAAAGATGTGGATTCTTCCACCGAAAGAAGAAAGTTTGCTTCAGCTGCGGTTATGTTTCATTAAAAAAAACCCCAACCAAACTCGAAAGGGTCTGTGAAGTGCAAAAATGGCATTTATGTTACCAGACTGCATGTTTTCTGTGTGCATGTATGAATTTGTTTTTCCCATTTTTAAGTGTGTTTTACTTGTGTTTTTTTTTGGGAAGGGGAAACAGATAAAGTTGGTGAATGCTGTAGTTGTTTCTTACAGTAATGATTACATGGATTTATTTTAGTGTTAAGAGTATATTCTTCATGTACTTCCTGAGATCTTGCTGGTTGCTGTCTTTGATCACACCTGTACTGGTATATCTGATTATTTGCATTGTGTGTATACAACATTTCTAGTTTGACTCACCTCCTGGCACTAATTGAAATCATTTGATAACTTTGTACTTGAAGTTCCAGGTGTGCTACCTAGCACATGGCTAAAGAGAAAATGTGATATGTGGCGTAACACTTAGGTTAAAAAAAAAAAAAAAAGAAGAAGAAGAAAAATATTAGGAGAAGAACTTCTCTTGCAAGAAGATTCTAAGGAAATATTGAACAGCAAAAAAAAAAAAAAAAAAAAAAAACAAAAAAACCCAAAAAACCAACAACTTTGCTTTTCTTTAGCAGCAAAAACTTTATTAAAACATATTTTTCCACAATTTTTAGGGAAAGCTCATTTGTATTGAGGAAGTGGTCTTAGGAATACTGTACACCAGAATGAAACAAAAAGTAGTTTCTAGCCATATATAACTCAAGAAAATGAAGTCATGGTGATCTGGATTGGTTTGCAAGATGTGGCTGGATGGCAAAAGTAAGATATTTGGGTCTTTGGACACAGTGGAACACCAAAGAAGATCTGTTGTCTTAGGTTAAAGTTTCCTCTGTTTAGAAAAAAAGGCATAACTCCAGTAAATATACCCATAGCTGCTGATCCCTGATCATGATGCAGGTCTTCTAAAGTAGTTGAGTTTCAGTTTAAAATGTTTAAGAATTAGTTTAATGTAATTCTCTTTCTTATTTTGCAGGTTTTCACAGCCTTTGGTTTGACGCAGTAAGGCAGCTTCTAGGATGAATTAATAACATGTAGTTGATGCAAGTTGAGATCTTTCCTCCTGTATCCCAAGTAATTTGGTTCTGCAGGAAAATGGTTTTATAAGGGAAATAATGTTTTTGTATGAACTGATTTAATAGGTTCTTACTCCTTTGCAACAACAACCTGTCGAAGGACTGTTGTTTTTTGGTTTTTTTCTAGATATCTGTGCCCAAATTGTGATTCAGGAAGGTAATTGAAGGGGTCTGCATTTTTCATACTTACTGTCGGTGGACACAGAAGAAAGGAAAATAAGTGCAAACTGTAAACATTTTTCTAAGTTTTGGTATATACACAAAGGAAAAAAAAAATTGAAAACCCCTGTTGGCTAGGTTTGGATTTGTTGTTTTTATGAAACCTGAGACACAGAAATGCCTGCTAATTAGCAGCTCACACCTGTAAAACCTTGTTTTAAGCTTTCATAGCTGTATTTTTTTTTTTTTTCATTTCCAACCTAACTTTTTGTAAAAACAGTTCCATTCTCGCTAACATGTACTTCAGGTACCAGGAACTAAATCCAGAATACACTTTGATGTATGGGAAGTGTGGAACTAGTTAATGTCTCGCTAACATCAAGGAGCATGCAACTTGCGAAACAAACCGTGTGGTATTTGATACTGAGTTGTACCCAGTTACTTTAGACACATTTCTTTATTGAAAACACGTGTGCCATCTATGTTGCAAAGCATATCCTCAATAAACAGATTCCTAAAATCAATGATTTAAAGCCTAATGAATGAGATGGATTTAAGATGTGTTTTAAATGGAGCTACCTGTATAGTTTTCTATATGCTAAAACATGTATTTTTTAACCTCTACAGAGTCTACTGATTTTTAGCATCAATTTCTATAGCATTGTTTCACAAATGTTTTCATAGTTACACCTTGAAAATAGAGTAGTGTCTTTGAAAATGTCAGTCTGGAATAAACAATGAAAAGACGTCTTTGGCAAAAAGCCCCCAAGCAAAAAACTGTTAAAATGGGGCTTTCTGTCCTTGTTTTAAAGGTGTGTTTAGCTGCTACATCAAAATGATGATAAACAAAGGACAACCTTGGGAATGCTGAAATATCTATGAAAATAGTTATTAAAAAGTTGTTTTTACCATACATCCCATAGTTTAGATTTCTAAGTTAAGTCTGATTATCTAAGTGAAAATATACTTGCTTTCCTGAAGCACTCGCTGGAGGTAAAGGAATTCAACAGTGTTGGCTTTTTTCCTTTGATTATGTGGAGAGTTCTGTTCCTAAATTAGGCAAGACACCTAAGAGAAATGCATAGTTTGAAATGGTACGAATACCTAGTTATTAATGCAGTAAGACCAAGTATTTTGTTTTAACTTTATCTTCCCTCAAATTTCATAAATCCTTTCAATGTTTAGTCAGCCTTACAGTTCTACAGTTTTTGTGTGTATAGGTAAGCATGTGAAGTGTGTTAATAAGTTACCATGAAAGTGATGTAGTCAGGCTGACAATACAATTTCAAGTTCAGTTCAACTTTCACGTTTTTTATTTCTTGTTAGTTGATACTTTATTTTTTGGGTGGGCTCAGGATTTTGTGTTTTAAGTTCAGAGCTTCTACCATGTACTTAGTTAACCATGAATAAGTTGATAAAAATGATCCTTGTTCCAGTTCTGCTTTGGCAAGAGTAATTGCTCTGCTTTTCTGATGTGCCTCGTGATAATTTTGTTTGTGGATCCATACATCACCATTAAAGCAGAGAAGCAGGTATACAGTTCCTTGACACATCCTGTAAACAGCTGCAGCTCTATCTGTGCATCTGACAATAGACAGTATCTGCTTATTGGACTGTCTTGCCACCTGCTTTTAAAGTGCTATCTCTGTCTGAAAAGAAACGGATTCAGTCCAGTTCTGTATATACACACTGTATTTATACACTGTGCAGTATCCTAGAGGCTAAAAGAAACAAAACAGAAAGTGGAGGAGCCACTTGGTGGAGTGACACCAATGTAACATTCTGTGATTGTCCTGTGAATATGCTGGTAAACCAGCACTCTGTTTTGCTGAATTCTGTCCATGATGTCAAAATTCACACATGCTTTCTTTTTGTGTCTGTGAAAAGAATAAGACTATTAAAGTTTTTCTCTAATATGATGTATTTTAAATATTCTTAGTATGTCCCTGTATGTTAGGGGTTGTATGGATGTGATGGTTTTGTTTTGTTTGGTAAATAGTCAAACTGAAATGTGCTGTTTTGTAACAAAAGTTTAATGCAACATTAGTAATTAACTATTATATGTAGATTTTCTTGCTCTTTGGCAATGGATATTTCTCACTAGGAACCAAAATTATTTTAAATAGAAGGGTATGATAAGAGTCTGTTTACTAGGAGAAAGTAGCAGGTCAAACATACTTTTTTATATGTTTTTAGCTTTGCACTAGACAAACTATCATTCTGAGTTTCTGGGCTGATTGGGTTAAAAGGAGGTATAGTGGGTAGTAACACACGTGAGAAAAACAAGATAGGAAGGAAAAGGCTCCTTTATTTCTGCTTACACTTGCAAAGACCCATTTCTCTGAGTGCTGAAAACTCAGCATGGCAGGCATGCTGAGTTTTCACAGGCATCTAATAATGAACATCTATTGTAGAAGAAGCTTAAAGTCATGTCACTGTTGTTTATAATGTTTGAATTTATAGATCTAAAGTGGCACCTGTTATCAAGGTCCCAATATGGTTTGACTGGCACGTGCAATTCAAACTTTAATCACTTACACACGGGAGTCTCATTAAATACAGCCAATTGTGTAGGATATAACATTCTTTACATTTGTCCTTGGCTACAGTGTGCATCATAAGGTGATAATCAGTGTGATCTTATTGCCCAGTAAAGAGGTGAAGGAGCTGTAAGGGTATCTGCTGTGGGTGGTTTTCAAGAGAGAAGGGATTAGGCCTCACTTCAAGTCTCACTTCATGGGGCATCAGTGTGAGTGCAGAGAAACAGTGGTTTCTGAAAGACAGAATACTTTTGGAATTAACATCATCTTGATGCTCCCTGTGGAGAGTTTAGTGCCTCTATGGGAATGGTAATTAAAAAAAAGAGAAAGATTCTGTTTATACTATCAGTAATGGAATAGTTCTTCACTTTATCCTTAGTCTCTTTCAAATCTGAAGAAGAAAAAAGACCTATTTGTCTTCTGAGTTAGAAGACCAATATCACTCTTTTCCTGGAATATATTGAATGCAATTAATCAGTTACACTTAAGGAACGAATTACCGTCACTTTTGAAAACTTGGGTTTAAATGTTGCATTTCAGGGTTTTTGAGTATCTGCCTATCCAGTTCATTTCCAGTGGTTGCCATAAAATTCCAAGTGATTGCATTCTGCTTGGTGGTCATACCATCACCTCCTTCAGCAGCAGCAGTGAGGTACAAAGAGTGAAGTTAGTAAGTGGACTGTGTGTGTTGTGTGGAGTTAGTGCTCTCTATTTTTTGTAAGAAAGACTGTAACTGAAGCACTTTGTGCATTGTTAAATGTCAGGATATTTCTGGGCTTCAGTATAATATATATTGACTACAAACCAAAAAACCCACCCCTGAAAGTATAATGTAAAAATGTTAACTTAGAAAAAAACAAAACCCCAAACAGGTAGATATTTACCCTAAAACTGTGACTAAATAATTGTTTTACCAGGTAATCTGGGCTGAGATTGCCTTGACTTTGTTTACACTGTTCTTAGATGAATCACTTAGGCACTTATGAAAGGCAATCATTTTCTGAAGTGACCAGAGACAAATATCTAATAGGGAATGAGCTTAGTTTAGCTTTTTTTCATTGTTTTAATATGTAAATGTGAGATTATTTTTAAGAACTATTTTGGTACCTTTCTTAGTATCTTATATGGGTCCTGAAATCTTTAGTGGGCTGCCTTGAAAAATCTGTTGGTAGGTTGAAGAAGTAGAAATTGTTCAGAAAGGTGGTTTATGTGAGGGGCAGTTCAGTTTTTTGAGTGAAGGTGGTCTAAGTACTTTGGTTGCAGTGATGTTTCTGTATGGGAGCTATTCAGAATAGATAGGCCATTGTGAACTTTTTAATATAGATTTTAATTAGAGTGCTATTCCTACCACCTGCTGAAGTAGAGTTGGAATGTCTGCTGACCTGAAATGAATGCACGTGTTCAGTATTAATACTGCATGTCTGGATCCAGACAGCAATCTTTCATTTTGACATGCACATAGTCAAAGTAAATTAATGTTTGAAATCTGAATACTTGAAGTTCAGTCAGAGTGCATTCATAATTATCTTCAGGCAAGTTTAAATGAAAATGCATATGCTATTTTTATTCTTTATTTACAGTATGTTCAGGTAAAATTTGTGATAATAGTATGTAAGTTAATTATGCTACCTTGTTTTTTTCCTATTTGTGCACAGTATTTATGAAAAGACTAAAACATTTCAGTGGCAGCGTTAAGGTTCTGCATGGTTCAGTGTACACTGTGTGGGGTTTTCTCATGTAACTTAAAAAATTGATCTAATTTGTTTTCTAATTGAGTATATACATGCAGTTAGTTTTAGAAATTATTTTGTTTGAGGAAGGTCCTAACGTTGTAGATTTTCTGGCCAGAAAGCAAACTTCTACCTCAGTAGAAACATTATCCAATGAACAGCATTGTGGCCTTTCAGAGATTTGATTCTGACCACAACATCCCCTCCCTTAATTTTTGTGTTCTTAAACCTCACAGAAGAAGGTAGTTAGTCTAAGTATTGCCATTCAATCTATCCCTGATCACACTACAGCAAAATTATTTTAACTTGCAAGAAAGCTGCAGCTCTGACAACACAAACATTTTGACACTAATTTTTGTTTGATTGTAAGTCACATAAAGTTCAAGCACTTAAGTACTTTTCAGTGAGCACAAAACTTTAAAATGTTGCAATACTGAGGTTCAAGCTTGTGTCTGCAGAAATGACAATTATTGGCAAGAAAGCTGATCGATGTACTGCTGCATCAATTGCTTTTACATTAATGTGACAGCGGGAAATCTTTCCAGTGATTATTTTCTTTTTATTTGTTAAAAATTAATAAATAGCCCTGATGATTAATGGAGGTCATGTTCAAAGATTCTAAGACTGAAAAGCCCATTGGGACATTATCTATTTTACTTCTGTTGAGACTATAATGAACCTAGGTCCAGAGCTGTTACCTGTAGAGCGGTGTTTAGCTCAAAGTAGTTCAGAGAAGCAGACAGTGTTTTAAAATCTGAAACTTGTCAAGAGCATAAATTGTGAAAATCAGTCAAACAAAGTAGACCATCCCATCCCCCAAAACACCCCAATTTATTTTGAATTATAAACAAATATAAAAATGTTTTTGTTAGTGTGACTGCATCTGTATGTAGATTATGTTTGAATTGGAAAGAGGTGTTATCCTGATGTTGATTTTTTTTTTTTTAGTAAATGTCATCTCAGTAGATTCACAGAAGAAATGTAAACGTTGATAACCTGTTAGAAGTGAGCTCCGAACAGGAAGTTTTGCTGCTGGCCAGTGAAGAATCTCCTCCTTCTTTTGAACTCAGGACTGATGACTGCTAGCTGAACAAAGAAGGAGCAAACAGACTTTTTGTACTTCTTAATTGTTCCTTCATTAGATAACTTTCTAGCTTGAATTCAAGTTTTACTGTCTAATTACAGAATTTCTTAAATATAGAGATTTATTGGTTAAATTTTCTGTTCCAGTCTTTTACTGTGTCCTATTTATAGTGTTTATGGGCTCACCCGATACCTTTTTTCCAGAAAGATTCATCTGTGGTGAATCTTACAGCAGTTTTTCTTGTTTCCTAGTTGTCTGTGAATCTGTTTTTAAGCTAACTGCAGGGCAAAAAGAGATTCCTCACTTTTTCTTGTCTTACTTGCCTCTAGAAAGAAACAAATACTGCTTTGTGTCCTTGATTTTACAGCAGGAGATGCATATGTGTGATTGCAGAGCTATGTGTTTTTGAGTAATATTGGTTTCCTTTTATTATGAGTTGAAATATTAACTTTTTAGCTATGTAATTTTTTGATCTTCAGGTGAAAAGTAACTGCATTTCTAATCTGCTGACTCTCTTGGTTGTCAGGAGTTTTTCTGAAATTCTTATGGTGGTTTTTTTGCTGTGAGTAAAAAATCCCAACAAAACCCAGCCAGGGATCAGGCTATTGGTATGGGTACTTTCATTATGCTATCTCATGTTCTTATGTCTGTATCCATATCTGAAGTTATTAAGGGATTCTATTCTAACAAAATACAAGGTTCCAGAATCACATACTGAAAACATCAGTCAAGGAAAGAGAACACTGCAGGTATCAAGAGTAATAATTCTCAAGGTTTTAACTATATCATTTCAGTAATTAGGTAATTTAAGTCTTCATCTTAATATGGCATAAATCAGCAGAAGTTACTTTTTCTAAACCACCTTTTGGTCTACTTCTCTGCTCTCCCAATCCCTGGTGTAAAACAAACATCAGATTTCAACAGAAATTTTTTTTCTGTGTTACCACTTTATGAAGAGAGAAGCATGTAAGGTGTGAAATGTTACAAGGAATGCTTTATGACTCATTCTTAAATTTAATACAGCTGTTGAATTTATGCAGATTTTACTTTTTGTTCCTCTTAAGCATCAGATAGTGATCATTGCAAATATGTAACTATTAATGTCTGCCTACAGAGTAGTGCAATAATAACTCGGGGTTCTCTTCAGCAAATGTTACTGTGTCTTTTGCTATGGTCTGACAGGCATGACCTACATTTAAGAAAGCCCTCTGGGTCTGTCTGGTTCATTACTGTCTACTTGCAGATGCTTCTTTGTAGATGGTTAGTTGAGATGCTCTTGCGGACCTCTAGGTTTTTTTTTGCAACATTTTGCTGCAGTGGTTTTGCAAATTCATGTTCTCCAGTAGTAAGTGCCTGGCTTGCTTATTAGAATTCACATGGAGCTTGGTTTTAAGCATCTTTCTGTCTTTCTAATAGCAGTATTGAGAGCATTTTCATTTTTATGTCACTGGGCTTCAGGTTGTTCTGGGTTGTAAATATGTGTTTACAGATGAAATGTCCAGTCTCTATTTTAAATTCTGCTTGAGAGCCTGTTTTCAGTAGACTGTTGGTAATAGTTTTGAACATAATTTAAATGCATTTCCAAACCAGTGGATTTTAATACTAAAGGAGACTGCCTTATATTTTCTCCTTTGCTAGTAGTAGGCTGCTTGTTGTAACTGGCATAAGTTCTAAAGGCAGTAACGATCTTTAAATTCACCAATTCTGCTTGTGTTTGAAATGCTAATCCAGCAGACTGTATAGTTTGTACAATTATTAATACCCTTTGTCTGTGTTCCTTAGTAGTTAAGAGGTTAAGCAGTTCATGGGGGGTGGTGGGGGTGAACAAAAGCAGTTTGCATTTTGTCAATTTTCAACTTCAGATATCAGTAAATCATTGCAGCAGCCTTCCTTATCAGTTGTTTGCACAAAAAAATAAGTGGAATGGGGGAGTGGAGAAAACCTGTTAGAGTTGTGTCTGAGGGGACCATCTGCTGTGGTTCCCAGTGTTGGCAGTGTGATAAGGGATAAGCTGTGTAAACAGAGGTACCACAAAAAAAGGTAGGCCCGATTCAGGGAGGCATATGTACGATTTGGATTTGGGTTGATAACAGCCTTAGAAAGTCAGGGATCTTAGAGTAAAAGTCTGTTAAGCAGAGGAGTGATGTATTTAATCTAAAACTCCAGATGTAGCTTATTAGCATGAGTTTGCCTTTGGACTAACTTCTGTAGCTTTCTTCTGATTTATTGGGACTCTACAAACAGAAAATATGGATGAGTTGTGTGGTTAATCCAAATATTAGTACAAAATGCTAGCACTTTTTTGTGTTTTGGAAACCTTCACTAGCTGTTTGTATTAGTGCTTAATCAGCAAAAATAGATAAAGATTTGAAGAATGACCAACAATGTTAATAAATGTTTGATTTTTGGGGACGAAATAGCCAGGTGGCAGAATAAACATGCCCATATGAACAGTCAGAGGATAAACTGATTGGTGACTACTCACCTGGCCACAGGTGTCTCTCGTGTATCTGAATTTGATGTGTATATCTTAGGCCTTTGGAAAAATGTGAAATAGAAAGAGACTGCCTCTGGAAGTAGAGAGGGGGTTTCCTGAGCCTCTTGTTAGTCACACAGTGGGTGCTCATTACAGCCGGGTGGGGTGCAGGTGGCTGCCAGTCCACCTGCAGTGTAGAGAATGATGCATGGATCGAAGAACCTTAGGTCAGTTTGGACTAAGTCAGGCATTTGTTACTAAGGCCCCTGTAAGTAGCTAGTTCCAGTTTAAATTTCTATATTGGGGTCACTGATGCGTCTGGCTTTATGGTAACTGAAGTACTGGAAAACAGGGAGCAGTTTTGCATTAAAAATGAAGTTAAACTTTTCACCTGTCAGTTTCTGGCTACTTACCACAGTGTTTAGGGGAAACGTGCACAATTTGGAACTTTTTCGGTTAATATGAGGCTTTTACGACTAAGATTCCTTTGGCCATGTGTAAGAGCTAGTAGGAATGAACTCTTTGGGAAAACCACATATAGAATAAGGTTCTGAGGGAAGGAGAGTCTGATGAGCTGCTTACTACTTGTCCAGGCCTGTCTCCCTTTCCATCACACAAACTCTCCTCTCTAGTAGCTACATTGAGAAGGCAGTGATTTCTTTCAGTTGGTGATGTGTGGAAACTGAAAAGGTGCCAGTACCTTTGCCTTGCTATCTGCTGGAATGGGATAAGCCACATTTGGGGAGACTTACCCTGGGTGGATGTTGGCCAGCAGGTATATCATATTACTCCTTTGGGGTGGAGTAGTTGCTATGAACTATTACCCTCCGTGGGGGGTTGATGCCTGGAATCTGAGATGCAGAGGTTTGGAACAGGCTGGTAGCTGGGGTCTGTCTCAAACCTTTATGAGAAAGAAGGAAATTGTGAAATGTAAGAGAAGTTTGAGCAGGGCTGACCAGCACATCTGTTTACTTTCTGACGACTATATAAGATGTGAAGATTTCTTTTGCTTATTATTGAGCCAGTAACAGCATAAATGTATTGTTTTCCTATCTATGGCATCTGGCAGCAGGTTTAAATAGCCCTATTTAAAATACATCTGCTGCTTTCTCTGATGAATGCTCCCAGACCTTTCCGTACAGGGTTTGACTGATGTACCTGCCTCATGTGCAAGTAAGTGGTGCCAGTCTGTGGTATGATTTGCATCCATGGTGCCCCGTGATGTGACAAGAGGTAGTGAGCACAAACGGAAATACAAGAAATTCCATTTAAACATCAGAAAAGACTTCCTTTTTATGGTGATTTTGATCAAATCCTGTAACTTGTCTCTTGAGGTGTAGAGCCTCCATCCATAGAGACATTTAAAGCCCAACTGACCACAACTCTGAGCAACCTGCTCCAGCTGTTCCTATGGCTGTGGACGGGGGTTGGATTGGAGGATCTTCATAGGTCCCTTTCTACCTCAGCCACTCTGTGATTCCACAAAATACTGTAAGCTTCAGAATTTTCCAGATAAGGAGGAAGATGTTGGGGAGAGGAAAAGACTTTTTTTTTTTCCTTTTTTATATGAAGTCTTCTGAGTTGTGGGTGGTTTTTTTCTTCTGGTTGTCATATTTGCCAAAATTTTCCTTGGTGTTTATATTTTTAGTCTATGAGTCTGCACTTGGGTTAGTAGGATTTCACGAGGTGTCTCTCTCTCTTTTGGAGGAGGGAGGCTGGTTTTCTTGCACTTATGAGAAGGTGAGGGAAGACAGGGAAGACATTTACATAATTTTATCTTATGGGAAGTGTTTTCTAACTCATCTTTAGGTAGTTCTTATGAAGTTAAATTCTGTACTGACCTAGTGCTACTGTCTTTATAATTTTTGAAATGAAACTGCCCAAGTCTCAATAATAGTAAGGAGAAATGTGATTCTGCTACCATTTCCTTTGATCAAACTGTGATGAAAACTTTAGAAATGATGTACTTGTTTGGAAGAGTGGCTTAATTGTTTTTTTCTCTCGGTTCAGGCTCAGTTATTGATCATGTGTGAAATACTATTGAGGGATGAGAAAGAACTCAAAATGAGCGTAAACTACTTCTTAAAAATAAATTTTCAAGGCTGAATGCAGCACTTCGTCTTCATTAAACCAATTGATGTTTCTTTTATACTGTTTTTGGTTTGCGAAGGTTTTCCTCTTTTCCTGACAGCCTTTTACCTTCGTGCTATGGAGACCTTCACTTTTTATTGCTTGGGCTTAGTTATACTCTCATTGATTCTCATCTTGGTAGAATATTATACTTTGTATAAAGAATTTCATATTGTAAGGCTCTCTACACAGAACTTTGACTGAAATTAATGGGACACTTGCTGGGTGGTAGAAGTTGGTGGCTTTTCTTGGATCTTGCAAAAAGAAGAAATGAAGAGCTTGTCTTTTGTTACTGATGATGTGTAGGAAATAGCTCACTGCTGGTATATCCCTGTAGAAAGAGTAAAGTTATTTCAGAGGCAAAATGTGACCCAGAGAATTTAAGTGGGTACCTGGTCATCATCTGCATAAGATAAATTATATGGATGTATTTCTACATGTTGCTTGAAATGCTGATTTAGTGTATTTTCTTTCTTGTCAGCAAACATCTGGTATGCTACAAAAACCTAGTCTCTTTAGGATATATATAAAAAAAAATCTAAGCGCTTTAAATTATTGAGATTCTGCTTAACTACATGTACATAATTATGAATAAATTGGTAGTTTAATTAATGACACTTTAATAATTCTTTTACAATTAGCTTGAGTGATAGAAAGCAATTGCAAGCTGAACTAATTGTGAAGTTATTTTGCACATTGTTCCTGTGTCATCTACAGCAGATATTTATTAATACTTTCTTTTGCTATAATTTCATCTTGGCTTACTGCAAACTTCATGCATTATGAAACAAAGGATTCTGTTTCATATAACCATGAGAACAATATTTCAAAACTGTCCTTATCTCTGGTCTTCTCTGTTAAGAAGGTTACCAGAGGAGAACATGGTAGGTCAGATGCAGGATATATTTTTCTTTATTCTGATTTGCTATGGACTTTTAAGTTTTTGTAGTGGTTTTGAAAGTCTGTCTTACCTGCAGTGGCATATGTTAGATGCTTGTTTCTTTGTAAACACATCTGTCCTAATTATGTTGTATTCTTTTCATGTTTTGAAGCCAAATACTGGAAGCTATGTAGCCAAAACCTGCACTCAAGCTCCTGTCTGCTTTTTCTCACTTGAAGAAATAAAGTTAACCTTTCCAGGCATTATTTAATGTGCTGAAGACCTTTAAATAGTTTTGCCATTGAGTTCGGCTTTCTGTTTGCTCTTTTTCAGTTCCTGCAGTTATTCTGAGATTTGCTGCTTCAACTAATAAAACTAATTAGAACTTGAAGAGTGTGTGGTTTTTGCTTTTACAACTGAGTAATTTAGTTTCCATTGAAAGTGATTGCCAAATGAGTGGAGTCTGTCAGCCTGCTGTATACCTGGAATATTCTGACAATGTAAGCTGTCTAAAAGATGAATTGTGTGTGGGGAAAGACCACATGTCCTTCCGTGGCTTGTGTGGTGGAAAGGTGGACTAATAGAAGGGAATGCAGACTGATGGAGAAATAATCTTTCAGATAGCTCCTTTTTTCTGTATTCTTTCCACTTTCAAGTCATCTTTTATTTGTGCAGACTTTAAAAATTAGTGTATGAAAGGCATCACAGAAATGTAATTAATTGGTTTCTTTAATAAGATTAAAGAAGCCTTTATAGATGGGGGAAAAAAAATTAAAGAAGTAATGATTATAAAACTGAAAAGTTCTCTTAAATTTGAATCAGTGTTAAAATTGGTTTAAGTTACTTAATTACTATATGCTGACCTAAGTGGCGAATTGAGAGCTTTGGTAAGAGAAGCAACAAAGGTGATGAAATAATGAAAACGTGCAGTCAGACACCTTCTTTTACTACTGTTCCAAATCATGGCCACCTGATTTCTGCTGCTGGTGGCTGGGAAGCAGGAGCACACAGATCCCTTCCTTGTGGTAGTACAGCTTCAGTGTCTGGTGCAAATGGAAGGGGGTGGGGGCTGCTGGCAGGAGCATTTAGGGGAGCAGTGCTGGGGCCGGGCACCAGCTGTGGGATGTTGCTCCCAGCTGGTGCTGCACTTCACTGTTCCGCAGCCTTGTGGGCTGCCCATTTGTGTGTCAGACCCTGGAAAGCTAGGAAGGATTACTTATTTTTACACATTGGTCCTCTATCTTCAGCCTTCTTGGAATACAAAGAAAATATGTTGCAATTGTCTTTTTGTTCTAGATATGTAAGTCTTGTCTTCTGTGTTCTCTGAGGCAGATTGATCAACAGGACACATAAGGTCCCATGACCTTCATAAAAACTCATGGAAGCAGTTTTGCTGTTCGTTTTAAGGCGCAAAGCAGCTTTTTCCATTTGCTTGTATTTAACTTAGGAATTATAGAAGTGCTGTGAAACATATGCAGGTAATCTGCAAAACATTTATCTTTATGTGTGTGTGTGGATGTTTTTGTTTTGATGCATCTTAATTAAATAGCAGTATGGATAACACGATTAATCCTTTATTCATAGTCTACCACAGTGGGCAGTTCCCTAAAATAAAATTTAGAAATGTTTGACTAGAAATTTAATTTTATGTGTACAAGAAAGAATGTTCCTTCTGCAGGATCCAGGAGGGTGAGTTTGGTAGCTGCTGTTCAGAGTTGAAAATAGGGGGCAGGTCTGTACTGGGGGTCAGTTTGTGAGTAGACTGTTGGGGGGGGGTGTCTGGGGGGAAGGAGACCTACCACCGTATAGGAGGAGAGTCAGGCAGACCCTGGACATGGGCAGTGTAAGTATCTCAATTAGGAAACAGGAGGAAGCAGTGGGAATGGAAGTGGCTGTCATTAGGGAATTAGGAGAGCAGGACCTGTTGTCTGGTTTGTGTAGCTCAGAGTGCCCCAGTGCTCATCCTCACCAGCTCTTGCACCAGCACAGTTCTGCCAGAGTACAAGAACCTTAAACTCTGAGCTGCATGGTGCCAAAAACTGTAGCTTTGATACTGCTGTTTCAGAATGTATCAATTCTGAAAAAGTGTGGCATAACTAATTTGTTATTCACGTTTTGAATGATACAGGATTTTAACAGCAGTGACAGCATTGTGGTCTGGTTCCTTCATTTCATGCCATATGTCACACTTGTAATTTTATTCTGAAAAGTGCTTGCATAATGATTTAAAAGTGCTTTAAATACTTGACAGTACATCATCAGTGGGGGAGAAGTCAGTTTGAGTCTGTGAATTCCCTTCTAGTCCTTCTGACTAGATTATTCAGCACCTTATTTTAAAGACAGATGACATGCAAGTGTCTTTTGAAAGTCAATTGCGTAACTTGAAATTAGAAAGCAGTGCAGAAGTATTAATGATAGCACCAGACAGAACATTGTGATGGACGACACAGCATGAAAGACTTGTGCCTGCTACACATTCACCTTGCCACAGGGCCTTTGTGGTGTCACAATTCCATGGTTTAATATTCATCAGATACATTCAGTCTTACAACCTATAACCCCTGTAGCCTCTGCTGAGCTCCTAAGGCCAACACATTAAAAGCTGAATGAGATTTTGGATATTGATTTGGATTCTCCTAAGCTCACCGGCCATGCTGGTGGGAGCAGAGGTGGTAACAACTGTAATTAAACGTGGTTCTCTTTTCTTTTATTCCCTGAATGCTAAATAAAGGGCAGGAAAACCCCCAATATTCTAGCAGTCTAATGAGGGTTTTCCTTTTGATCACACAGTTGTAGATTGCAGAGACCGTAGATTGCAGGGACCTCTTTAAGCATGCTTAGAAAAATAAGCTATATATACATCCTGCACACTTATTTCTAGCTCTCGAAGACATCTGCTTCAGTTTTTTTCTTTTGTGTAGTATGAGCTCAGATTTAAAACAAACAAACAAAAACCTAAGCAGAAAACTTACCCAAACCTGCTGTTAGTGGAATCTGTGCTGATAGGTTGGGATTTGAGATCTTCCTAGGACTGGTAGTTTTTGTGAGAGCTGAGCACTAGTTAAGAGAGGAAACTTCAGTTTTAGAGCTTTTACTCTTGTATACAATATATGACAAGTGTGTTCTGAAATTGCACATTTTTTTATTCTTTATGCACTGAACCTTAGATTATGCTACAGGATTTGCTTTTTTCCAGTTAATGAGTTAGGCAGCTTAGTGGGAGTCTGTCTTTAGGAGGGCCATGCAAAGAATTAAATATGTTTTTTATAAATGTATAATAAATGAGTTTCCTTATCTGACAAATGCGATTGCTTAAATGACAAAGCAGCATGGGGGCAATTTACCATTTTAGAGAGTTTATTTTTAGTGCATGTTTGAAATTTGTTTTTTGAGTAGCTAAATAATGAATGGCTCTAAAATCAGATGATGATTGTTGTTATGAAAATTCCATTCTTGTAGTTTCCAGTTCTGAAAGCATTTGCTATTTAGTTTGTTTGAGTTTTGAACACATTTTCTAGTGTTTAATCAAATCTTAATAAATTACTGAAAATCTGCTTGCTAATGGACTAATGGTTTTGGTTTTTATGTGAAGTAAAAGGACAGAGGATTTCATTGCTAAGTAGGTAATAGTCTTAGAAATTTTGAATGATAGTTGTTGACAGTCGAAATTTTACCATGAGATGCTGTCTGTCCAGAGATTGACACAAAACAGCTTTATATTTCTGTATTAAATCTTTAGAGTTCTAAAAGAATTAATTTTGTGTATCTTTAAAAAAATGTCACTTTTTATGCTGTTTTAAAGAGATGCTCTTTGTTTGCTATTTTTCACCAGGTCTTTTATTATTAGGCAGAACTGTTACTTGAAATTTGCAGGATTTATCCTAAAAGTTATCCTAAGCGCAGCTGAGTTTTACTTGATTTGTTTTCTTTTGGATTGATAAGCCCTGAGGTAACAGAGTAAAATATGTCTTCTCTTCATAGTTAAGGCATCCAAATACAAAGTAGTAATAACAAGAGGATAGTTGGCCCCCCTGCCTGCCATCTGTGACGGCCAGCTGCTGGATTGCACTGCTTTGTATTGGAGGAAAGGCACACGTTGGAGTTGCTGTGAGATGAAAAGCTGGCATTGAGAGCACTGCTCCTCAGGAACATGCGGCCTGCCTTGGAGTTCTTCTGTGGGGCAAGTGTCCCTTAATCCCTCGCATTGTGTACATTCAGTTACGTACGTGGTGTTTGCATTGAGCAACAGAGAGGGGGTAGGATACCTGAGAGGAAATGGCACTTTCCTTCTGTATTCCCTTGGTTCTAGTGTTCAGAAGCAGGTTAAGTGGCTGTCACTTGTGCACGTGTAAAGGCTTTTCCATGTATGTTGGCCTGCGCAGACCAGCTTGAATTCTCGCTTCTTTAGTTCAAGGTGGATTTCAGGACTGTCCACCTGAGCTGCTGCCTTGCCCAAGCAGAGCCTCTCTTCCCTGCCAGAATACTGAAATAGTCATCCACCAAAGGTGGCTTAGATGTCATTACTTCCCAGGATGCGGAGCAAAAAGGAAAGAAGAGAGGGGAATAATAAATAATCAGGTGTGATCCATTGGCTTTCTGTGGACACTAAGATGCCCTGCAGAGATTCAGGAAGGAATAGTTGTATGCAGTAATATTATTAAGTTTATTCTAGATAAATTCTCAAGAGATTGAAGTTCTGGTTTTGGTTTGGTTTCTTTTTAAACTACTCTTTCTGTCAATGGATGGTTTCCTTAATATATTCAGACAAAAGTTGCATATGCAACATGTTAGGGCTTGTTTCAAAGAAACTTACGGGGAGGCACAGAAAGTTGGTGAGACACAGAGGGAAGAGAGATGGGAGGAGCAGGCTGAAGGTTTGCTCTGATCAAGAGTGTGAAAATGCTTGGTTTTGTTTCAAAAGTGTCTGATTTGAAAGATGGAGAAAGTAAAAGAACAAAGCCGTCTTGAAAGTTGGGGGCTATTTTTCCTACTGGTATCAAAAAGACCAGGATTGCTAGTTTTTTTGCTAACAAGCTAGTTTTTCCTTCTCTTTAAAAGGATAATAGTAACAAAAAAATCAAGTCTATCAGTATGGTGATTTGTCTGTAGTAATTTTAATTTACAGTTTGATTGCACTTTGTTCTTCTCTGTTATGGCATGTGGCTTATTCTCGGTGAGAAATGACAACTTGTGTTGCTTTTGTGGTCCTGTGAATGCTTTTTCCCTTGATTTAAAGTGGTCCCTATGATTAAAGTAGTATGAGCAGTGTTTTCTGAGTTACTGGACAGACACAGCTAATTAAGGGAGCTGTGAAAATGAGGTTTGATGCAGAGAATGATCAGTGAGAAAATGCTCAAAAATGAGAGTTTGAGCTCATACTAGGTGAGAAACATTGGTAAGGACATGACTTGTTACACTGCTGTGTTGCTACTGTTGTGACAGGCAGCTAAACTAAAACCACAAAAAGTTAAATTTTAAAATACAGTGCTTTTGTATGTGCTGTAAGCTTAGCTCCTGAATTTCATTACTGGAAGTATCTTCAGGGCCAAAGATTGAGGAATGAATGCAGTGTTTATAAATAACGAAGTATTTTCTTACATTGTAAATTAGGTGAGGTATCATTACCTATGGGCCTAGGAGCTGCTTCTTTCATAACTCACTTGCTCGTATATTTCTGACACCTTCTTGTGAAAGAGCCTGTGTGCCCTTCTGCCAGACTGCTGGACAAAGAGAGACTGGCCAGTGTGTCAGCAGGGAGGAAATAGCTAAGTAAAAAGAGCTTATCCTATACTGCTATTATTTTGCATCAGCTCACTGTCCAAAGAGTATGTGGAAAAAGTTATAAGGATTATTTGTTATTCAGGTAATATTCTGGTAATTTGTGCAGGTTTCAGTGCAGAGAACAAAAAAAAGTGCCTATTTTATGAGATCACTGGGTTTTAACAAACAGCAGTAACATTTAGTAAGTGTGAAAATTCTTAAGAAAATATAATTTCTTCATGGAAAGTATTTCTTGGACTGTTTCAGAAGGATTTCTGCAAATTTCATAAATGTAGCTGGTATTTGTCTGTCAGGAAGATGTTAAAGCTCTTTGTAATATTTAACATTTACAACCTGTAAACAAACCTTTGTTTCATACTGTACTGCTTCTTCTGTCTTCATTCATTACATGGGTGTTGGGCTAAACTTCTTGGCTTCTGTATTCCTAAAACATGTGACTGTGTGTGAAATAGAGGTGTATATTACCACTGCCTGATACCAAAGCCTGCTGGAGAAAGAGATTTTCTGATCTCTGTCATTGCATTCTTTGTACCTTTGCCTATACCTCTTTGAATGAAAATATTATAAAGTTTAAAGTAGTATTCTCCAAAGTGCAGCCTGTTTAGTACAGCAGTAGTTTCCAAATGACATGTGATCTAGTATAGAGAAATGAGATGGTGCTATCTGGCATGAAAACCCTTGTGTTGTGTAGAGTTCCTAAATGTTTTATAAGTAAGTTGTTAACAGTGGGCTGAAAGCTGAAGGAATGAAAGACAGTGACACCACATGAGCACTTTCTCCACCTAGAGCTGCTCAGGTGAAGGGAGGAGGAAGTGGAGACTGTTCCAAGCGTGCTATTGAGTGGTATCCTTTGGTTTCCATCCAAAATATGGATTTACATAAATGACAAAGGAAAAGTTAACCATTAATTACTTGTTAAAAAAAAATACTTAGCAATTATTCTTAATATGTGAAAATGTGAAATTTTAGAATAGTCAAAAGTTTGTCTTAAAGCTGCATAGCTACTTAATTATATAAAGAAGTATATTTCGTGGTTAGCAAAGAAGGATTTTGATAGAGGTTATAACTTACTTAGAGACTTAAGTTCAGAGCAGGCTATTATTTTATGACATGAGTTTGAAGTTTGATTTTAAGTTGTGCTTCTTGACTACAGTAAAATAGAAAGCAAGTAGCTTTACATAACTATGCTTAACCTTGAAGCCTTGCTGTCGTACTTTTCAAACCAAGCTGATATTCAAAGCTGCTTCAAAGCAGCACAGTCATCGTAGAGATAACATTTAATCTTTGCAAGTGTTGAAGTGGTGACATGTTTTGTGGCTAATGTTGTTGAAAGACTATAATGGTTAAGATTTTGCTATTATTCATGTGGTGGCATAAACTTCAGCATGTTACTTTAAGCTTGAAACATTTTCACTGACATTTAATGAGAATTTCTTAAACATTTAATATTGATTCATATCTAAAAGGGGAAAAAAATTCTATTTGAAAAGCATTAAAAGTATAGTTTGTAACACTAAGGATCTTTTCCACTTTTTTGTGACTTGATATTTAATGAAATTTTAAGTTTTTTACTCCTATATTTTTTTCAGATGGAAGATATATTTTCTGTTGAACTTCAATATTGATATGTTTGAAATATGTTACCACTGAATTTGAAAATGAAACAATTTGAAACTTAAATATATATTTTTTAAAGTAGAAGGAAATTAAGCTTCCAGTGGCATAAGGCAAACAATTTGCTGGTGCAGACTTGATAGAAATTAATTTGAGTGGCTTATCCTGCCAGCTCATTGACAAGGTGATTCTTGTGCTCAAAAGTCTGCTGGAATTACTGGAAGTTGATTGCATAGCATGGGAAACTGAGCTACAGTAATGTGCCTGCACATTTGCCTGCAGCAAACATTTAAAACACTGGCTTGAACTGTAATGGCACACTAGCTGGGGAACGTGTTTGTGCTGCTTGTTGATGTACGACTTTCCTGCCAATCATCTACTTTTGTATATAAGCTCTTCTTTGTAAGTAGCATTGAAGGTGAGATGGCACTTTCAGTAAATCAGTTATCATGGGAGAGGGTGTGTAGTAAGTTTGAGAAGTTTCAAGTGCAGGTTCGAGATTGCCTTGTGACGTTAAGTTACAACAGATGTTGGATTTATTCCAAATCCTTAATAAGAGATGCGGGTTATAGTTTCCACTTGGCAAGTTACCAGCCTAAAGAAAAAGGCTTCTATTCATACTGTTATAATGGAAACTATTCTCTTTACCTTAGTCTTCCACAAATGCAGCTCAATTAGTGGATAAAAAATATCTCCTCCTATTCATAGATTTCAGTCTCCTGGTTATTCATAGCTAGGCTGGTTTGTTGCTGTTTCAGAGGTCTTGGGCAATAGAGGCAGATTTGTACAATAGTGAGAAAGCCTCCTTTGAGGCTTGACTGATACCTCCTTGTAAAGTAAAAGGAGCTTAAGAGAAGTCTGGTAGTGAACCTGGGGAGTCATTTGTCCTTCAAGGAGGAATATTGACTTAATCTTGTGGCATCACCTGCTATACTTGGCTAACAGGAGCGGCGACAAGATGGAAACTCTTGTGCCAGTGTTCTGGCTTCTGGGCTGCTCAGTTTGTGCAAGGAGGCCAGGTTACTGAAATACTAAGAAAAGCAAGATATACTGTTCTTTTTTGTTAAAAATTATGACCAAAATTGTTTTTAATTTTGTGTGTCTTTCAGAGGAGAGCCCTCTGAGGGCTAAACTAGGCTTGCTTGATGCATTACCTCAATAGGTAATGTCACAGTGCTGATGGAGATGCAGATCTGTTGCTATGATGTGAATAGCAAGCAGAGACGTAGATTGTTTTGTTCTATACATCACATGCCTTTTCCCTAGTCAGAAAGGCATTCAGATACAGCCTTCTAACAATAGCAGTTAAGCAAAATTCAGTGAAGAGTGGCACAGAAAGCAGGAGAGTTTTGAGGCACTGGTTACAGGACAGTTAAATACTAGCTTTTATTTGAAACTTAACAGTCCAGTGCACTTTAGCAGGAGCTGATATTAGCCTCAGCACTGAAACTTCGCTGTGCTATAGTTGACCCTGGCTTTCATGATCTTTACACCAGTGACTAGAAGGTCATAGTTTTAAGAACAATTGTATACTTGCAGCCCACATTCTAACTCGTCATGTTGCCTGCATAGCACATCGTGGCAAAACAGAAGTCATCAATGACAGACATGTAATGGAAGAAGACAAATGTGAAGAGAATTTGAAATGTGTAAGAAACACTTAATAGAAAATGCATGACTTCAGTATTAATCTGCAAAAACTGGTCTAAATGATTCATATGCAAACCATTTTGATTTTAAAGTTTTCATCTCTTCACACATTTTTTTTAAGCTTTATTCAGTCTGTTTTTTTCTATTAAATGTTAAACATGCATGTGCTGTCTTTCTGACTTTATAATAACACTGGTAGCCAATTGCATTATTCCTCTGAAGTAGAAGATGAAAATAGGGAGCAACAAATCTAAGGAAAAAATAGTAAAATCCAAGTCTTCTAATTCAAAATTCTTTTTTTCTTCTATTGAAAGCTAGTTAATAGAAGTTCATAATTTCAGAAGTCCACCCTTTTCTTAGTCTTATGGTGTATATTTCACTTTTGGTGAGACTATGTTATTGTGTGTTGACGTTCATGAAACACTTCTGCTTCATAGTTCCAGACTTCTTTATCAGTATTTGCGGAAGAAGTCTCAGCAACAAATGTGTAATTGCTAAAAACAGAAGCATTTTATCATATTTGTTAACATATGGGGACTCTGATGCTACTGCCTGATAAAAGACTATAAATAGAGTTAATTTATAGAAAAAGTCATGCCATTTGATGAAATTAGTATATCTGCAGTGCTACCTAAAGTATCCTAATTTGAGGTTTGCATGGCATTTTAGGAATATTTTTCTTCTTGCACTGTTTTGTACTGATTTGTTTCTTACTGCACTGTGTACTCAAGTTGCATTGTTAACGAGGACATTAGGAGATGGCGTTACATGTGTTTCATTTTGAGAAAAATTATTTTCATTGAAAACAGTCTAACAAACCTCTCTTAATCCAGCATTAGTATGTCCTCATGGAGGAAGCATCCTTTCTGAATGTTTTGGGTTCACCCAACCGGTGCAAACTTATGTTCATATGCAAACAGTCTGTGTGTTATGTAAATATGACCTCCTTTATTGTTTGATGTTTCTCAAAGTGGTTTTTTGTGGAATTTGCCTAATCACTTGACTTGGTATTTTGTATTATCAGGAGTGTGGATGTTATGGTTATGAAAATTATTACAATGAGCACAAAACACAGAAAGGTAGTGTGACAGGCAGTGTTATCAGGTTAAAATCTTTCATAGGTATTTGCATGCATTTTGAATATTGAATATTCCCAGGTTAAAAACTTTTGCAGGTATTTGCATGGATTTTGCATAGGGAAGCATTCTTGTGCTTATTAGCCCCACACTATACTTGCAGTTAAGAAATTTGCATATGATTTGCTTTCTGTTGAGTGAAATAAGCTTTACACAGAATTCAGGGCATTAACTCTTTTTATGCATGATGTATTACTGGATGGAAGGCACTTGAAAAAAAATCTGGTACTACTTAGCATTTTGTAACAAACACAAGATAAAAGGGCAACATGAGTATGAAGCGTTTCCATCAGTAATACCTTTCGAGAATACATGCATGTGCTGGGTGGCACATTTCCGGATTTAATTGCATTTGTACCTTACCAAAGACTCAAATTTGAAGCTTGTTCTTCAGAGCAGATGCAGAAAAATAGATACAGGGGATAGATTGTTTGTGTTGTTTGTGTGTGTGTGGAGGTTTGTTGTAGTTTTCTTTTCTTTTTTTCCCTCGGTTCTTCCATTCATTTGTTGCAGAAGCACTGATTGATAGCATGAGCTGTCGATTTTTTGTGTTCTTGACAGTAAATTGCCATTTGTGCTCAGAATATTTCCTAGTTAATTTTGGCTTCCTTTTGAAGCATAATCAATATTCATTGTTCTTTCAGAACAGTTTTACAGGCTTAAATTGATACTACTCAAATCTTCAAAAAGTTACTAAAATCCTACACTTTTTCAAAGACTGGCAGAAAATAATTGTACTTGAAGCCTGATTGTCAAATCACTAACGAATTTTACTGTGTGGTGCTCTATAGTTCCACAATATGTGTGTAAAAATCCTACTCCACGTGTCAAAATAATCCCACCACGTGTGTGTGTCAAGTTCTTTTTGAGCTTGATTTGCTTTTAGCGAATTCTAAGTTGTATTACTTCGGCAATTCCAATTACGCTTGCTGAACAGTTACTAATTTGCCTAATAGCATATTCATGCAGGACAGTCAACTTTTTTAAACATTTCCATAGGTTCCAGTGCCTTTATCTGCATCTTCATGGCACTGGAAAGTGATTTCCCCTGCTTTGCTGCCTGTCTCTTGCTTTAGGCAGCAACACCAGTGTGAGCAGCTGCTGTTGTGTTCCCTTGCCTGCCCAGCTGGGCTGGGGCAGATGTGCTGCATCACATGGTTCACTGCCAACAGAGTTTATCGTTTTGCCTGGTGCATTTTCTTTTTAATCCCAGTTCAGATACCCAGGTAATCTTATAGTTGTATCATTCCAGTGAAGGTGGTATGAGAAAGAGAAAAGCTGCTAGACCTTGGGCTGCTACTAAAGGGAAGCTTTGTAAAGCTGTGTTCCATGTCTGTTCAGTGTGTAAATTAAATGTAACTTGTGTGTGGTGCCAGAACTGGCCTGCCAGTAGGAGAGAGGACCAAAGAATTTCAGTAAGGAATGAAATAGCTGGTTTTTCACAATGATTTACTACTGTTGCTGATGGCTTCGTGTTTCTTTAGCTTTACACACTGTACTAGGCAGAACAATAAGCTGTGTTTGAAAGCCTGAGTTTTGCCTGCAGTTTGCATATTTTATCTTTGAATACGTACTTGGAGTTCATAAGACTAAGTTCAAAGAAAGTAACTTTTCTTTTTTCACATGCTCATGCTGATCTTGAAATATTATTTTCCCTATTTAAATGATTAACAGGAACAAATAATAACTTTTCGTTACATTGGTTGATGTCTACACTATATGAACATCAGAAATTCAAAGTAGATCTGATTATGCAGGAGAAGGTATATTATGTAGTCTACTGGTGTACCTTGAAGGGGAAATGTGTTTTGAAACTTATTACAAAACAGATAAATATGCATTTTCTCCAAGAAATATTCTCTTAAATTTTGTATCTGAAAGTCATTGTTAGTGATTCCAGAAATAGTTTTAGTATCTATCTTAAGAATACTTCGGGAATTAACTACTGAGATTTAAGAATTACTCTTGTACAGGTTGATAGCCATTTTTAGTGAATGGGTAGCAGTGTTTCTGGGCACATGAACACACTGTGTGTAAAAGATGTTATTTAAAAGGGGGTGTTTAAAAATGTTTCATTATCTTGATTGTACAAAAATAACAGCAGCAGTGAGAAAGCTGACCAAAAATCACCAGAGCCTTTTTTTTTTTGTTCTGTTTCTGCTGATTTCCTCAACTGACTCCTGTTAGTAACTGCTGCTTTGTTCGCCATTCTGTGAGCATGGGAGAAATGCCATAATCCAAAGATTATGGATTCTAGGTATTTGGTTGAATTATTTGTATAGTTTGTAACAGTCATATTTACACAGTATATTTAAATAGAGACATATTGAATAGTGTCATAGAAGGCAAAATTTGGTAACAGTAGGATTACGGTAAACACAAAACTCCGTTTTTCACAGGGAGGGTGTTCTTTGGGATAGACCTTGGTTTAAATATCTTCTCCTCAGATGCCCAAGCATTTTGCGTTTAAAGCCTCTGGATGTCACAAGTCTAGTCAGACAGTGTTGTGGGAGCTGGTTCATGCTTCCTTACATGTTCTGTCTTCTTGGTGTTTTTGAACTCATTCTATAGTGGTGGAAAGTGTCAACAGAACGTGGGTAAAGACCCTGTTCCAGTCTGCTTTGTAATCTTTCATGTCTGAATATTGTCCTACAAATTAAAAATTTATCTCACTTTTTAGAAGGTGCTTGCTTATCCTCTGCACTCTGTAAAATTTTAAATCTTCTAGAAGAGAAGTTGAGCAGGGTTTTTAAATTAATTACCACATAGATCAAACCTGTATTGTATATTTTAGCATTACAGCTCATCTTTCCTGGAGAGTGAAAAAGATAAAAATAATAATCTCCCGTTACCTGTTGTGGCTGAATGTGGTTTTGTGAGCATTGCAAACACCTCAGTCTACTTAAGTGGTTTTTCACTGAGGACTCTGGTGCAAGAGCAGGGACAACTTATGCTGCATTTTATTTAGCTAGTAGCCAGTTTTGTTTTAAAATACTGGGCTGCCTGGGATCTGTTTTACAAACAACTTGGACATCCAGACTGTAGGCAGAGGGTAACAGTACCCTTGAAAGCTGTCTACATAGAAGTTACCTGTTTCAGTCAGAACTCTGTAACAGAGATTACTTATTCTGTGGTGTTTAGCATCTGCTCCTTGAGACTAAATAGCAGTTCAATTTTTCATTATGGGTATATGATTGCAACTATATGTTAATTATTGCTATAGCTTTTAAGGCTTGTGTTACACTGTAGAGGTATAGTTGAGAGCATTGCATAGGTAATGAACCTGATTTCAAAATGTATAGATTCTTAAGTGGATCCTGCCCCTGTCCTCAGCACTGGTGGGGGCACATCTGGAGTGCTGTGTCCAGTTATGGGCACCCCAGCAGAGAGACATGGACACAATGGAGACAGTCCAGTGAAGGACCATGAAGATGATTAAGGAACTGGAGCATCTCCTACAAGGAGAGGCTGAGAGAGCTGGAATTGTTCAACCTGGAGAAGAGAAGGCTAGAAGGAATTTCATGTATATTAAATACCTTAAGGAAGAGTGCAATGAGACTGGAGCCAGGCTCTCTTCAGTGGTCCTCAGTGGCAGGCCAGGAGCCAGTGGGCATGCAGTGACACACAGCAGGTTCCTTCTAAACACCAGGAGACACTTCTTTTACTGTGAAGGTGGCTGAACATGGGCACAGGTTGCCCAGGGTGGTGGTGGAGACGCCATGCCTGGAGATACTCAAAAGCCATCTGGACATGGTCCTGGGCAGTTGGCTGTGGCTGGCCCTTCTGGATCAGAGGATTTGGACCAGATGACCTCCAGAGGTCGCTTTCAAGCCCAGCTTTCTGTTGATTTTTACCTATGGGGGAAACTCGTGGCTGCAACCTCTATGCATTGCTTCCTTATACAGAATTCAGATTGGAGGATATGTTTGTGCTGCATCAAGGTAACAACCTTAACCCTGCCCAAGTGTTGTGTGTATTTAAACAAAACATTTGTATTCTTCCACAAAAAAAAATATCAGACGACAGGGAGGCTCTTAACTAACTACCATGTTTTTATGTATTTTTAGTGTGATAAGTCTATCCTAGGTTTTTTGGTAAGGGTTTAAAGTATGAATGCACTATGGGTATATGATTAGTATAGGAAAGAAAGAAAGAAGACTGATGAATATTTATCTCGTGAAAGGCAACTTACTTAAGTTCTAGTATTCAATATAGTTTTGATCTGAATCAATTTTTGCAGTTTACTGTAGAGTTGGTGAGCGTTTACATGACACAAGGTCAGTATATGTGACTTAGAAATCTTTTAATTTAAACCCAAGAATGCCTTTATTGTCTTATGTTCATCAGCTCTAGAGTTTGTTGGGGGCAGAACGGGATTGTTTTGGGATTCAAGAATTGATTTATGTTGTCAGAAGCAATATCCAGTTGAATTGTAATGTGTTTCACAGCTTGTATGTACTTGACTTGTGACATAATATTCCATGATGTGTTATAAACTGATGTAATGTCAGATATTTGGAGGGCAGGAGACAGTTTATCTGGAGCAAATATCAACCTGTTCTTGATGTTTGTGAGCTGGTTCATTAATTACCAAAACTACATACTCATAGCTCAGCAACATTCTAGGCTCTTATAATATTAATTTCATATGACAGAAAAGCCATAGGAGGATAGGAATAAGGTTTTAACATTGTGCCTGAGAGAATTCATTGTTTTCAGGTAATACTAGCTAAACACTGGTTTTAATCTAATAATATTTTGTAAATTTTTAAAGGCCACGGTGTCTTTTTAGGGTGCTTTATGATTTGGTGAGTGCCCCACCAGATTGGACTGCTTCTTTTGTGAGGAGTCTTGGTGGCTGTTCCTGTTTTTATTTTCATTCCAAGGTGGCTAATTACCTTTGAAAGTGCTAACAGAAGATTTGGAAAATACATCCCACAAAAGTCTTTATAATCTGTACAACATTTATGGGTAACGCTGATTCTGTTTTATTACGTAAGTATTGAAGAAGTAGATGTGCTTTTGGATACACAGACATAAGGTCTGAAATACAAACAGCTGACTTCAAAGGAAAATAAAGGTTGAGAACTGCTGCTCAGTCACATATCCCTGGAAAAAAAAAGGATGGCGGAACTTATGGTGTGGCCAATGACAAGGGATGATAAAAGGGTTCTCTTTGGGGGAAGAGGAGAGTTTAGCTTGTTTCTCATGGTTGCTGATTTGAAGTTCTTATGTGGCGTGAAAAATGCAGTTGCACAGAAGCTTGCTTTTCTGTGGAATGCGTGGTAGCTGATCTGGCTTCCGAAGCTGGTGAATTGTCTCATCTGGGTGATTACAAGACGTACCATGATGGCTATTTTGGCTTTTCTGGTGTATGCAAGGTTACTGTTAGGTAGGCATTGCCGGCCAGTGGCTCTCTGTTAAAAGTCTGGAAATACTGCTGTATGCTAGATTGCTCAGGGTGCTGACAAAATAAAGTTGAAGGCATTACTGGAGGAGTCTGCTAGTCCTTAGGGTTGTTAAGAGCCCTTAGTTTTAAAAGATTTGTCACAAACTTGCTTGCTTCCTGAGGGAAGTAATTTATACCTTGCCATTTCTCTATGAAATATTCCCCCTAGTAAGGTGGTATTTATTTTTCTGAAACCCATATGCTTTATATTAGTTTGTGTTAACTCAGTTTCCTGAGAGGTCTGGTGGACAAAGAATTAGTTTCCCGTTTGCTTGTAGATCTTACTATACCCTCAATGGCAGGACTGTTTTAGTAAATAAACATTTATTTATTTCTTAGGTCAAATTCATTCCCAGTCTGGTATAGTTTAAATGCTACCACTTTCAATTTTTTATTGTTAGTTCTTAATCACAATGAGAATACATTTCTCTCAAAACTCCTCTAGTTGCCCAAGTACTTGTACTGGAGCTCTGCAAAGTATTTCTGGCAGTGCTTTGTGTTGTGAGGCTGGGAACACTGACATTGACATGGCATGTTTGGATACACTTTTTAAGCAAAACCAGTGTATTGAAAAATAGAAGATACATGTCTATTCAGGCTTTATTTAATACATCAGAAAATAATACAAAATGCACTGAAGACAATATTCTGTCTAGTGACTGTCTCTTGTGGTAATACGTGCATAAAATAAAGGATTTAAGGGCTTAATATAGAATTTTTCTTTTAAATGCAATGACTGTTTCTTTGAAGGGCTTAAAAAACCTGCCAAACCCAAACAACCTTATAGCTCATATTGGATTTTATGTCTAGACTGACATGTGTTCATTATTGGTACTTATATTAATTATTTCTTTCCATGTGTGAGTAACAAATATAATATCCAGCTAGGATTATTTCTTCTAGTGAGATTCCTTTACTATTTTCATGCATGATAAAAAAGACATTGAACATACAATTAGCAAATAAATAAGGAAACAAAAGCAACTTGAAGACTTAGTTACCGTATTATTTGCAGTGTATTATTAAAATGAAGTAAAAAACCATTTTTGAATAGTGAGTTTTTAAAGGACCAATGCATATTCTTTTTCAGAGGCACTGGTGTTAAATATACATCTGCTTGAAACAGATGTAATAAGTTTTCCTCTTTGAGGCAGTCATTATAATAGTGTATATCAAATTTGCTTCTGTAGTACAATAGAGACCCCTTAAATGCCTATGTTGAAACTGAAATCGTACTGTGAAATCAAGGGTGGGATGTACAGAATATCAGCATTTGACAGAGATTTTACGAGTTTATTTTCTAGAAAACACTCAACTCTTCATACTTCTCAGAATACTCTTGTGTGTCAGTGAAATGGGAATGTTATGTGTGGCGTTTGCTTGCTTTCATAAATGGTTTTAAGCAATTAAATTCTACCACTTAATTATTTATTTTACTAGCTATCTGTTTCAAATGGATGGATCACTAAACATACTGCTAGTGGCACTTTCTCCAGTTGTTAATTTTGCATGGGTTTTATTGTGGATATGTTGAAAGAAGTGTACTCTTCTGTGATTTTACTGTGTGCTTCCGAAACATGGTCTTAACTTGAGACTGCTTCCTTCCTAATCTCAGAGGCCCTGTGAAAATTCAGAAGCTGTTGGTGTCATCTTTCATGTACTTGCGATGCACAGTTATTGCCCATACTTAATTTAAATCTTCAGCCTGAGCTTAATGATGACTGATCTGTATCTTTTAATGCATGCCTTAACTTTTTGAATAGTTTGATAAGCCTTGCAAGAATTTCTTGAAGTTACACCCTGTCTGAAGGAAGAGACACCTTCACTAAACATCCTCAGTCAAGACTCAATAAATGCTGAAACAAATCAGAAAGTGTAAGAAAAGTGAGTCAGCTGTTTATTTTATGACACTTAAGTAAGGCTTTACCTTTAATATTAAACTTTTATTTTTAAGGAAAAATGTTAACTATATATTAATACTGTAAAAAGAGAGTGGGGAGCAGAAAGAGAAGAAGTCACTCAAAGTCTTGAAAATGGGCTAATAACCTATTTGTCCTAAGTGCAGAATATTGCTTTTGAAAGTAAATGTAATGCTGAATCTCAAGTATCTCAGCAAAAAATGAGGACGTTACTAGAATCTGATGGTATTAGAAGCAGCAAACATTTGCTTTAAAGTTGATTTTTTTTTTTTTTTACAGCATTCAAAACATGGTTTCTTCAATTCATTTGCTGTGGATTGATCTTGTTTCTACTCAATAACATGGGCTAAGTTGTGAATAATTAATGTGCTTTTGTGCAGGACATTTTTGAGGAAATTACGCTTGTTACCTTGAGTGTTTTCTTTGGTCTGAGAACGTAATTGTGCTTGGTGTGTGAGAGTTTACATTTGTTGGGGAGTTTAGACTGTGTGTACAGTTTAAAATCAAATATAGCAATTGTAGTAACTATTTTGATGATCCTATACCTCTTGTGAATTTAAGGATGATACAGAATGTGACAAAAATACATTGCTCAGCATCAGGAATATCTGGCTGAGCAGGGCTTCTGGATTTGAGTGCAGCTGGTGGTTTTACCTGCTGCCTGGGGGTACAGGCAGGGCAGGGTGCCAGCAGACAGAAGAACTGCCAGAGGAACTGGTCAGCCCATGTGGGGCAGTCTGAGGGCTACAAATATTTGGGGCTTATCTCAGGGCTCTTGTGGAGCTTGGACAAAAGTTATCAAAGTCTGCTGGTAAGGGTTTAGGAGCAGAAGGTGGGTTTTTGTCCTTAGAGATGATGGGAATCCTGGCATGGATGGGTTGTTAGGGCGATGGACACTGAAAACACCTGGGTTGCAGGAGCCCTGATACAGGAACTTCAGGTGTGGCAAGTGCAGGAACCTCTGCAATGAAGTGGGTGCTTCGTTGGTTTTACAACTGGGAAGTATTGGCAAAATACGTCTGTTCAAAGCCACTTCCAACGTTGCATGTTAAGTGCCAGATGATTAATAGAAAATATACTGTGTGTGCTTGCAGGGCCCAGTGATGATTAATAGCTAGTAACAAATAAAGCCTATAAACAAATAAAGGATGAGGAGAAGGCTGAGGTACTTAATGCTTTCTTTGCTTAGTCTTTAACAGTCAGATCAGTTGATCTCAGTGTAGCCAGCCCCCTGAGGGGGAAGATGGGGATAGAGGGCAGAATGAAGTCCCCATAATCCAAGGGGAAATGGTCAGTGACCTGCTATGCCATGTAAATATGTCTGTTGGGTTGTGTGGGATCCATCTAAGGGTACTGAGGGAGCTGGCAGAAGTGCTCACCTTCTCTGACCAATTGACCCCCTCAGAGGGTGAGGAAAAGGCTATAGATGTTCTTGTCTTTGTGGACTGCAGTAAAGCATTTCATATTGTCTCCCACAGCATTCTCCTGGAGAAACTGGCTGCTCATGGTTTAAATGGATGCACTGTTTGCTGGATTAAAAGCTATGTACCTGGAGAGTGGTAGTGAAGGGAGTTCGATCCTGCTGGTAGCTGGTCACAAGTGCTGTTCCCCAGGGATACGTGTTGGGGCCGGTCCTATTTAATACTTTTATCAGTAACCTGAACAAGTGGATCAAGTGTGTCCTTAGTCACTTTTCGGATCAAGCTATGCCGGAGTGTAGATCTGCAGGTGGGTAGGAAGGCTCTGCTGAGGCATCTGGACAGGCTGGATTGATGGGCTGAGGCAAATTGTATGAGGTTCAACAAGGCCAAGCGCCATATCCTGCACTTGGGTCACCACAACCCCAGGCAAGGCTATGGGCTGGGGGCAGAGTGGCTGGAAAGCTGCCCAGCAAAAACAACCTGGGGGGTGCTGGTCAAGAGCCAGCTGAACATGAACCAGTGTGTGCCTGGGTGTGCCCAGGTGGCCGAGAAGGCCAATGGCATCCTGGCCTGGATCAGCAATAGTGTGGCCAGCAGGACCAGGNGTCACCACAACCCCAGGCAAGGCTATGGGCTGGGGGCAGAGTGGCTGGAAAGCTGCCCAGCAAAAACAACCTGGGGGGTGCTGGTCAAGAGCCAGCTGAACATGAACCAGTGTGTGCCTGGGTGTGCCCAGGTGGCCGAGAAGGCCAATGGCATCCTGGCCTGGATCAGCAATAGTGTGGCCAGCAGGACCAGGGCAGTGATTGCCCCCCTGTACCCAGCACTCGTGAGGCTATGCCTCAAGTCTTGTATCCAGTTTTGGGCCCGTCACCCCAAGAAAGACATTGAGGGGCTGGAGGGTGTCCAGAGAAGGGCAGTGGATCTGGGGAAGGGCCTGGAGCACGAGTCCTGTGAGGAGCAGCTGAGGGTGCTGGAGTTGTTTAGTCTGGAGAAAAGGAGGCTCAGGAGGGACCTTAATCACCCTGTACAACCGCCTGAAAGGAGGGTGTAGCCAGGTGGGGGTTGGTCTCTTCTCGCAGGCAAGTAGCAAAAGGACAAGATGAAATGGCCTCAAGTTGCACCATGGGAGGGTTAGGTTAGATATTAGGAAAAATTTCTTCACTGGAAGGCTTGTCGAGCAGTGGAACAGGCTTCCCAGGGAAGTAATTGAGTCACCACCCCTGGAGGTACTTAAAAGGCCCGTAGGTGTGGCACTAAGGGATATGGTTTAGTGATGGACTTGGCAGTGCTGAGACTTTTAGGATCTTAGAGGTCTTTTCCAACTTAAATGATTCTCTGAAAGTGGTATTTGTTTCTGAATATATTAATGTAAGTTTGAGTACAGATATTTTCTTCTTTTTTTTTTTATTAATCCAGACTTGGTGAAAACAACAAAAAAACTTTACTATTTTTTAATTTATTTTCTTTTTTGGTGATAAAATATCTGTCATTTTTAACAAGCAACATTGGCAGATTATATCCAGGATGTAACAAATACTTTGCTTTCAAACATGAAAAAATACAGTTGGAAATTATCCTGGAGTGGTAGGGCTCTTAGTGTTTGTATTTCCTGATTTTCTTCTGTCAGTCTATATACTGCCTTTGTTCCCTCTGCATTACAGTTGTCTCTTCACCACTACCATTACATGTATAAATCCTCTCTCCCCCTCATGGCATCATTTTTAACTGTGCAGGTCAGTGCTAAAGCTGTTTGGTTTGTGAAATAAATTATTAAAAATGACTGTAAACATCTCTTGATGGAAGACTGTGGTTAACACTTTCAAGCTACCATTAGACCACTTCTTTTTATGTGGATATTAGTCAATTGTCCATACACTGCACATGGCTCATTCTGGCCCCTGTGATTCCTCTGCCAGGAGAGGAGAAGTGTTCTCTTAACTGTATCTGTTGGAAAGCACCACAGTGTTTCCTGGAGTCGGATAGAATGTGATGGTAACTGTAAAGGATTTTCACATGATAGTATTCTTATGAATCTGATTTAAATCAAACTTAAGGATGTTGTATTCTCATCTCTCTGGCATTTGGAAGACATTTAGTTTTAATTTTTGTTTACATCGAGCATATACTTTTTGTTCTCTGCACTTAACCTTTAAAAGAAAGTAATGGCACAACCCTTTTTTCCCCCACAGCTAAAAGTAGATGCTGTATATTTGAAGTACTTGTTACTTTATGTTGATAATTGATTTTCTGGAAGAGAAAGGCCATTGGAGCAGTAGGCAGGGTGCTGTATATATTGTCTTATATACTAAACATTAAAGCAACTTAGCTTTATAGAGCTTAAATGTATAGAGCTCAAATTAAATCTAAATTGCAACCTTGTTGGCTAATTACCTACGTTGACAGAACTTTAAAGAAATGCCAGCAGAGAGCTGGTGTGACTGAGGAAGAGGGCAATGTGAAAATGTAAACTTAACATGGTTATCTCAGGCTAACTTTATTTTCCCAGTTTTAGAAGTAGAACAGTAATAAATACTTTCATCTGAGTTCAGTTTTAGTTGGAAGACCTTAGAGCAGGACTTCTAGTTAAGTGCAAAGGATTAAGCACCTTGTGGCAGCTAACTTCTGTACTGTTTAAAGGTTAAATGTGTGGATGAACCTGAAATGAAGTGTTTTCAAAGACAGGAAACCATCTGCTCTGTCTATATTTGTGGGAGAACTTGATGATTCCAAGCTATTTGTTGCTGGAACTCTCTTCTGTGTGACCCATGCTGTGTTGATAGGCTGGATTACCAGCGGTATTTCAATTTAGATAGATCCTGACTGCTCAGCTGTGCTGATGACCCTAAAGCTGATTTAACACTTGTGTTTCTCTATCTTGCTGGACACATCCTGACAGGGTGGCACTCAGAGATGACTTTTTTTAAATTTTCCTTACCTGGAGGGATCTGTTAATGCACTTAAAGGTTGTACTGTTTTCTCAGGATTATGGTTTCAAGGCCAGTTGAAATAAAGAAAGACTAATTACAAACCAGTACCATTGGCTGCAAACTGGTAACTGTATGGACTGAAGGTAGGTAGTCTAGGCTTTCCATGTAGTCATGGACCTCTTGATGTCCTTTGTTGCCACTGTACCACTTCCCCTTATATCTATAATGTTTGATTAATTACTATTGGGCTTTTCTCTTATGAAATATTTAAAAGACATGTTTAAAATGTAAAGAAATGTTTAAAAGTGTGGTACACTTTTAGTGTACAGATAATATCTTTTCCTACTGCAAGTGACCATAACCCTTTAGCCAAAGGAGTTTATAACCATAAGTATTTTCACTTCTGTAAAGTATATATTAAAAAAAAAAAAGTAGTTTGCTTTTTTTGACCCTTTTTTTTTTTTTAACTTTACCACTAGAGTTCACCAAAAGCTTTCTTAAAAATAATGTCAGTGTCAAGCAGTTGGGCAGGTAATGTGCCAGATTAGGATGGGTTATGTGACTTGTAGGAACCTGATATGCTATTTTAAAAAATTCATCTTTGAAAGCAAGGAAAAAGTAAACTAGAAAACATGTGCTAAATAAAAACATCTGTAAAGACTGTGAAGTCATAAGATCTAAATACGCAAAGAAAGATAGTGACCATAGGACATACCAGCTTAAGCTTCACTCATTGACATAGAAAAAAGAGGAGTTTGCATAAAGATCCTTCTCACATCAAAAAATAAAAATTAAATTGTGATAACTACAGGCCTTGAAGTCTTAAAAGTAAGGAAGTGAAGTATCTTCAATTTTCGGAAAGGAGAAAGGTCAAAATGACTTCTTCAATACCTTGAGCTGTGTAATGAAATGTATGTTTTCTGTTGTTACTTTTTACCTTCTCTTCAAAGGAGAAAGACAGAGGTAAATCCAGCCAAAGGAAGATACTCCCAGGGTGGCACCTGGGGCAGGAAGAAGATAACAATCCAGAAAAATTTGACTCCTTATGTAATTGACCTGTGGAGCTCTTCCAGCAAATCTTCTGCCTTTTCCTTGAAGGAAATGGAGAACTGTTAGTCAGCACTGTGCACTCTGAAAGCACAGCTCTCCCTGCTGTAATACACCAACATCACTGCTTGTGACAGTCCTTGAAATCTTGAGATGTGGCTTCCAAATAAGATGAGAAAATGGATCCTCACCCACCTTCTCATATTTGTCAAAATGTTCTTTTTATTTTTGGGAGCTGCTGTTACATCAAGTAATACATGTCTCAAAGTAATGATTGAACTGGTTTGTGCTTGATGAAATTGAACCACTCTGAGGCCATAAAACTACATTTTTCTATGCAAAACTGGCATGTTTTAACTTTTGGCACTTGCAAGTGCTGCTGAAAGTTTCAAAATAGGCTTGTCTTACTGCATGCAGCCTAATTAGAACTGGAATAATATTTTCTGACTTTTTTTTGTACAAATGATAGTAATCTAACAAAACTGTCTCTAACAAGGATATCAAACCTTCAGTCAAAATTGAGAAGAGACAGAACAGAGAAATAATGTGTGAGGCTGTAATGGGTATCCTCAGTATTTGGTACAGAACTATTCAGCCCCTCTAAGGCACAGCTCTGTAGCAGCTTCATTGGCTGTGTCTGCTTAGTATGAGTCAGGGCATGGAGAAAGGGCAGGAGGGGCTGGGATACACCTTTTCACAACTGCCTATGCTCTCTGTCTTTGCTTTTCTTCCCCAGTGCATCTTTACTCCTCTGCAATGAACAGACTCCTTACTATTCCGGCTAAGTGGGCAGAGAAGTAGATTTGCTACTTTGTCCTAAATGTTTCCAGATGAAGTTTATTTCAAGCCTGTTGGTGGGATTTTGTGAAGAAGCTTGTACTGCCGGTTGCTGTGCTGCATTTATTGGTTGTGTGTGTAAAGAGTGAGTTTTAATTTCTGCTGTGCTTAGTCTGGAGCTTTCACAAGCACTGAATTCTGCTGATAGTCTGAACTGCGGATGATGGTTGGGAATTAACCACAGCAAAGGCTTATCTGGCTACTGGGTATGGTACCTTAAGCCCATATCTCCTGCTTTTCAGAAAACTGATAAAGTAGAAAATAGATGAGGTGTGAAGGTAGTTCTGAAAAAGTCAATAAGTAGCCGGAAGCTACAATTTAATAAGTGTTTAGACATATCTGGCTCAAATAGCTTGTAATTTTAACTTTTTAAAAAGTGATGGATAGAACCTAAATCCATATTCCCTGTGGCATTAGGTATCAGGAGAAATAAGTGGAAGCAAGGCATTTGAAATCAATAAATGGCTTCTAGGTACAACTTAATGCAGACAGAATTTAGAGAAAAAAGATTGTGAAACAGATACAGAAATTTTGCTTTATTTTGCAGACTGTAGCAAAGTCCTAATCCTGGCTGTTGTGAAAATGAACGGAGATTAGAAAGTTGTGGAAATGTGGAAGTTCAGTGCCATGGGCCAACTTGTACAGAATTAGATGAACTGAAAAAGTAAGAAATCTGCGGAGTAAAGCTGCTCTCTTTATGCCTTAAATGAAACCATAAATGAATAATGTTAATTACCTAAGACCTATTTTATATTACACTGGAAATGAAACAAAGATTTTTTTTTTTTTTTCCCATTTGCTTGGGAATTGTGTTGTGCTTGAGAATCTTCTACTTCACTGCTTTGAGTTTCCTTTTGTTGGACTTGTGGCTTGCAGGCACCGGAAATGCAAGAGGCTCCTCTGGGTACGTAATTCAAGTGATGCAATTGCATTTTATAAATGCCCTTGGTTTCTCTTTTCCGTGCCTAATCCAACAGGTTGTACTTGGGTGCATGATAGGACTGAACAACCCACAGCTTGTATTTTCTTTGTTCTACCCCATATACATGGTGAGGAAGAGCTATTAACATTCCATTAGCTCTGCAGATAGAAGCATTTGTGTAAGTGAGATTTGTCAGAGTGTTACACCTAAAGGAGATTAAAATTATATTCCTGGGGCAGGTTCCAGTCAATCTTTCTTGATTCTGAAATACTTATTGCTGTTTACAGTAAATTCATATGGAATCAAATTATGTGTAGTGGAAAATATAAAATTTTCATTTTCCATTTACCCGTGTCTTTGCTATTATAATATGAAATACCTGTGTATGCTTGACTGCAGTGGTTTTTTTTGTACCTTAAACAAACATCACAGTGTGTGACATTTTCAAATCATTTAGATGACATTTCTGACTTGCTGTTTGTGTCTTTTGGGTCTCAATATCAGCAGTTTCATTTAAATTTTATCAATTTTTTAGAAACTCCGATTTGTAAAACAATCGAATCCTCTTAATAATTTTTACCAGATAAGTCTAATTCTGAGACTACAGATAAAGCAAGTGGAGATTTCTGAAGTGTTGTATCAAAAATGAGAACACAGTTGTTTTTCAGTGTGCTCTGTGAAATCTGGCAATTCTTTTGGAGCTCACACATCAGCTGTCATCCTTCTAGGGCTGCAGTTAGACTTCAGTAGATGCACAAAGACAGTTGGTAACACATCTGCAAGAATTGTGTTTGAGCAATCATGGAGAGTTGGAGCTTTGTAATCTGTTTGGGTTGTTTTTTTGAGGGGAGGAGGGGATTTTAAATTTTTTTTCGTTTACCTTGTCCCATAGAAAGGAATCAATTTGATCTGCTGTTCAGTGTTTTCTGTTGGTTTGCTGCGCAACCCAAATTACTGAAAGGTTGAGTTTTGTGATTCCCTTTAAAATTGTCAAAAACTTATTGGATATCATCGATCTGGCCTCTAAGTAATGTAAACTGAAATAGCTTGGGCATATGAATCTAGGCAATGGCTTGGTGTTCAGGGACAGGCCTGAAGGCAGGGACGACTTGTCTAGGATCTTGGCTTGTTTGCATAGACATCCCGTGTGGCTTGATCAAGTTATGGAAACTGTGAAACTACTTGTCTACATGTATAAGATGAAAAGGAATTGGTTTAGGGAAGGGTGCATGTTTAATATGTGGGTGCTGAAGGTAAATCAATTAATATTTGCAATGTGTTTTGAAACTTCAGCTGCACGGTATTGTGCAAGATGTTTTGTTGATGGTTGACTTTGGTTTGTGAGTGACTTAAGAAGCCACCAGTCTGTATTTACTCATTTGAATACCTTGTGTTTTGCATACGAAGCTGTATGTAGGGACAGAAAAGCACTGAGTCGTACTGTGTGTGCTATTTCTGGAATATCAAGCAGGCTTAAGACTCAGAGGAGGAGGAGTTTCTGGGATTTTTCCAAATTCTGTCAACAAAACAAATTCTACCCGCATTAATCATCAGAATGAGTCGGAGTTATTTGTGTGTTGTTGTAGCATAGCCTGGCTGAAACAGGCTACTTGACCTTGTTTCTAATATAATGGGACTTTTCCTGAGAGACTGATAAATCACTCATCATTACCTTGCATATTGAAATTATTTACACTGATCATTAAGTCTTCAGTGAAGTGAAAGGAGCAATTGACTCGTGGAAAGCATCAAGATTATACCTGTGCTCAAGAGCGGGGTGAAATGCCCACCTTAAAGCACCATGCTATGGCACCTGCATCTGCTGCTGTCCAGGATAATTTGGGTACCTCAACATCAGGTGTTATTGTGCTGAACAGCCGTTGGCTGTGCTTAGGCTTTCTGCCAACACACCTCTTAGCCAGCAGTGAGATTTATCCTCTCTTGTTTTAAGGTCTTGTTTGGTTCAAGGAAAAGTTGCATGATCCACTTTTCTCGAAGTAGCGAAGTCTTAATTTTGAAGTAATGAGCTAAAATTCAGCCTATATTTTCCATCTTTGGTATATAATATCATGTGCAGAGCGAGCTTTGACTATTTTATATCAAAAATGAGCCATGAGAAAAGGGTGGCCCATTAAGGTCATGTCATGTTGGAATAAGCTTCCTTTAGAACGTGGTCATGGTTGTATACTTGTAAGTGGGGTACTTTTCCTTTAAAATGTCTATCTGGGAGCTGTTTAACAAGACAAGTGGAATTGTGGAATGTAGACTAAAATGCAGCAGATTATGGCACAGAGAACTGTACCTAGAGTTCAACTGAAGTATGTATTTTTTTTTTTTTTTCTGATCAACAAAGATAGCAAGTAAGATGTGGAAATGATCAGTCCCTTTCTTGACTGGAACACGTATGAGTTGTTCAATGGCTATTGGTTTGGAAAATTCTCATTCATATGGGGAAATTATTGAAATGTCTTACAGGTACTGCAATTTTAGAGGAAAATTACCTGCTGCTTTTCAAAAAGAAACCTTTCTAGGTTTAGCCTTTTTAAACCTAAAATCATCTTGCAACTTCAAGTTACCCTTAGATGCCTTAATGCATGGAAAATCTAGTGAGTTAGAGTAAGATGAGCAAAATGGCAAAGTAATTTGTCAATTCATGTTGTCTGTGCTGGGTGCAGAGGCAGAAAAATCAGCTGGACATTGCAGAAGGAGTGAAAATACAATTTATAATATAATTGGATTTTTGGCATTTTTAAAAGGTAAACCTTTAAAGTCTGTTTAATTCTCCTGTTCTTACTTTGTGGATCTTAGGTGTTGCTTAGGATGGATGGGCTGAAGCCTTCCTACCCAACTCTGTGTGTCTGGGTACTGCAGTGCAGACCCTGGGCTGCAGTGAGCAAGAGTATAGCTGGAGTATCCTGCTGGTCTGACACAAGTGTGTAAAAAGTGGGAGAAAAAGGTGACTTTCTCCAAGGATCATCTCAGACCCAGACTGCAGCTTGTGCTGTGTCTAGAGGAAAGATGAAAATTATTTAGAGAATGGATTCCTCACTTCAAAATCCCAGTATAAATAAGAGTAAGTGCTACTGATGGTTGCAGAGTAGAAGTGGAAAGTAAAGTTTATCATCATTGATGTTTTGAAGCTAAATTTATTCTTTCATGTACTTTTTCTTCTGTGCTATCTTGGTGTTCAGTACCCCGTGCCAGGCCTGAAGTATTCTGCTAATAGGCATGCTCTGGAATACAGATTCTTTTGTCTGCACTATTTATAAAGACACTAATGTTAGTTCAGGTGTTCATCTGTTGTATTTTTTCAAGTTCCAGTTTCATATTCTCAGTGATCTCAAAGTTTAGTTTTAATGATGGTGGCAGAAGCCATTAAGCTGTTCTGCTGGCCTTGGTAAATTCCGGCAAACTTAATATATTTTGAAGGAGTTTGTTGTTTGGAAGCAGTGGTAAGGCAAAGTTCCAGGTCACTAACAGACTGAATGGACATCAATCGAAAGCTTAGTAATTTGTCATAGTAACTGAGCAATACCACCTAAACAGCTGAAAAGAGAGGTGTAATGTGCTGCTTTTTTGGCAATGGGTTTTCAAAGGTGACTGGAAATAAACCAGTACTTTCTTAGAAAGCTTTCAGTCCTGAAAGTATGCATGAGTAAATAAAATTGAATTATTTGTCTCTTATACTGAAATGAGGAGAGGCAATAATTTAACATGTCGTATTCTGAATCCAGTAGTGTATTAAGGGGTTTTAACTGTCTAGATCTCGTGTGTTTAAATGTGCTCAGTTCCTACTTATTTGATGTGTTCAATGGACAGTCCCTGTGCACCCATGTTTTGGTGCTGGACAGTGAGGAATATCCTTTGACGGCAGACACAGCATCCTGATCTGGAAGGCTTTATAAAACCTGTTTATAGTCCAGCAGTAGCTGCCATTGAGATGTCTGCCTGCTCAAGAATGAATTTACTAAAAATACTTGATTTCTTAAAACCCAGAAAAAACAAAAAAGCTTACTTGCACAATTATCTCAGTAATGGAAATGTTAATGGAGAACAAAAATGGCAAGTTTACGTATTTGTAGTTTAAATCAGGGCAAGAGGCATGATGAGAGAATTATTTTTTTCATGAAGGCTTGTCTGCATTACCTGATTTGATAAGCAGCCTGGCTTTCCTTTTGGAACTTTAAATAACATATTTGCAGGGTGAACCAAACCATATTTTTATTAATTGTAAATGAAGTAATTTGTTATGTCCAGAGTTATCTCAGAAATTTAATGAGAAAACAGAAGTCATGTTGCAATCAAGCTGATCCTTTTATATTTTACATCCTGATACTGTTGATAAGAGATGAGTGGGACTGTTTTGAAAGACATTTGCAATCTGCAAAGTTAGTATTTTCGGCATGCCTTTGAGTGTTTTGTATCATTGGCAAATGCATGGTATGTCTTCAGAGGTGGGAACTGATAATGTGTCTCTGAGATTTCAAACAAGTACCATCTGGAAACTCATGATAACTTGTGGTTTTGATTTGTAGTTGCTGTTGAGGGTGCAAACACAAGGAAAGAGCTTGTTTGCTTGGAATCTTTTCTGTAGGACAAGTTACATGAAAGTTGGTTGTTAACTATAGCTGATGCAAAATATTGAGAACTAGGAAATGGTAGCTAATTATTTTGCGTGCCAAGGAAAGGCACACAAATAAAACCCCAAACTTTTTCTTGTTATTCTCAACCTTACTGTGCTTTTTTCTTCTGCCAAACAAAGCCTATTGTCTGCAAACAAATAATCAAACTCCATGTCCCCAGAGGAAGATGTACCTTCCTCCTGCACTGATGATTCACAGAATTTCTGAACTAGTATTTATGAGGAGATTCTTTCCCAATACTTGTCGAGGTCTCTCAATGCTCAGTGGTCCAAGAAATCATTAAATTACCCAGCACCTAATTTCAGTAACCTAATTTGAGTGACAGTGGGTTTCTGTGACACAGGGATGTTGAAAGAAAAGAATTAGTTTGGCAACTTTGTTCCAGTCAAGATGCTCGATGACTTCTGTAACTGGCTGGGAAGTGTCCTCATGCTTAGATATTTGTGTCTTTTGGGGGCAGATGATTCCCATGGAGTCCAGTTGCGGGCACACATTCCAGATCCCTAACTTGGATGTTACTGGATATGGCTCCAGAGCATAAAATGTCAACCAGGGTATCAAGGGAGGGAGCAGAAATCTTTTGGAAGTAAGAATGCACAAGACAAAGCATTAGATGGGGAGGTCCATAAATGGGAACAGAGGCTAGAATACAGCACATGGAAACAGAGAAACTGGAGGTGTAGTTGTTGTGTAAGAGAGTTAGAAGTAAGAAAATCAGAAACGGTGAGAAGGAAGACTCACAGAGAGATTAGGAACAGGATAAGGACAGCTGGAAAAAAAGGCCCTAGGAGAGACTTCAGTGATTACACAGAAAGATCTGCTTTCAGATTAAAGTTATCAGATGGATAGACAGTATTTAAAAGGATGCCATACAAGTTATGAATCATGTCTTTTGAGCAAACAGTGCTGAGCAATCTGGTAGCGGTTTCAGGGCAGAGAGAGGAGTGATGTGCTGAAGAAAGTAAAGAAGGGCTGTTCTTTTAGGGCTTCACTAGCTGTGTTTCTTCAACTTTTTTTGCTCTATGTGTGTTTTGATTTTTCAGGGAGATGTGGTTTGGGGGGATTGGAAGTAAACAAAGTTTTGGAAAAAGAATTGAAAGAAAAAAGACTAAAAGTTAAGAGACCAGGGCAAACCCAAGTCAGTTGTTTAATTTTCAGCTGATGGTATTACTACAGTCTTCTTAAGAAATTCTGCTGATTTATGATTTCTGTAATGATAACAAACCTAGTCCTACTTAGAAAAGAATTGTAAATATTGTGTTCCTCTGAAGGTATACCGATGTTTCAGTCTCTTGCCATTTTATCATCTTAGTATTGCTTAATGCAGCCAATTCATGTTTTCCAGAGCTTCCCAATTAAGTTAAGTGTTCAGAAGTTTCCATGACCTTTAGGTTCCTTTGTACTCTATGCTGTTTTTCAGACAGTATGATAGACTTTGTGGTTTACTTCCAGTGTAGCCTTTTTTTATGGAAAAGATGTCACAATGCAAAAAGACCATGGTTTTGAGTTGTGTTTTTGAGCATTTAATACAAGGCTGATTTGACTTACTTTTTTTTTTTTCCTAAAAATGTCTTAACATTCTGTTTAAGTAGCTCATAAAAAAAGGGTCGACAGCAAAATATTGTAATTTAAAAAGTATCATTAGGCTGAATATATGGCAAAAAATAAGTTGAAGAAAGAAGATACCCATAGAGAAGCTTGTTGCATTGATATATGCACCTATATCATATTTACTGGTCTAATTGATGTTCACTGCACTTACAGTTCTTGCTTCATTTTTGCCTGTCACAGTCTCTGTGACTTGCTGGAAAACTTTCTGTAATGTTTAGATTGTCCTGTTCACTTGGGTATGTGTGAGCTCCCAAACACATGCCTCTGTTCTTCACTGAAATGTTGGGGGTTTCTCAAAAACCTTACGGAGTTGGTGGCAGGAGGAGACCTTCCAAGGAAGGGTGCACAGGCTGCCCGAGTAGGTGCAGCACCACATTCACATGGTGCTTCCGTCCAGACCTAAACACTTCCTCTGTCTGCCTGGAGTATAAACAGGGAAACCTCAGGGCTGTCTGCCCCTGCCCCTGTAGGCATGTATTTAAAAGCCTGAGCTTATTTGTCACAGCTATTTGACTCTTTATTTGGGGACAACTCTGGACAGTAGCAGCTACTCATGTCAGAACACTGATTAATCTATGTATATGTATGTGTATATATATGTGTGTACACATATACCTATATATATAGGTAGCCACTTGCTCCAGTCCCCCTGTCCTGAATAAAGAATTGTTACCCTGGTGTTGCTTAATATTCAGTAATTATGAAGCCCGGAGATCTTGTTTATACATGCCAAGTCCAGTCTGCTGTTTTGGTCCATGTTTGTTTCAACACATCCATCAAGGCCTTGCAAAGCAAAATGTGACCACTGACAAGTTATTCCCACAATGTTGCAAATGTTCAGATCTTCCTGCAACCTGATACAAAAGGGCCCTGTTGGCAATATTTTTATTAACTAAAATTTTCTTGAGAAAATGCATTAGGTTGTGGTGAGTTTACACCAGTGCACCAGTGATTATTTTACATATGAATAAGGTAGTAAAAAACTAAGAAAATTCAGCTATCATTTTGAAGAGTTGTGATATGAACTCTTATTTAATAAATGTATGTAATGCATAAGTATGTGTCTATATATTTATATATATGCATAATCAAAACTTATATGTATATATATTTGTATGAGAGAGCATGAGAGTTAATTAGGAAAAAAATTAAAAATAAATGCAGAAATAGAACAACTAAATATGATAAAACAATACTGTTGCTGTGAGAGGAGGACAAACCTCAGCTATGCTTTTATTTTTCTTAAATGATTTTTAGGTATGTACATAAATGGACTCCTTTTCCTAAAACTGCTCAGGAGATTCTATTCTGTAAAAGCCTTTGCTTTGCATCGTCTGTTCTGCAGAGGGTGAAACCTGTGAATGAATGAATTTATATGTATTTGGGAGACTTTTTTATAAATGTGAAATACATAAAGTGTTGCAGTTGTCCCTCAGACTGTCAGTCAAGGAGCCAATGTGTTAATAGCCTATTGATAAATCAAACTGCTGTATGAAATGATTCCTGATGACTTAGTATGTAAGCTCTTTCTAAACTTAAGTGTGTTACTTTTTCCAATGCTGTTTTGAAGAGAGGGGTTTGATTTTGGCTTTAGGGGAGAAGTATTGCCACCGTGTTGTCTCTTCCTGCACACCTGGGAGCCATTTCACAAGGAGGAGCTGAAACCAAGCCCAGAACTGATGTTCTCTGTATCAAAGCATCTCTCCTCTGAACTAAGACATCTCTTGAAAATAGTTGTGCTTTACAGTGGTGTATGAGTGCTCCTGCAACTGTTGTCTGTTAAATGTAATGCCTCACTTAAATGTTGGCCTCTTGCTATTTAGTGTGAGTGTGTGTCCCACCCCTAATTCTCAGCTGGGCGTGTTATGGGTGTGGGGCTGAATTTATAAACATTTTATGCTGCTGAAAAGAATAAGAAATACAAAGTTTTGGCAGTGTTACTGGAAAACTGCTTTTAAAATGTGTTTGTTTTCATACTTGGTGCATCTGACTAGGCCAAGAGATCATTCATTTCCTGACTTTGAAACTCGGTTTCTTTGCTCTTCTGTACATAATTCCTAATAATTTTTTTTACCTCTAATTATCTTTCTAATAGTAAATTGTTCATTAGTCTAAAAACTTAGTTTTCATGCAGCCTGGGTTGGAGGAGTGGTTCTTTGTCTTGTTCCATTTTTATTTTCACTTCTGTGAGGGCTAAAATTGAACTCGATGCTCTTTCCCAACCTGACAGGGTCAGATATTTTTTTTGTTTAAAGTAGCTAAAGGTCTGAATGGTATTTTGATGACTGCTTTGTGGCCTTTCCCTGTCACGGAAGTTGTGTTTGAGCCAAATTAATAGTATAATTTTGGTCAACAATGATTAGAACCCCCCTGAATGTTTTCCCTTATTTACCATTGGTGCATTTTATGTATTATTTTCAGTTTACCTGCTTCACAGATTAAGTGACCGATAGTTAATTGTAAATGAAGATTTCTTTGAAGAAAATGTCAATGATATAGAAAGCTTTTTCAGTTTTAGCATTTAGTCATAAGTATGTGCATGGAGGAAAAGGATATTCATGCCTGTATGGATATATTAATGATGAGTGCATATGTAAATATGCCTAAGTCTTGGCAAGCTTTCTCCTGCTTTAATAGGATGTCAATTCGAATAAGGCATCCTAAAAATTATGTTTTACCTGTATTCATTGCTCACTGGCTGATGTTATTTAAAGATGCCTCAGTCAATACTTCAATGCTCAATGTACTGAATAGTAGTGAATGACGTGAATTTTCTTATCCAAACTGATACAAGCTATTCTGATGAATGCTAAAGCACTAAACTATTTGAGATAGATTATCTTTATTCTTTTGGTAGAAAAAAGAAGCTCTAACTTCACAAGAATAATAACTACACTAGTAATTCTGTACTATAGGTCATGTTTTACAGGATTAGAGTTTATATATGTGCTTCTGCAGATAATTCTGGGATTCAGTTCTGTTAATGAATTTAGATATCAATAGGCTCTGAACATACAGAAAGATCTGGATCCTGAAGAAAATAATACCCTTATCTGAATGGAGGCAGATATTGGTTGCATGAATATCTTTTGTCTGAAAATTGCTGAGCTATAATTATACCATAACTAAGATATAATCAAAACTAGAAATATGTATGTTTCTTTCCAAACTAGCTACATCGACTTTTCTCTTTACTAGAGGTCCACATTTTATAAATTCTGATTTGTTTCTTTTGTAGTATTAATACAGAGTAGAGCTGAGACAGGGATTTTGTTTTCTCAGTGAAACCTGCTTTTGTTGACCACTTAATTTTGCCTTTGTCTAGGCAAGATCTTTCTGGGATTATGCATTTCTGGGACTAGTGACCATGCTTCTTAACTTTGTTTTCCATGATGTGCAACCTAATGGCATCTCATCTGGTAAATGAGATAACAATTCATTCCCCATTGGCAAAAAAATTAAAAAGAAATTACAATGGGAATGCTCATGTGCCTCTTTTTTTTCTAAAACACAAAACAGAGAACAACAAAAAAAATCCTTCCAAGAATGTAATTGAATATAAAATAACCTTGTAAATAGCCAGCATATTAGTAATGGCTCAGTTTGGGATTTTTCTTTTATATGATACAGGTTAGGTGTTGACAGGTTAAAAATTCTTAATGCAGGTGTGTTTCTTTCTGTTTTGTAGACAACTCAGCTGAAGCAGATTTATGGTTGCTGAACAGTTGTACAGTAAAAAATCCTGCTGAGGATCACTTCAGGAACGCAATCAAGTAAGTTGTTTCCTTACCAAGATACTAAACTATCAATGAATATTGCGTGTCTTAAAGCTTTGTGTTTTCAATCTAGAAGTAATTTTGTATTTTAGAGCAAGAAATGTGCTGAGTTTGAGTGTTACAATGGTGAATTCTCTAGAATGGATTTGTAAGGTACAGTGGATTTTTTTTAGTTAGCTATAACGTGCAAGTACTTATCACTGCACTTACTTAGGAGAACTGCTGACCCATTTAGTGGCTTTTATATCACTTTTCAAGACAATGTTGTAATAGTCTTCTGAAGAGTTGACTGTTCTTTTGGTTTTGGTTTTTTTTCTATTATGTGAATTGTTAGGTTGTTTCTTTTTTCCTCTACTTAAATATGGCCCAACTGGGACCTAAATATGGCCTAACTGGGACCTTCTTTTCAGTGGTGCCCACAATGGCCCTAAATTAAACGATGAGAAGGACCTCAAGATGAAAAAGAACTTTATGTTGAGGGTGGCAGAGCACTGGAACAGGCTGCCCAGGGAGGGTCATGGAGTCTCCCTCTCTGGAGACATCCCAAACCCAGCTGGATATGTTCCTCTGTCACCTGCCCTAGGTTACCCTGCCTTGTCAGGGGGGTTGGACAAAGTGATGTCCAGAAGTCCCTTCCAAACCTACAAATTCTGTGATTCTTTTGAAAACATGTATACTTAAAACCAAGTATTTCACTAAAAATTTTCTTAAAAGATTAACTGATTAGCTTATAATAGAAGTCTTGTGAAGAATGTGTTTTATTACTCGGTACCATTTAAATGTTGTTGAAAAAAATGACATGGAAGTGACTTTTGCCTCCAATTTCTGCGGAAGCGTAGTTGTGATGAGAGTAACTGGAAAACCTGTGCATGTTCAGCTCTCATTGCCCAGTATAAAGAAATACTATGGTATGTGTCTTGAAGATTTTATCTTTAATAAACAAAGTTGGTTATTTGTGCAGTCATTTCTTTAGTGTGGTGCACTGAGGATGGACTGGTTTTTGAAATCCATTTTGCTTAGAAAAACATAGTTCTTGGGAAGGGAGAGAGGAGAGAGAAGCTGGATATAAGCTACCTGTTCACAATCATGGAGTTACTAACAGAGTCTCAAGCATGGAACAGAAACCACTTGCCTGCTGTAGATGGCACAGCAGATATTTCCTCCACCCCTCAGAGTGCTTTGCTTCCTGGCTGCTGGTGTTGCACTTGGTGACCAGAATGGCTTTATGGCTTTTTGCCTTTTCATTTCTGTTGCCAAA
>VZRN01004542.1:1929934-1973456 GCA_013397935.1 Dasyornis broadbenti | reverse complement strand
CCAGAAAAAAAAAAAAAAAAAAAAGAAAGAAAAAAAAGAAGCAAGCTGTTCCCAGAATACCTCCAGCAGTTAGTGTGTGTTGGCCAACAGAACTGATGACAAGATAGTTTCCAGTTCAGTTGTGGCCATCCTTCTATTTTACTAATCCTGTGCCAGAACTGATGTGGTATGGTGTGTGTCCTAGCCAGTAGAATAGAGTTGGTTAAGAAAGAGGGCCTAACTGAAAGCAAATGATCAAAAATATTTCTTTGAAGAACATGTTTCTATTGCTGCTCTGTTCATGAACCTGATGTTACTTGTAGCCTGGATTTATTCTTTTTTATGCTGCCTGTACTTGCTCCTTCCCTATAGCATGCATTCCTCATTCTCTAATCTCACATCCTTGCAGTTCCCAGCCATGGAGAATGACAGCTTTGGTAGTTGTTTCTGACCATTTTTTATCAGGTTCATTAAACACAGGGAAGAGAACCACATGTGAGTGCACATTCGTGGGACTTGGAACTGTAAGATTAAACATCTTCACTCTCAGAAAAAAGTAACTACTGTATTTGGGTTTTACAGTCATGAGGAAAGCTTGTCTCTCTAAAGAACATAACTTCTTCCAAATACTTCTTAATTTATTACAGCAAAAACTCAATGCATGAAGTTTTGGTGATACAAAATGAACTGCCATTACATCCTATCATAGCAGCTTGTTGGTAGCTATGGAGATTTTTGTTTTTCTCAATTGAGTAACAAAATAAACATGTAGTGTGTGTGTGTTGTCAAAGCAAACATACTTGGAGTGGAAACATTAATACTTAGCACTGTAAAATTCTTCTTTAAAATTAAAGAAAAATCAGTCTGAAAGTGTTCCATGGTATTATGGATGTTATGTGAGAAAAGTATTTTGGGTTTTTTTGTTCCCTGCCCACTGCAGCAGTTCCTGCTACCTTGCTTGCATATATGACTTCAAAATGCACAGATTTGAACCAGTGGTAGTGTGTTCACACTGGTGATTAAAGAATGACTGTGAAAACTTGATCCCTCACTAATACCATGTGCCATAGGATGTACCAGAACCCAAGAAGTCCTGTACGTTCAACCTTTTTTTGGTCTGATTTTCTTCTAAAAAAGAAACAAAACCTCTCCCAGACTCGCTGAATCTTTGCAGATATGTATACAGCTGATACAAGCTCACTGGTAGTATAATCTTTATACTGGTTTTTTTTTTTTCTTATAGATAATAGGAATAGTCTGCTGTTCTTCACTATCAAAAAGTTGAAGTTGCTGAGCCAAAGCGATGCTATAGAGGGCATAGAGATGCTCAAAGACATTAGCTTATGGATGGAAATTGAGAGATCTCCCTGTGCAGATTTTATTCTTGGTTAATCGTAAAATAAGGTTAGGTAGAGATAGGCAATAGCAGTAAAGAATTCCCACTATAATTAAGTGGGTAGATTTAAAAAAAATAATGATTATGGCTTATGTTTTGGTTGGTGATGGATATACCTCTTGTGCTTTAATAGAGTAGTTGTTGGGCATTCCAGGAAATGAGCAGGTTTTGGAAAGTTCCATTTTTTGAAGTTGACTTTATTTTGCCTTAGAATTTAAAACGAAATAATATTTAAAAATAATCTATATTTAAAAGTCAATCGCATCTTTTTTTTGCTGATAATGTTTCAGTGTGATATCTTTGTTCTGGGCCTGATCATCTGTCAGTGTGACCACCTTAGATGAGTTCAGTGTATATGTATGAGTTCAGTGTATATATAAATAATCATCCTTGTTACTATGTGTTTTATAAACAGTATAAATAATAAATAAGTAAAATATTATTAAAGTTCTTCCAGAGAGATGACACTATTTATTTGTTTTGGGGAATGGTGGGTAGTTTCTTTGTGGTTCATTTAAGTGCCTGTCCTTATTGTTTCTGTGTTTTGGTTTTTTTTTTTTCCTCAGTTGCAGAAGGTTGTCAGGTGACATTTTCTGTTATAATTTATTTTATTCAAAAGTAGCTTTCTTAAAACTTAGCTGTTAGTAATAGCAAGAATAAACATTCAAGAAGTAAGTTACTAACCTTAACTTGTGTAAACCACAGAAAATCTGGTAAGACTGTATGATTAAGAGAATGAAGCCCAAGAGTGGGTTCTAGAGGAGCTTGCTTCCTTTAAAAGAAAATTATTTTGCTCTTCAGTTTCGTGCTTCATGAATTTCTGTGTGCTCTGATACTGTTTTCTTGACTGTTAACATCTCAGATAGGTAACCCAGTTTTCCTGATGACCTCTGAAGATTCAGAGACTGTTGTGTGTTTCTAGCTAGCAATCTTTTCTGTTGCTTGATCCATTCCTGAGTGCTGGTGTAAGTTACACATGTGTTCAGGGACTTTGGCTTTTCCTTAAGGAGTTCTCCTGCTGGTTGAAGTATTATGCATAGGAATTTGGTGTCTCTCTTATCAAAATAGCCAGAATGATGTTGTCTGGGAGGCACGATGTAGTTATGCTTTTGAGGTGTTTATACCATTGTCTCATGGTATAGAATAAGTCTGACCAATATAAATAATCATCTTTGTCACTGTATATAATTAACAGGTAGCAGTAACGCACATTCTCTGATGTATTTGTTGCTGCATTCACTTTAAGGCACACCCCAGTGTCTGTTCAGCCCTTTTCTTTCTAATAGCTATGAATTGTGACAGAGATGTGAGGGCTTTTAGCACTGAAGTAGCACCATGTGGCTTCCAGTTCTGTCCTTGCTTCAGTTTGCACCAATTCATGAATAAACACTGTGTGTGGGATCTCACTTTTATGCTAGAAAGAGCATCAAAAACTGTAGAATTTGTGCAAATGTTAGTTTAAGAGGACTGTGATTGTAGACCCTGCAAGTTGTTTAAGGCTCTCAGTGGATTAAATTGAAGAGTAAAAGGCATGACTGCTTTTGGATGCTGCAGGATTTCTGTTCACCAAATGCAACTGTGTTGATAAGTACAGAAGGAGGTTATTCTTTAAGAAATACAAAAGCTTGTTCAGAGATAAGAATAATTTTCTGCTGCTTGACATCTTTGCAAGTGAAAATAACCCTGGAAAAAAGTTGTTTCATTTTTTTCAACATTTATGAATGTAATTTATATGATGCATTTTGCAAATTGAGCAAAATGAAAAATTGCACGCTGTGCAGGGTTATCACTTTGTCTAACGCAGCATTAATTCTTTTGCTGTTACTAACACATTTCTAGTGTAGAAGGAGACTATGATTTACAGTTGTTTATACCGTTCATGCAATAAAATCTAAGCTGCGATGAACTTCTAGAAGAGGAAACATAAGTATTTCAAAGCTCTTTATTTTATAGATCCTGTTAGCATAAGAGGATCACTTCCACCAGGTGTAAGTTTCTGAGACGAGTGTCATAGCCTGCCTGTTTATTGCATTTTATAGAAATAGTGTGTTCTTACGACTTTCTGTGTTTGTATCGGAGTACTTAAGATAACAGGGCAGTACAGAGAACATAGGTAGGGGTACTACTGTTTTCCACTTGTATTGAGGAAACCAGAGGAAGAACTGAATTCTCTCAAGTAAAAATGCCTGCAAAACAAACTTCATTGGGTGAGAGGAAGTCTGGCGCTTGATTTTTTTGTTTTTTCCCCCTAAGACGGTTATTGCTCAGACCCTCTAAACTAGTCTAGATAATGTTGATGAAAACCTTGCCTTTTGCGAGGATGAAAGGCTCACACACTTACAGATTGATGAAGTGCTTATATTCATGATTTATTTATATTCACAGTGCAAGAGGAACTTCTTCCCCAGATAACAGGAAGTTACTTAGTTTTGAGTGGAGGCTGTCAATCAGTTAACTAGAATTTAAAATCACAGTTCTTTTCTAAGAGCAACCAGAGAAGTTTAGGTGACTGCTGAAGTTGCTTCATCAAAACCTGGATTAGAATAGATTTAGGCACAACATTTACATGTTTACGGACGTGGGACATCTCTTTAAGAGCTCAGCAATCACACACCATTAACCAAAATTAGTTTAAAAATTAGTTTTGGAGCTCATTCTATTTTGTAAAGAAATAATATATTTTTTTATGAAGTGCTTTAATCTTTGATGTAATGTGTATGACTTAATTAGTTGAAAACACTGAATATTTCTTTTGTGTTTAACAGATGGGTTTTTTTTTTTTTTTTCATCTTCAGCGTTTTCCTGGCGAAAATTTCTAGAAGGGTTTTCTACTTGAGCATTAGAGATTTTGGGTTTTTCATTCCACTGGTTAACATTTCTCAGCTTAAGCAATACCAGTTTCACACTTATATAGTTGGTCAGGCTTTACCAAGGAGCATAGCTGTCTCCAAATGCTTTCTCACTTCCAAATGCTGCAGAAGGCTTTTATAGGCTTAGAACAAAAATGTCTTAAAGTGAAGTCTTTTATTTAAAACCTTACCAATCTAGTAAGATTTTTTTCTTCTTTTTAAACTTCCAGAATATTGTCATCCATGCTTTCAGTGTCTTAAACTGATGGAAGGCATAGCTGTTGGTGAAGGATTCTGTGATTTAAATGATGCTTGTTAGTGGAAGTTTTTTAGCTGCATTTGAGTGTGTTCTTTTTCTTGCACTCATCTCCGCTGTAAAAGAGAATGGCAACAGCTGGTTGACATGATGTTATAAAATGCAGAGAAAAATCACACCATCTAGAACTGAGCACTTTCCATGGCATAGTATTTAGAAGATAAAAGGATTATGGACTGCTTGTGATTGCATGTGTTACATGGCCACATTTTGCAGAGATTTGCAAAACTCTGGGTTATAAACTTGTGTGCACTTTAGTTTAATATTTTAAAAGGCTTTAAAAAAGTACAAGAACAGCGCCTGTTAAAATCAGCTTACAAATGTGGTTCTAGAAATCTTTTCTATTCTGATATGAACGCATTTGGGACTGCTTTAAGTATTCCATGATATTGATGCTTTGAGATGTTAGTGCAGTGCTGATTAAGCCTCAGATGCTTTAGGTGGCTAATTATTTTTTACATACTCTTTATGTTTGAGCCAGATCATTAGGGCCTTATGTACATTTGATCGTCTTTTTAGAGAAGAAAATATTGTCAGGACATGAGAGGCCAACTCTATTTCATATATCTGTATATGACTTCATATATCTGTATTTGAACTTTTTGATGAGGCTGCAATTACAGGTCCCCAGCTATGTAGGCTGCAGGAGCACTGATGCTTCACAGGCAGTGTTTACGGACATTGAAAATCAGTTAAGTTCATTGCTAAACATACAAGATACACTTTGCTTTGCAAACAAATGCAATCAACCATTACACTTCAGTGATATGGGTAAACAAGGAAGACTTCTGATTTAAAAAGTATAGCTCTCCTGGTAGTTCATGGAGTAATGCTTTCACCTTTCTCCCTGTCAACCAAAATGGGGACACAGGTGTCATAGAATTGTAGAATATCCGGAGTTGGAATGGACCTATGAGGTTATTGAGTCCTGGCCCTGCACAGGACACCCCAAGAGTCACATCATGTACCTGAGAGTATTGTCCAAACATTTCTTGAACTTTGTCAGGCTTGGCCCTCTGACCAGTTCCCTGGGGAGTCTGTTTCAGTGCCCAACCACCCTCTGGATGAAGAACTTTTTACTAATATTCAACCTAAACCTCTCCTGACAGAGCTTCATGTCATTGCCTTGGGTCTTGTCACTTGGTCTTTTTTCAGCATTTTAGAACAAGGACTTGCATACATGTATAACCATACATGTATAACCTGTTTTAAGAAAATGAGTGGCTCTGAAAAGGATATCTAATTCTCTTCAGACTGCTTTACTGATGTTATCTTTAGTTAAAAACTAAAACAGCTCTTCCCCCTCCTCTCAAACTTGGTCAAATTGCATAATTTTAGGAAACCTCTCCAAACAGAGTTAAGAAAATTAGCAAAAGTAAGTATTGGGCTTTCCTAGTGTTTCCCATGTTGTTCTGACATGTGCTTGCTTTGGGGATGGGGTGTTCTCTTGGGCTCTTAATGCTGGTGACCCCTTCTTTGCCCAGACCAGGGACAGATACAGTAGAAACCATCAGGAAGATGGAGGCACTGTTTTGGGCCAGAAATTTCAGGGTTTTTTTGTTACTTAATCAAGGGCTTTAAAGACGAGGCTTTTTGAGGGATGGGAGATATCTGAGCAAAACGATGCTTGGTTTCCAACTACGGGCACGTGCATGAAGAACATGTTGAAAACGATTTGAAATGCCCTGTTTTAACAGGATGGGAACAAAGATTTCTTATGACCAAGTTCCTCCCTTGATTTAACTCACACTTCAGATTAGCACCTTAACCTCTTGTTTGTCCTTACTGGATTGGAGTGTTTTCTGTTCGCAGTTCAAAAAATAGGCTACTAAATAAAGATTTTAAAAATCTAGTTTAGGTTATGGTGTGCAGAAGAATAAAATCCACCATTGTGTATGTGAATTTAAGGAATGTGAACGGAATTAGAATATTAACAGTTTGTAAGTCAGCATGCCTTCAGGTGGAAAATGCCCCTATGGAGTTTGCCAAAGCAAAGAGCTGATGATGATTCCTGAGGAGCTTGTGATTCAAACAGTGGTGAGATAGCGGACAACTGCTGGAAACAGCAGCAGTCTGAGACTGTAGTGTGTTTTTTTATTACTTCAAACAGTAGGCTGTGTATACTTTCTTGTCCTTGGAACAATATTTATGACTTATCCAAGCAGACTGTGCCCAGTAGAAGACTACTGAAGCTGAACTTTGTGTTGCAATTAATTTGGGGATGTGCAGTCAGAATTCTTGCTGCTTCTGCCATGTGACATTCACCTCCCATCTGTTGGGGAATTTCTTGTTTCTTTCTCTTGAGAAGTAACCAAATTACTTGCTTCAGCACTAAAAAGTGCAGGAGATACCAAGAGATTTTAGATTTGCCTCAAATATGCAATAGCATTACTGATAGAGGACATAGTATTAATTGATGTCCATTGAAATAACGTAGGACAGGATCAGGACAGAGCTCTGCTTGGTTTGGTTTGCCCACATACAGAAAGTACAGTCCTAAAAAGTGAAAAAGAATGGAATGTTTTATTGGTTTTGTTTGTTTTCCTTCTTCCTCTTGCTCGTCTCTGAATTTTTAACCAGTAGACCAGCATATATGAAATATAGTAGAATGATAGAAAGGTGTTTCAGTAATATGAAGAGGAGCTCTTGTTAGCTGGTTTTAAGACAGGTTATATGAGCTTTACAGAATCAGCGTTTTGCATATTATATGACCCCCTACATTAACAGGTGTTTTGTATTAGTATTTCAGACAGATGAATTGAGCAGAAAAGGTTAATGCTTTGAGTTCTGGAAGCAGGTGGTTGGTAGCTTTGACTGTTTATCTACTTAACTGCATCTTGGCTGTTGTCCTAGCCGGCCTGACTTTTCCTAGGGAGGGAGCATAGGAAAGCATGCAGAAACTTGGTGTAGCAGGATTAATGCAGAAATCAACAAGATCTAAACTTGTCCTTATTGACAAGTATGATTTTATTTGGTTTTGATTCAAAAGACTATCTACTAATACTTTATAAGTGTTTGTCCTAAAACAGAGAATGCTTGAGTGAGCTTGAGTGTAAAAAGCATCTTCTCTCATACTTCTGAATGGTTTTTGTCTCATGGTTATGTTAGATGCTAACTCACAAAGAGCAAAAACCATATTGGTGATTTTTGTGTTTTGTCTGTATTCAACAAAGCTCTTGCTTTTTACACTGAGTTTTGTTGTAATTCCTGTCTCTGTTTAACACGCATCTGCAAAGATTGATGGTATACTGAGATATTATTGTGGCATATTTAGTCAAGGCAAGTTGGGATACTACCAGTGCAGTACAGCAGTTCACATTTGGCACTGTACACCTCAGCTGCTGTCTTGCCCCTTGGTGCACCACTCGTGGGAGGGACGTGAGCATAGACAACCGTTTCTTTTGAATTTAACTTTTTATCCAGAGTTTTTTATTTACCTGTAAAATTTTCTTTTTAACTTCCAATAAAAAAAAGGCAGACACACAGGCTAACAGTAAGGCACAGTTGAGCACAGAATTGTTTCATTCCAAGTATGTGTTTGAATTTGAAACTTTCCTAAGAGCTAATGTCTGGTAACTACTTTTAACAGGATAAATAGTCAACTTTTTTCATGTATTAGTTTTACAGCTCACAGCACAATGGAAACTGACCCTTGTTAGTGCCTCCAGCTACCAACGTAACACAAATACTCACCAACAAATTTTATATGTGTTTACTCCAAATAGGAAAAACTCCATTGTTTTCCTTGGGTCTATTATAGTTTATTAGCATAATGTCAAGGGAAGCTCAGTAGTGAAAAGGCAGAGGCTCTTTTTTACAAAAGTGCAGTGTTAAATAAAATTGTCTAAAATATAGCAAAACTCAGTCTAGAAGCAACCTGGGACTACCTCAATCCAATTGAGTATTATGGATTTTTTTTCAAAAGTACTTTATATGCCTCCAGTTTTTATTTTGTCTTTCCCTGTGCTTTTTAAATGTAGCCCATTTCTGTAATATATTCTAGTTTGTATGCATATACCTTATAACAGTCATCAAATAGGGACACTTACTTTGTAGAGCTGCTAAACTGATACCTGTAACTCCAAAAAATGAAGGTGAGTGAAAAATATAATTTAGAGTCAGAAAAGGTGTAATGATGGATATATCCTAAATACAATGAAGAATTTTCTTTCACATCCTTTCAGAAAAGAATACCATGTTTTTTAGAATCCTGAATGCAGATTGTAAAACTTCTTACACAAGGAAAGCTGCAGAAAATGGAATTTTTACTTCAGATTGCTCTTAACTTCAGATGCTACCTTTTGAATATATAATATCTGAACTTGAAATGATTCTTTTAGATATTTCCTCTTTCATATTTTATTTCTTGCTATTAGGAGGAGGTCTCTTGTTTAGTTAGTATTGGACACATTTGCTAGCTTAGTTATATGAACTGTGCTGGACTGAAACATCAAAGACATTTAAGCTGTTCAAAGGGAAAGACCAAAAATGGAACGATTTTTGAAATGGATGAACTTTTACTTGAGAAGTGGAAGCTATGGTTATTTTGTTTTTATACATATGAAATTTATGTGGCCTCTTTTGGTCCTATAGCTTGTAATTGCATTTATAACCTGTGAATTTGATTGTTTATGTATACATAGATGTAACATATGTATACTCAAACATTCTAGAAAACAGGTCAAACATGGTTTTGCACAGGCTTTGTTTTGACCTTCCTTCTATGGCTCAGCAGCGCTGCTTCTAATTTAGTCCTGAACTAATATCAATTCAATGTATGGTAAACCTGAAGCTTCCGAATGTGGTAACTTTGTAGGATTGACTATCACAGAATAGTCTGGTTTGGAAGGGACCTTTAAAGGTCAGCTCATCCAACCCCTGCAATGAACAGGAACATCTTAAACTAGATCATGATGCTCAGAGTCCTGTCCAGCCTGGTCTTGAATGTTTCCAGGGATGGATCATCCACCACCTCTCTAGACAAGCTCTTTAGTTTAAAACCATTACCCTTTATCCTGTCACAACAGGCCCCATTACAGTGTCTGTCCCCATCTTTCCTAAAAGCCCTTGTTAAGTATTGAAAAGCCTCCCTGGAACCTTCTCTCCAGGCTGAACAAACCCAACTCTCTCAGCCTTTCCTCACAGGAGAGGTACTCCAGCACTCTGATCACCTTTGTGACCTCCTCTGAACCCACTCCAACAGGTGCATGTCCTTCCAGTGCTGGGGACTCCAGAGCTGGATGCAGCACTCCAGCTGGGGTCTCATCAGAGCAGGGCAGAGGGGCAGAACCCCTCCCTCACCCTGCAGCCTATGCTGCTTTAGATGCAGTCCAGGATACAATTAGCTTTCTGGGCTTCAAGAGCATAGTGATGGCTGAAGTCCAGTATTTCATCCAGCAGCATCCCCAAGTCCCTTTTGGCTTCCTGTCATGAGGAAAAGGATTATTTGCTTCATATTTGAAATACATTGGTTTTCAGTGTTAATGGCGTAATGCAGTGTTAATATCTCTTGAGCAACATGTTTTTTAAGTCAACAGTTCACAGTTTTTACAGCAAGCAGTGCATGGTCTTGAATTTGTGGTTTCCATTTGTATTTCACAAAAGACACCAGTTAAGCATGCTTGTTGCAAAATTTTTAAGTTAAGCTGTTGTGAAATGCTACTTAAAATATGACAGTTATTGTAGGAAGGACATTTAATGAGAATAAGCCAGGTATTGCACACTCTGTTGCTGTGATTCTTTACTGGTGCTGTGGTTGAGATGCAGTGTGCTGATCTTGAATTTCTTGTGGCTATTGCTCAGAAACCACATGCTAGGATGACATTGTCATATTCTAAGAAAATGGTCAGGGAATATGTTTGGATTGAGGAGAATAGGCTGTAACTGACTTCCTCTAACGTCCTAAATGATATTACTTACATAACAAGGTTTCCAGCTGGGAATCATTGCTTGGTGCAAATTTCCATGTGAAGAGAACACACTAAGTTGCCTCGTTTCTCTTCTCTTTCCCCTGCTCCCTGCTGGAGCTGCTGTGGTGACGCAGCTGCTACCAGCTTCACCCCCTGCCAAAGATGTGGCTTTGCTTTGTGGTCTCATGGGCAGATGGCATGTAGCACGATGGAGAGAGGGAGCAGCTTTATTTTGTTTTCTCAAAATATACTTCAAGTAGCTCTACTTGTGGCTGCTACATGTTCCTTTCCCACCTTTGTCTTCCCTGATAGGGACATGCACTTGTTTGCAGCCTTGATGCTCTTTTGTTAACCTTTGCCCATTGTCCTGGGAATTTGAGATTTGAAATAGAGTTAGAAAATCATTACACCACTGTCTGAGGGTTTTTTGTGACTTCTCCAGTGCTGATTTGTAATGCTTTTCTTCTTGGTTTCTAATTTTGATATATTTACAATAGGGAGAGGCAAACCTTTTCAATAAAAATATTTTTTCTTACTTTGACTTAATGATAATGTGAAGCTTGCAGTCTGTTTTAACAAGGTTACGTTTTTCTCAGCACTGAGATCTGAACTTTCATAATGAGAGGTTTTGTTACTGACCCACAGTAAGTTTGGATTATGTTGTTGTTGTTGTTTTTCCTTTGGTTGGCTTTATTTTTTTATAAGGACACTTATCTATAGTAGTGATGTGGACACACTGAACCATTAGCCCAAACATCATTTATTCAGCTGCACAGGGATTCAGTTTGCACTTCTGAGGAAAAAATGATACTGCTATGTGAATGCATACAAAAGGGGGCGTGGCTAGTAGCTATTACAAGCTGATTTGTTATAGTTGTAGCATGTTTTTCTTGGTGATTGCTTTTAACAGATAGGGAATACTGACTAAATGGGAGCACGAAATCCAAGTTGAGTAATTTTTGCATTACCTCTTATTGCATAAGTGATTTCACTTTATCTTTGACTAATACGCTGGATCCTACATAGGAATTAATGGCATGGTGTTGTAAAAATAGTGCAACAAAACCTGATGAAAGACCTTCTGGGGAAAGTGATTATATTTTGGAAAAACTCATCCTGTTTCATAGCTGCATACTCACAAGTAGGGCTGTTTTCCAGGATATCACTGTATGTGAGGCGGGGGGATAAAGGTGTTTTATTAGCTAGGGTTGTGAATTTGAGTTACACCAGCAGTGAAAATTACTGTGCTTGTATTTGTATATCACAGTTAACTGTCCAAGAACTCTGAGACAGGTCTGGAAATAAAGCAGCCATTTTCAGTAAAAACAGCTCTCCATGCCCACAGATGAACAGCTCTCCTTCTTGCTTCTGGACCTCTTACTGAGCTGTTCTACAAAGCCACTGCTCTCTGTCATCCTGTATAACCTGTCCTTAAGATTGAAAGGAGAGCTGAGAATATAGGTAGTTCAAAGGCAGCTGTGCCTTATTAAATACCTTAACATTGTTTCTGGCACTTTTGTCTCCTAGGATTCCCAAGGCTTTACAAGATGAACCCTGGTATCACGAAGGCTTAGGTTAAATCTGGATTGTAAGGAGTTTGTAGGATAGATGGAGAACAAGAAAATACACAAAAATAGCATAGGACCATTGTTTCCCCTAGTATGTTTAAACAAACTGCTCTAATTAAATTGCTGAAACTGTTTAAATATGTCTTTAAAATTAAGCCAAAAATGTTTGTTTATAGTTTTTGATATCTGATATAATTATGTTGAATTATTTTGTTCTTTGGTATTAGCATCCATGCAGGTTGAGAAGTTAAATCAGTACAACTGGAACATACAAATATGGATCAGTAATTCCTAAGGTCTCTTGTCTGTTTTCCTTATCAGTTGGTAATGTTCTGAGCAGTCCCCCATAGCCACACAATGGCTAACACAAATAGTCCCTCTTCACTGCTGTAGGTTATCCAACTTCCTCATTGCTATTATGTGTGCAAAAAATAATAGTTCCTCATGTAACTTAAGTAGACTTTATTTGTTGCTTTACTCTCTCTGCACATAAGCATGGGCTGGTTGTGCTGATCTGTGAATTCATAATGTCCATAGCTGGCTGCAGATAAATACAGCATTTGGCAGTTGTGGGGCGGAGAACCCAAAAAAACCCCAAATACAAACAACCAGAACCAACAAACCCAAGCAACAAACAAATCACCTCCTTCTCAGAATGAATCATGACTGGCCTGGGTTGGAAGGGACCTTCAAGATCACCTAGTTCCAATCCCCAAGTTCTTCTGTACTTGTAATATCACAATTAGAATAAACATTGCTACAGCAAGCACTGCAGGTTTGTATATTACTTAAAAATGTTTTTATATATAATAGAAAAATATATATGCTTCTGCCTGTCTATATATATATATCTCTATTAAGGTTCCTGGTTATGTGCTAGGTTTATATCATCTAACAGTATCGTTGTTAGATGTCTCTTTGAGAGTAAAATTTTACTTTTTCTATTGAAAATGGTATCACTGGGAAGGATTAAGGCATTACATTCTTAAGCAGAGTGGTTGTGTCTGGCTTCCACTTCCTTACGGATGTAGAGCAGGCTTTATTCTGTGGAAGTTTCGTGGTGGTAACTCTGACTCTAAGGAGTAACTATTGATGAGATAAAGGACCTTCCCACTGCTGTAAGCCTTCCAGACTTACCTGGGGGCCTTACAAAAGGAGATATTGGGGTGATAGGAGCCACAGCAGTGAGAAACATGGGTAGCTTTGTCAGCAGTTACAATTAGCACGTTGTTATGGCAATTTCCAGAGAAGTCATGTGTGAAACATAAATTGCAGGTCAGATTCGTACTCAAAATATTTTCCCATAAACATATACATGGTTTTTGTTGTTAGGGGTTACTAATGCCTTGGGAGTCATTATGAAATTTGCATCCTTTTTTAACTCTCAATTGAAAATATATTCAAAATATAGAGGGGAAGGAATACTGATAAGGTGTATACAAAGTCTGCTAGGAAGTACTATGCCCTAATGCTGAATTGAAGTTTTTACTCTGTGTTGATCTAATCTTTGATGTTAATACTTGGAAACTGCTAATGAAACTTCTTGGGACTCAGCTGCTTCCATCCTGTTTGCTCACTTATGCAAAGGAATCCCAGATAGCTTTCGGACGTTCCTTAGTAAAGACTGGAAGCAAGACACTGAGAAATCTTCATTCAGTCACTTCTAGAGAGGCCTGGGATGTTTGATACAACCTTATTTCCCAACATAAAGTGATCTCAGGGTAAATTGCTGATGTATTTATCAACTCCAATTCTGGTCTCAAGGTAAAATCTCCTCAAAAAGGTGCAGACGTAACAAACATTCTACTCCTTAACTCATGAGTTCCCGTGGCTGTTAGTAATTCACAAACACTGGCAAAATTAGCCTTAAACTATCCTGTCAAATTAAAAGCAGAAATTTTTTCTGGTCTATGGAAGGTGAAGCAGGCACCTTGATTAATCAGTGTTTATCTCATGACAAGGTGATGGATGGCAGGTGATTCCAGGAATATATTTATGTGAAAAATGTCAGGCCTCCATTGTCTGCAATGTTCTTTACTGACACTGAGTTATTTTATGTAAATGGCAACCATTGAACATGTGTTTTAATAGAAATACTAAGGAGATTGTGACAGTTTCTTCTGTGGTACCTATTATTTAAGAAAGTTTTAGATTTTCTTAAAAATCTCATGTCGTTAGCTCTGTCTTGTTAGTAATTGCACAATTTTTTTGGTACATTTTTCACGTGTGGTAGGCTTAGAGAAGGACAGACCTTTGCTTTACATGAAATATGGTAAATCCATAAACTTCTGAGCATTATTTGAGGATAAGTTTCTTCAAACATCATGGATATCAGAATAAAAACTGGTTTTTACTTTTGATATATTGGTAAGAGATTTTTTGTGTGTGTGTGTGATCGCAAATGGCTCTAGTTGGGAGCAGGTGATTTTCCTTTTAACTCTCCCCATAAAATGTAGCGAAGTAGATTTTTACCAGATCTTTAGCTAAATATCTAACAGTTTTAAAAAAATCAAGTGTGGACAAACATTTTAATAAAAGTTTTCTATTTGTATTTCATGCCTTCTCCATCGTCATAGGGAAGCTATTTAAGCAACGTAAAAGCCAACGTGTAAAAATACAGAAAAACAGGAGAGTAAATTTGAAACAGGAATGTGAATAGCTGCTTTGTTAGACACAGATTGACTGAGGGGGGAGAGAAAAAAACCAAACAAAGTAATTGTGTTTTGCCCTTGAAGTGTTTTACTGTGGCACCACCCTTTTGCCTGGAGTCTGTTGAGCTAAAGGCCCCTGGCTCAACAGAAACATTTCTGATGGTTTAAGACCTGTTACTGCACCTACATCAGATTTAGTAGAGAAAAATCTCTAGTCAGTTTTCTTCCATTCTTTCAAGCAGTTGTTTAGGCTTCCATAAAACACAATAAAGCGAATGAAAGTCTGTAAAGTGAAGGACTGAGGTCACTCTATAGGTGTCATAACTTGAAATCTGTTGTACAATTTCAGACTTGGTTAGTAGCTGTCTCTGCAGCCTTCACTGTATTGGTGACAATTCCTTTCTCTCATGGCTGCATATGTACAGCTATAAAGAGTATTACTGAATTTGCAGAATCAAGCACTCAGAAATGAAAATTAATATGAAGAACAGCTATGCAGCATTGTTTTCTTTACATTGTGAAAATTCTTACTCAGTGATTACCTGCTGGTGTTTGCTGAAGGTTACTTCCATTTTCAGTGCTGTGATGCAATTTCCATGGCACATTCTCAAGTGCTATTTACTGGTATATAATTCTTTTTAAAACATGCAAACTCTTGCAGAGGGCATGATTTTTAATGTTCTTATGGTTTTTCCATACTTTCAATCCCTGTAATATACGAGTGCTTTACGCAAACGGTTTAAGTTATTTTCACAATAGTTGTGGTCAGAGCTTCATGGTATTCCTTGTTACTTAGTGTTTGGAGATTTAGTGAGTGGAAATAGGGTCAAATGTATCCCCAAGCTTAGTCATCTGATGCGTGAATCCCACAGGTTTCTTGCTTTTGAACCTTCAGCTGTAGCTGTGACCTTCCATGCCCAGTGCCTGTTGGTGAAAGCTGCTTCTGCAAGTCAGACAGGCTCCACCCAGGGGAGTGTGTTCTAAAAAGAATATAGGTACAATTTGCAAGTATAAATGAATTCTGGAGCAAGAACATCCTTCAAAACTGGGTTGTGGGTGGGTTTCTGGTTTTGTAGTTGTTTGTTTGATGTTTTTGGGGGGGTGGTGGTGTTTTTTTGAGGATAATCAGGAATCTTCACTAGGACACCATGTTTTCTCCTTCTGGAGACCACTAAATCATGTTTGCCATGACTGTTAAAAAGGACATATAAAGTACAGTTGCCCTCATTACACACACAGTGGAACTTGATCTTATCCAGCATGGGATGAGATGGGAGTCCTGGGGAAATTTATGAGTCTGTGTAAATAATTGTGTTACAAGTGCACCAGGAGGAAGTATTAATGTGTAGGAGCAACCTCACTTCTGGCATTTTGGCATTTTGAGTCTTTGGCTTTGCAACCTAAATGGTGTGTTTTGCCCGCAGTTTTGTGTGCATTGTTTTCTAAGTTAGGAAACAAACCAACAGCAATTTATTACATAATGTGGTGCTCCATGCATCACTGGAATGTTTTTTCCAGGCTGCCAAGCTGGTCACTGTTCCCCCCCAACACTGTTCCCTGGTTCACCTTTATTCTGCATTTGTGCTGTGCAGTTCAGCTGTTGCTTGAACAGTCTTGAACCACTGAAAGCAGAGGCAGCAGAGGCTCACTGCTTGCTGATTGGGTGTTTGGGATGCAACCTACTGAATCCTTGAGTTGTGTTTGGAGGCAAAGCTGCCCTACCTGGGTGTACTCAGTGCAGTCAGTCTATACTGGGTCTTCAGTCTTACTCTTGAAAGACAATTGTGATTTCACAGTTCTGAGAGTTGGGATTTCATGCTGGAGTTTCCAGAACTAATTAGATACTCTAGAAATTGCAGCCTTCTGGAGGGGAGGGGTTTTGAGCTGAAAAATAAGGTATTGGCCAACTGGTAGAATACTGTTTGTAAGCAATCTGAAAAGTACAGCAGCTGAGTAGTACTTGATTTGAGTTTGGTAATCCTAAAATTGTTTTAAATGACCACTAATAGAATAATTATATTTCTCCAAGGAAGAAGGCCAAGAGGTGCAGAGATGTCAGAGTCTCTCTGGCCTTTCCTGCTCCACATCCACACCCCAGTGACCTGTGAACCCAAAGGTTTGACAGGTGGTGGAGGGAGATAGTGGGGGTTGTATGTTTTCTTGCAGATGGAAGTGTAGTTATCAGATACACTTCGTTTACCAAATGTTAATGGTTTCTTAAGGAAATAATTCTGTGATTTCTGGGGCAGTTTCAAAACTGAGTGGAATAGTTAAGGCTCAACAAATGGCATTTTTAAATGGTTTTTCATTATGACTAATGAATAGGCTGGCCAGCTGACATTGCTCAGGAACAGCTATAGCCACAGTGGCTTGAAATGCGTCTGTAAATGCTAGTTATTTTGGTCCTTGAAGATTATAAAGTGATTTAAGAAAGTGCAATGGATTCTGGGTGTTCCGTGATCTTTTAAAACAGTGATATTATTTTTACAGATGAAATTGAGAAACCCCAGTCATTCATCACTGCCACTTTGCAAATGGAGGTGATGGTAATGGCTTAGCTTTAATCAGAAAAATTAACTACTACTTGATACACTTACCTCAGTAGTTGTAAGGACAACATTTAATATGTTTTGGGCTTTTTCTGCTTCAGTTGCATGTCGGTGTGGAAGGCTCACTGAGCTTGAACAATAAAAGAAAAATCTGTCTCACCTTTCACGAGTTAAAGTGTAAACAGTGGGGCTTAACTATCTACAGGCCAGGAGAAACAAAGGAGGTTTCTTAGCTTTGCACCTGTCAAATGCTGGAAATAATTGCTGTTCTAAAGCAGAAAACCCTAAACACAAGCTGTACAGCAGCTGCCAAGCCCAGAGTGTGGGTATATGCGGGTACCTGGGCTGAGCAGGTTGAGGCAGCAGAGCTTTTGGTGTGCAGAGTTGTGTTTTGTTGTGCGGAAACCATGGGATACAGGTGTGGTGTTTGCTCAGGAGAGAATAGCCCAAGCAGTCATGAAGGGAATTTGCACTCGGGAGGCAGGGAAAGCCTGGCTGTGACTTGAGTTGAATATGGCTCAGAGCGTTTTTCCAACCGTCTTGTTACAGGCAGGAAGCCTCTCCCCTCATGGACCCTCCCTCGGTTATGTCTTCAGGTCAGAGGTGTAGCCAGTCTCCACACTCATGAGCCATGTTAGGAAAGGTATAGGTGTTTTCTCCACTCCCATCCATGTAACAGGAATGAAAGACATGCTAACACTTTTTTGTAGTTGTGAATTGGCACCCTTGTTTTGCTGAAATTAATCAATTAGCTATGTTGCTCTTCCATTACTAGAAATACATTAATGAGCACTTCAAAATTTGGAGGAGAAAAAAATGGTGCAGATACTGGAATTTCAAAGCTGCTCATTAGGGCAGCTTTGAATTAAAAATAATTCAACCCTAATTGATGAGGTTTTTAAAGACACAAATGTTTTTTTGTGTGATTTTCAGACATTTCTGTGTCAGTTGGAGTAACCCACTGGTACTGAAAGAAAATCTAAAACTTAAAACGGTGGTACTGGTAATAATTTACAGGTGGTAGGTTGAAAGCTGAATTACCTCCAGGAGTCCTTGGTTAAGACGTGTTTGCAGCAGCTTTACCTTTAACCTAATTCATTTTGATATTAAGCTGCTTGCGTAACTCATTTCCTTGGTCAGTACAGGTAGTTGGAGGATGCTTGTACTTTTCATTGTTTAAGGAACAAAAAAATGAAATTGTCTGGTAAATCTGTTGTATTTGCTAATACTAAACAAGGCAGTAGTAACCTGCATCAAGGTTTAGAAGGGAAATAGACTGTTAGTCCTCCCTTCCTCCACTACAGCTTGTTTTCTTCTTTCCTTCCTGTGTAAAATTACCGTACTTTAGTAAGCAATGAAACATCATTTATTTATGTAGTCTGAGAACACCTGGACCCCTAAAGTGAGGTGGCCCAATAAATATTGGCACTCCATGTGGAGTTTCTTACAGTATCTTGGAAAGCCTGATTTCTCGGATGCACAGAAAAAAAAAAAGGAAACTGGGTTTCAGCTTTTGTGACAGAAGGTGAGAATAAGGGCAGCTGTGCTCTCCAGGGGTTTTTGGCTGTAACTGACCCAGCTATAGGTTATTTGGGAACAACACAAATGTGCAAGACTCTGAAATTGCCAGTATTCTGTCTACATGCCTGGCTGTAGCTTTGTCTGGTAGATTTCTTGGAGCATCTTCCATGGAGTAGTTGATCTTTGAAGCTAGCACGAGTTTTAGGAATGAGGACACTGAGAGAACTATGTGAGATCTCGAAAAAGAAAACTGTACTTATGTACTTAATTATATTTTGTATAATCAGCATCTAACAAATATTAGGTTAATATGCTCTGTGAGGAAGGAAAGTATCATCAGTTTTGTTTTAAGAGAATAAAGGCATTAGAAGAACTGACAAGGTTCTCATAGGAAGTTGGTGGCAGAGGTAGAAAATCAAACTGGTTTAGTAGAGTCCCACTGCAATTCATAATCCAACAACATTAAGGTTTTTCTACTCTTGTGTATGCCAGAGTTTACAGCCAAATCCAGTCATGTTTTTAAGACTCTGAATTGTATTGTTTATTCTTATGTTAAAGAAAACCAAAAACACGTGAGAAATTTCTTTGTCTTTTCTAACCTGTATTGAAGGATCTTGAATTTGCTTCATGATAACAAAAAGCAAGTGTCTTTTTACTGCAGGTAAAAGGATTGCTTGGCTAGTGTTTGTTTTCATGCTGATCTTGTGTGTCTTGTTAAACTGGGAGTTGAAGAGATACAAAAAGCTCTATGTACACTTACAGAAGAGCACAGAAGCTTGTGCTGTTCCTGTTCTGTGCAGCCATGTGCCTCTGGCTGCTGGCACTTACATCCTCTGTTTCTTCTTGCTGTTTTAAGTCAGATTACTGTCTTTTCTTCACCTGTAAAATGGTGATGCTGTGTTTCAGTATGTTCATGCAATTCAAGGATGCTACAGTGCTGCTCTGAGTTGCTGCTGTTGCTCAGTGTCTCAATGCAATGAAGTGAGGTGTGAAGCCACATCCTTGGTTGACTTTTATTATCGTTATGTTAAAAAACTCAAAGGTAGGTCAAAATGGTACCCCTTTTCCAGAGATTTAGTATTTCAGTGCCAAGTAGTTTATCTGGATCTAGGACCATACTTTAAGTTAGATATGGGTGAGGATTTTTTCTCTCCTCATTTCTTGTTTTAGGACTGCATGGCCTGTGTGCACCATTCCTGTGTTATAATAAAAATAGGCAGCCTTACCTATACACTGGCACTTTCACTGCACTGCACCACAATTTTTGGTTATACAGACAATAAATACCAGTTGATAATTAATTTTGAATTTATGGTATTGAACGCTTCATGTTTGGTTATTTCCTACTTTTTTTACACAGACAATTTACCATAATAGTCAGCTAGTCTTAATCTTTCATACCTATAACAGTGTAGGACCTTCCAACTCTGTGTGCTTAGACAAAGATATACTGTGCACTGTAAAGTTAATTCTGTTTGTTAATTTCTTAGTTAATAATGACAACCTGGGCACTCTTAAGTGATTCTTTGAAGGTGCATGGTCATAATGGATGTATCAGTGAGGCTTCTTGGGTGCTCGTGCTACTCCATGCTTTTTTCATTGATGTGGATGATGGGATGAAGATCATCCTTACCAGGTTTGCAGATGACACCAAAGGGAGGAGACTGCTTAATGGTACAGCAGCCTGTGATTCAGTGTGACCTCAGCAAGTGGGAGGAATGGGCAAACAGGACATCATGAGGTTCAGTGAAGATACACGTGCCTTGAATAGAACAGCCTCCAGATAGCAGTGTGGGCTGGGAGCAGCTTCATGTGTGTGGGTTATGTTTGTGGCTGTTTTGTTTTAGGGGGTTTGGGAGGGGAGGGGGCGTGTTTTGGTTTGGTTTTGGTTTTTTTAAAGAAAATTAAACTCATGGACACTAGGTTGAGTCAGCTCAGTTCCCTTGCAACATTAAAAGCCAAGGTCTTGGCTGCATCAGCAAGAGTGTAGCCAGCAAACTGGTGAAAATGATTACTATTGCTAAACATTTGGGAGAATTGAGCTGGAAAACTGAGCCCATCGCAGGATTTCTGAAAATAAAATAGGTATGCGTGACCCAAAGATGAGGTCTCGTTGCTGTTTTCAACTGCCTAATTCATAGCTACAGAGAAAGTAAAACCTAAATTTTCTCAGAGAAGCCCAGTGATAAGACCAGAACCAGTACTCTCAGCAGCAAGACCTTGCTGTAGTTATGGGAACAAAGGGAGTAATGATGTTATTACTGAACCAGTAATTCTGACTGGTTATAAAGAAAAAAATGTTCATGGCAAGAGGGGATAAAGTAACAGGAACAGGTTGACTGGAGAGGCTTGTATCCTCCTTTGGGAGTCTCCATCCTGAGATCCTAGAATGAGACCATCTCTATCAGGCAGGTCTTCCTGTTTGACTGAGCACACAGCTTCGGGAGGGACGCACATGGAGTATTGAGGGAGGAAGGGAATACCTGCCTAAACAGCCACATCAGCTGAATCAACCCTGGCAGTCAGTGGGGTGACAGATATGACAGCCAGCTCACCCTCACATCAGATACGCTCAAAGCTCAACTGGACAATTTTGGGTTTCATTACTGAACTCTGGAATTAGCTCATTTTTAAGCTGGTGTTGAAATCAGATTGGAAGTTAAAGTGGACTCTAGAGATCCTGTCTAACTAGAGTTTTTCTGTGGTCCTATACAGCTCCCTTGTTGATGAAGGTTTTCGAAGACCTCTTTCTGTATATTAACCTGTCTTATGCAAGACACATGTAACAGAACCTTGGTTTTTGAGGCCAGGAGGCTGTGCCACTTTAGCTCCGGAGTGTGTGTATGTATATGTCATTTCAAGTGATTATTTTTTGGGAAAGAGCTTAGTTGACTGTAAACAGGAGTCGGGGTGAGGGTGTTTTCTTTTGGCATCTTTAGAGAGAAACATTAGTGTCAAAGAGCAGAGCCAAAAAGAGCTGCAAAACAATATTCTTACAAATAGAAATGCTCTCAGTGACAAAGTAGTTGTTTGCTCACACAGCTAGTCTGGAGCACTGCTGTTCCCTTGTTTGTTTTTGTTCAAAAGTCCAGATACTTGTAAATATGGTCTTTGTTCTTTCCCTAAGAAAAGAAGGTAGCAAGATAGGAGCATATACACTTTCAAAAGGCCTCATTATCGAGTAAGGCCAGAGTACCATGCTTGCAATGCTGGCTAGGATGCACAAGGGAAAAATGTAGAAGAGTAAACAAGATAATTGTTAACTGTTCACAGACATTGTCTTCCTAAAACTACGGTTTCTAAAATGAAAATGCTTAATCCTTAAAGCAGGAATTTTGGAGAGTAATTTTTCAATTTATTGCTTTAGGATTTTTGCACCTTGAATGTGTGAGTTCTTGCCATCCTGATTTTGGGAAGAGGTAGGGGTAGGTCCAGAGGAGGCAGTTGGACTAGATGAGTAGTTGGACATTGCAGGTCCATTCCAACTGAACTATTCTAAAACATTCTTTAACTTTTTATAAGCTTGTTTCTGCCTTTATGGCTAGAGAATTTGTTTCCTGAAATGTAAACAGAAATGAATCCTCTTAGTCCATGAAGCTGGTGGGCTTTATGGTACCCACTTTTTTCTCATTACTGAGTCAAAGATTGTGCTATCTTGTCTTCCATCTTTGTTTCAAGTTAAGCTCCTGTGTGTCTGGAATATGGTCAGCTCCTGGTGTTGAATCCTTTATTGTGGATTGATGTCCCAGTAGGGACTTACTCAAGAACAGCTTAGAATTTTGTCTGTTCCTTTGCCATTTTTGATACTTAAAAACATGACTCAGAAAGAAAAAAGCTGGAGTCTGTTTGGGTATCCAACCCGCAGATCAGGTGGCTGATCTGATCTGATATGGAGTTAATGATTTAAAAATCCTGTGAGTGACTTGACCTGAGGCTCAAAACTGAAAGCTGGCCTCCCACCTTCTGTTCTGTGTAAGCACCACCACCCTGCAGCTGTGCCCCAGACCCATTCTGGAGCTAGAAGGTTTCTCATTTGCTACACATATGCCTCTCTGAGAGATGCAGGGATACGAGTCACTTGACAAGGGTAGAGAGCATCTAAGACAGGCTCTTCCTTTTTTGCTCTCCAGACTAATACTGTTAAAGGTATGACCGTATTTCTCACTTCTTCCTCCCCCATGTCTTTGTACATGACAATTCTTCAGTATATTGTCTCTGGACCTTTGTACCACTTATTAAAATACGTCTGCAGTATACAGTTAAAAATGACTCACTCTTTAGTATCAAAGAAAGATATTTGCATGCACCTCGAACCACAATCTAGACAAGCAGTTTTAAGCCCTGTGTCTTACAAGCAAGTGTCCTCCTGTTTTTTTGTCAACTAGTGCCTGTCTGGCCTTTCAGCTGCAGGTGGTAAGAGGCAACGTTGGGCTGAAGCTGCACAGGTGTGCAAACACAATGTTTGCTTACTCTGTTTGCTGCAATCTGAATCCTTCACTACTCAAAGTATTTATTTTCCTTGGAAAACTACGTTGTAGTGTAGCATGTATTACACCACATTAAATACCATATAATAGGTAGCCTGACTGGTCACTGTGAGCAAAGGGGCTGATTTTTTTGGCCAGGGAGACTGGGTAAACTAGCTAGCTAATGAGCTACAAAACCACTCCACCTCAATATAGGACTGAAAAAACCTATATGGAATAAACACTGGTGCATATGCTATTTCCACTGGAATTTTGTCTTGCTTTCAATACTTTGACTAGTGGCCCTGGGGAAGAACGTCCCTTGCTATGGCTTAAGAAATGCAAGAATTTTACTGTTGGCGTCCTGCAGCTAAAGTTTGACAAATGAAAGTTTGCATTACTAGCTCTGGCCAGTGTGTAAATACATTGCAGCTAAGTGTGACTGTTTGCTTCACAGAGGTGGTACCTTTCTGATTTTCATCGAGTTTGTGAAAGCAGTGAAATTGGGATGAGATAGTTTTTACTGGAAGACAGGAACATATAATTGTTTCCTCCCCTCCTACCACCTCAGTATTGCAAGAATTGGCCCTAAAAATTCACAAAGGCAATGTGCCCTCAAAGCATCTTCCTTTCATTGGTGTTAGGTCCTCTTTGTCTTACCCAGAATGGGGGTTGTGGAGTTAGACTAGGATTTCTGCAGGGTGCATAGGTAGGGCTGAAGAAATATAGTTGTTTAGTTCCCACATTTGTCTTGCAACCCTTGTTTTATAAACTATCTTACACAATTTCTCCTGTTTGCCAGAAAGTTTGTATATAACCTAGATGTGCTCATGCAACATGGAAATACGTATTTCTTGACAAGAAGGAACAACTAAATATTCTCTGGGTTTGAATTTTTTCTTGAAGAAAGAGAAGTGCCATTAGAATTGAATAAATATGGTCTTATTTGGGCTTGGCTTGTGTATCTGATCAGAGTAATGTGGTAGTGTCTTAATGTCACAAACATTTAATAATGTTCCATTTTATGATACTGCACTGTTAAAAATGCTGTGGCATGGGCCTGGATACCAAAACTGGGGTCCAGATTTCTTATTTTAATAACAATTGAAACATCTACAAATGTTTTATCTGGAACAAGATAAAGTGAAGGAATTGAAGAATATAATCTGCTTTAGTAGAATGAGTCATTATTCCAACAGTATTCATGTATAATACACATCTATTTATTAACTATCAAGTAGATTATGCAACTGTTTTTAATTCTTCTTCTGAGCTGATGCCTCCTCAACTGAGATGGGTAACTACTGCAGTAAGCAGAATGGAAATTAATCGTATTGCAACAGGAAAACCAAATATTGAAGACATCAAAACTGATACAAAATGCTGGTAAACAATGCTCGTTTTCTTATGCGTGTAGTTTTATGTAATTATAATGCCTTCTGCATGTAACACAAATATTGTTTGGTCTCAGCTTACTAGTTTATTCTAGGGAAAAAAGCGCCAACAAAGCTATAGTGCATTTTTAGGTGTGCAAAAAGTCTTCAGGCTTCTGCCTCTGATTTTCTGTCCCTTAGCCCTTTCTCTTAGGTAGCAAACTTTTTAATTTATAGCTTTTTCACTTCTGCAAGTGGTGATGTCCTTTATTTAAAAATAAATAAATAATTGAAATCCAGAAAATAAAATCCCAGAGCAGACAGTACTGGACGTTGAGATTATTTTTAGGCATATCTTACTTCTGTCACGTCAGTTCAGCAATGTTATATGACTAAAAACATTACAAGCATACTATTAACGTTTGCCAAATAAATGCAAATGCTATTTCAGATTTCAAAATAATGCCAGCATGAGACTGGCAGATGTTTTTCCCATGTCTCTGTCTGAGAATTTCTGGAGGGAGAAGGGGGCATGTGGAAGTGTGGTGGTGCCTAGAGGTGGCTTCTGTGCTGTCCCCATCCCCCTTGAATGACTTGAGAGGGAGTATTACAGTATGCATTTCAGGTACAGACCTACTGGAATTAAATTACCAGTGAGAAATGAATTGAATTAATGGAGTAGTCAGTGCTCCTTTTTACGGTTTGTTCTCTCTTTCTGTTTATTCAGACTGGCATAATTCTAATGACAGAATGTTTTTCTTCGCTTCAGGTGAACTAAGTAACCTTCCTTTATGGTGCACAGCAAAGTGTGGAAGGCAGTAAATTCCTTTCCTATTTAAGGTTGAAAGTAGCTGCTCACAATTGCTTTGGATGTGGGCAGATAAGACAATAAGCAAGCAAAAATAATTGAGCAATAATACATTTTAGCATGAGAGTCACAGGTTGCACTGTGTAGCTTTTCTCTAGGACCAGTGTTGCTCGTTTCTTGTGTGAGATGGCAAGGACTGGGTTTCCTGCCAGTGCCCAGTGAGGGCTCCCGCTGCGATATCACCTGAGCAGCGGGCAGGGAACAGGCAGGGAGGCTCCCGCAGCCCTGGCCGTGTTCCGGGAGGGCCCTGGTGCAGGTGAGCAGCTGCTTGAGCTCCCTAGGTGAGTTGCTGCTGTTACATAAAGAAGTCACTGAAAGATGGGTTGATGAGCAATAGTCCTGTGTCCGTTTGTCATAAAATGTTTGAGCCATCTGTTGCTAGAAAAACTACCCCAGTCTACCACCTGGTGTTTCACTGAGCCTGGGGATTTAGCCCAGATAAGCACTGGTTTACTTAATAAATATTGAAAGGGAGAAAAAATGGAGAATGGAGGGGAGAAAGATGCCATAGTTGTTCTGTGTTTTATTGAGTGCTGAATGAGACCATTTGGATCATTGTCTCCTGCCATGGTTCGTGTGTCACTAAAACCCATTTTCTTTTAATTTTGAAAATTGAAGATGAAGAATAACATTAAACAGATACAACACTACACAGGGATTGGTATAAAGTTCGGAACAGCATGTGATTTAATTTGGAGTTGTGGATGGCCACCTGCTGTACTTCTGTTCTTGTGGCAATCTGGCAAGTGGCTGCACTATTTCGGTGCTTTTATTTGTTGGATACGTTAGAATTTGTCCAGGAGAGCTGCAGACTGACTGGGCTGGCACAGGCTGGGGGAGTGCTTGGCCACTGGCCCCGTGAATACAAACAGAACCCCAAACAGCTAAGGTTTCTTTCAGTGATCTCAAAATGCATCACTGTGCTGCTGTCACATACAGGTAGCTTCATCATAAGTTTAACTTATTTACTTTTGCTAATCATTAAAGTAAAAAGGATTGCACTACTCTCACGTAACATAATTCCCAATGCTATCCCAAGACCTGCTGCTTATAGTGTCATGGAACTGTAGTTCCAGGTCACCAGGGAGGAGTAGTTGGCTTCTTTTGGGAGTGGGGTCAGGGCAAGATGCACTTTTGACGTGAGGTTTGTTGTGTTTTGTTTACACAAGGATTTTTTGTTTCTTTGGTTTTTTTTTTTTTTTAAACTTTATTATTTATGATCTGTCCTTCAGAGAAAGCACGTAACACTGTTCACCATCAAACCATTTGGATAAAAATCCCCAGCCTAGATTTGGCCACTGTGGTCTGCTGGTGTAACCCTCAGCTTCCTCTTGTTTGATTCTTTCCCAGGGAGGTTTTGGTGCTCCCAGTAATAAGGGAAATAAATGTGGGAATTATTAAAATGCTATTAGGTGTGTAACTTTTTACCATTACGTTCTGGGGACTTTTTGATTTTGTGTATTGATTAGGAAGCCAAAGGGCAAGAAGCACCTGTTTCTGTAATTTGCTGAAAACTTTACCATAAAGCAGCACATATATATTAGGGGTATTTTTAGTGTGTTATTCTTAAATTTATATAAGAATGGAGGAAGTATTTACTGTAAAATAAGGTCTAAAGAAAGTACCTTCTGAAATCCTTTCAATGCAATAAATAACACAATTAGTCTGCCTACTGTTTTTGTTTTGAAATAAAGTATTTTGTAGCCTGTATTTAGATCTTGATAGTTTCAAATGAGTTGCTTCATGTACTACTTGTTTCTATAGGCTACAGAAACAACATGATTTTTGACTATGAAGGCTAATAATCTTTTCCTAAGAAGTGCAGTCAGAAACAATGAGGAAGACAGTACAATACTTCTGTTGCAATTTGAAAACTTCTTTGCACTTGTGTGTTGTGATGTTTAAAGGAGCATTATTGGCAGATGTCTGTAATTTTAATATCAGCAGAAAGCTAGTGTAGTGTGCTTTTTGTTGCAGTTTGTTTGGGGTTTTTTTTTTCTAGTTTTGAGGTTTTGGTTTGTTTTTTGTGGGGTTATTTCTGTTGTTTTTTAAAAGTTCTAGCTTACAGAGATCCAAATTAGATGCTTACAAAAAAACAAATTAAACAATTATGTGTTGAGTAACTATCACAAATGCATTCTTGTGTCAGCTTGTTAACTGACAAATGCTGGCCTCTTGTATTCTTGTTTCCAACATTATTTGACACATCCTGGAAGCTGCTTAACTTGAGTCAGTTCTGTCTGCACCAAACCAGTAGACATTTAAATAGCTTTCAGCTCTCATGTGGATATGGATTATATAAACAAACAATGTTTTAGGCTTGGATGGGATGTCAAGACATTTCATAAATTGCCTTGTTTAGAAGTACAGACGTTTAGAAGTATCACATTTGTCAGATCAGATCTTGCCCCTTTCCTGTGTTCCTGATTTTGTCCCTTTCCTGTGTTGCTGCTGTAAACCCCATTTCCTAGCTTTGGGAAGCTTCAGTGCTGGCAATGTTACAGCTGTTTCTCTGGTAGAAATACTGTACCTTGAATCACAACAGCTTATCAGGTACTAACTCAGTCACTCTGCACGGCCATTTTTTGGAACATGAGGTGGTGTGGCCGGGGTACCTCAGCTTGTTTCAAAGGGAATTGACTTTCAGACTGGAAGCAGTCAGCTGCAGCAAAATCCTGCTTGTCATCTCAAAATAATTCAGCATATGTGGAGTGTATTGATGGTATGGCTGGGGGGCTGCTTCCAGTACCTGCTGTAGCCCCTTCAAAGCCACATCACCTTGCTTTTTCTAGCCAGTCAGATAACATGGCCTCTGCAGCCCCTATGCTTTGAAGGATGAGGAGTTTCACAATAGGAACTTGAGTTCTAAAGGCAGCTAAATATTGTTGTGGAAATAAATACCAGCTGAACTTCCTTTCTCATAGCCTGAACACATCAGTTTTCCTTCAAAAGAAAACTGAGAGACTGATCAAACAAGAAAAAAAATTGTGTGGTTGTAGTTTCGTTTTGTTTTTGTAAACCATGACTATGGTTGGTTAGATTAGAAGCTCAGCAGGGGTAAGATACTAAAATTTTAAGATGTGGGCAACTTAACATTTCTGTTGGTAGAAAAACAGATAATTTCCTTAAATTACTTGTTGAAAAAAACCCCTGTGTACCAACCATTATTTTTTTTTGAGAAATCTATCAAATGCACTTAAAGTGCACTGGGGTGGATATGAGAAATGGTGCTTTACCTTTGCTACAGGTACTTGATAACACAAAAATTACTAACAATTTGATAACAAGAAGGCCCATACTATGGTTCTTTAGTGTGGAACTGTAACTGTAGTTTAAAAATGTCATGCTGATTATTTTGAGGAAAAAGAAATAATTTTGAAAACTCTTCCTTTTAAATAATACTGACATCTCGGAAATACTTGTGTGAAGTTAAATCCACGGTTTTCACTGGAGCTGTGTATGTGTGAAGACTGTATGCTTGATATGTGCTTATCGTCTCTCAGGACAATTTACCATTGAGAGCCCATTGTCAATTTGATTAAACACCTGGAAGAGCCCAGGAAATGTGGCTGGGCTCAGCGAAACTGTTTTGGTGTGTAAACATTGCGAATAAGCTCCATGGAGTTGTTGCCAAGCATGGATTTGGGAAAGTGAGCCTGCCTGTCTGTTTTTTGGGTGCGTCCCTCAGTTTTTTCTCAGGTGGTTGTGAATTCTTCATCTTGGACCCAGTGGGTTGAACCTGAGGTCTGGTCTCAGCACTACAAGCTTGCCAGCTGGCTGGAGCCAGACAATCACAACTCCTCATTTGCTCTCTTACGCTTTTTTAGTTTGTTTTTATTTCTTTTTATTTATTTATTTGTTTTTTTTCTGGAAAAGAGAACGTCCTTGACACTGTCTTATTTCCTAAAAGGTTTCTTTGATTTAACTTTGTAAAATTAAATCAGTCATGTGAGGTAGGTAAAATTAAGTCTGAGTTATTCAAACCCAAACTCACTCCCTCATAAGCACAAAGGGTTTTGTTTGTCCCTCATGCCGTATCAGAAATGGCATATTGAAGGAGATAGGTTTACTCATCACTTTGAACATGTGCCAGTCATCTTTCTGAGATGGAGGCTTTGTGCAACACTCGGGCAGTGAAAGTCTGAATGTGGTTTGTTTTATGTTAGGCAGTTTTTTGGCTCCGCTGGCTCTGATGTTGTAACACACTTAAAGGGAAAGCCTTGTCCACTGAACTGGAAAAAGTTGCAGCCAGCCTGTCTCTTGTTTCGCACCAATCGAGGCTGGCTTAATTTTGACAACAGGATGATGGTCTGGATTTTGGAACATGGTTTTGGTTTTACTGCTTGAGTGACTTCAAACAAGTCAGTCTTTGCTTTTCGGGGTTGTACAACTGCGATAAAGAAGGATATCCACCTTGAGGATATGAGGTTAGAAAAATGGTTCTTGGACAAAGAAAGGATTTATGATCCTCAGATGAAAGCTGATACATAAAATGCAAAGCAGCACCATTCTGAGCCTTTTTTTTTTTTTGTTGTTAACCAAGATTATTCTAGTATGCAATGGGATAGTCAGCTCTAGCATATATGCTGAAATATCTGTCTGCTATGTATAGTTACCAAGCAAGCTTCCATGTATGCATAGTGATATTGCAGTAGAGCCTTTTGGTAGGGGTCTCACTGAGCCAGAGGGCTACCAGGTTTATTCCTAGATGTTATGACTTTTTAAGGGATGTTTCAAGAGACGGTTGTTTATTTATTTTTAACAGGGAATGTATTAACTCTTACTGTGATGCAGTTAACTCTTTTGCAAACAATGAAATTCATTAAACTTAACAGCATGCTTTTTGGTATTTGAGAAGCTAATTACAGTCTTTTGCTTGGTAACAGAGCGAATAGTCTTTAGAAGGTGGGCTTTACAGACACTGATTTGATTATATTTCCACTTGCCTCTGGCATGGTTTCTAGCAGATTTATCTTTTTTTATTATCATGCCAGAAAACAGCCTTTGAAATATGCAATTTTATGTAAGCTTAGCAGTTTCCCCATCTGTCCTACTGTTCAAATTTTAATTTTTTAACTTCCAAATAAAAAGTTCATAGCTTCCATTAGTATGGCTGAGTTCTCTAATGCTTAACTATCAAATGGGGCAGAGAAAGTAAGTATTTTTGTGTTAAAATTATCTATGTATATTCTGTGTGTGTGTAGGTAGATCTGGTAAAAATTGCAGCTTCCAGAAGGAGACCTACAACAAAGATGGAGACTATCTAGAAGAGTGTGTAGTGACAGGACAAGGGGGACTGGCTTCAAAGAGAAACAGATTAGTCTTAGATTTGATACTAGGAAGAAATTCTTTACTGTGAGGATGATGAGGCACTGGAACTGGTTGTCCAGAGAAGCTGTGGATGTCCCATCTCTGAAAATGCTCAAGGCCAGGTTGGATGGGGCCTTGAGCAACCCAGTCTAGTGGAAGGTGTTGGAACCCCTCTAGGGAAGAGGGGTTGGGATTAGATGATCCTTAAGGTGCCTTCCAACTCAAACCATTCTGTGGTTCTATGATTTACATTGTAAAGAATGTTATTAATTTTAAATTGTTATGATTATTGTGGTTTTTTTCCTCACTAGTACTTATAACACTTCACAGGACTTCTAGCTAGAGCTTCAGGCAAACTTACAGATAAGGTCAGATTCTTTTGGAACTGATTTGAAGGTTTCATCTTGGCTGTTCCTGCATTGTGTAAATGCAAATACATCCAGAAATGACCCATACCTGCATAGCTGGACATGTGAGCTGACCAGAAGTCTGCTGGTCACCCTTCTATTTTGCACTCTAGAATTGATTTTGGTCAAGAAATGCATTCTTTCCAGTTCCACTTATGTCCTCTCTTCATCTTATCTGTGTTGCTTGGTGGGTCTTACCCTAATGGCTCATTCAGCTGACTGCTGGGAAGGAAAGACAAAGACCGTGCTTTATAGAAGTAATCTGAAAGATATCTTTTTTTGCCATCTGCCTTCTCCTTAATGGTAACCCCCAAACTCTAGAAATACAGTTTTCCAGAGGCCAGCTTTTCAAATCTGCAAGACCAAATCTAAGCACTTACAAATTCCCCTTTAGACACAGGTTTTCACGGTGATGATGATGAACAATTATGCGCTTCACCTGATTTTATTTTTCATGGATTTGTTTTCAAGCAACAAAAGTTAAGAACATGATCCATTTGAAAATGGTCACTGGATAGAACTCTCAGCAGCTGGCCCAACTGGAAATTCTGTTTTTGCATGTACTCTGGTGGTGTGTTGACTTAATACAACAGCGATCCTAGCGTCTCTTGTTTTTAATTGCTTACCTACAACAAATTATAATTATCCATTTTTGTCCACTTTTGAGTGGGAATGAAGAGAAGGTAAAAAGTAAATGTACAACAGAGAGATGTTACCAAACAGATAAAAATGCTGCGTTTCTCGACATTAAAAACAAACAAAAACCTGTCCGCTGATGGGGTCAAAAGGAAATAATTCTGGCCACCCTTCTGGTGAGTTTTAACAACTTACTCTTCTCCTTTCAGTAGACTTCCTTATTGGGCATCTGACCACATCCTCTACTTGTTTGTGTTTCACTCCGAGTCTCATTTTTTTCTGGGACTGGAGTGGCAAAATTTAGCACAGGTAGAGAAAGTAAAAAAGCTGGAGTGAAAGAAAGTAAGCTGTAGGGTGGGAGGAACTGGGCATTTAGGCAGTGTGCTTTCTGGAAAACATTAATGAATTGCAGGAATGAAGTATGCACTGCTTTTGGTTGCTTTATTGTACATGCAGCATGAGAACAGAAGTATCTGGGCAGTACTGGGCAATCCCTGTATGTTTATTCACAGTTACAGGAAAAATGCATTTTTAGAAGTTGATAGCCTTCACAGTGTGTTTATGTTTTGAGATAAACAAAGATATAGTAATTTAATTGTTCTGTAAAATATTTTTTACAATTATTGCAGGGCATAATATTCTTCTTCTAGCAGCATTGCTTTTATGTAACAAACAAAATTTCTATAAAATGTTAGTGCATTATTAGGTACATGAAAAGTCATACTTTGTTGAATTTAGTTCATGAGAATTGTCCCTTATCACGCATTTTGTTCTTTTTGTTACCTTGATACGTAAGTTGGTAGGGCACTGTCTTTTGTTTGAAGTTACTTGCAGTATTGAGCCAGTGACAAGTAATTGCTGACAGATACAGACCAGAAAACCATTCAGTGAAAACACAAACATCCTGAATGAAAATGTTTTAAATCAAGCTGAGTCTGAAATAACATGGACAGGGTTTTAAAAGTCTTGTTGATGATAATTGCAAGCCTGCATACTGCAGTCTTAAGAAAATGTTTGGTCTTTTGTACTGGTTTAACTGTGAAATGTAGAGCACTTTTTATTCTGAGTCGCATTGTGTGCATTCTGAGAACTCTGTCCAGTTTGGGGGCTTAGTTAAGTGCAGTGATTACGCAGCAGTCTAAATGAATGTGTGAGGTACAGTCTGGTTTTGCATGGAGGATACTGCCCTGCTCTCCAGGAAATAATGTTACACTACTTGTTGCATTTTTCACTTATTTTACACATTGCTAAATGTCACAGTGATAGTAAATCAGCAATAATCCGTTGTTTACCTGTAGTGTTTTAATATGTCTGTAGGTGATATTATGTACTGCTGTTGAAATATGTCGAGTTGTTCCCTCAAATATTTTACTTCGGGTGAAGACTTGTGATCTTTCTGCCTTTTCTATTTAAAACAGAGTAACAACTGCTTGTTCTGGATTTTGGCATTAGGCTAAAAGCTTATGATGGCACTCCATAAAGGTGGAAAGCATCTTTAAGCTCTTTGGGGACAGCACTTAGGAACTCGGCCTGTACAGCATTGTAATTCTGTTGCCTTGAGTCATTCCAGATTGTCAGCCTGGAGGGAATGGATTCCAGTAGCACTTGTGAAACTTGAAGGCAGGATGACAGATCTCATTAGGCATTGGTAAATCACTAAACATTTCCTGTAATATACTTATCCCCTCATATTTTGCCTTCTTGGCTATACTTTGCATCCCTGCTGCTCTACCCATCCCTGTATCACCTGTTCCTTCTTCTGCATACTGACTCACCCTGGTGCCCTCTGTTTTCCTTTTCTTGGCCTGGCACATCTGAATGCTGGTCATGGCTGGCAGGCCAACATCCTGTCAACATACTTTTAGATTTATTTATTTTTTACATATTTTTAAAATTATGCTTCCCTCCTCATCGACCTTCAAAACCAAAATCTTTGGAAAATACAGTGCACAAGAACTTTGGTCTAAACGAGCAGTGTTCTAACATAGAGTACTGAGGATTCCTTGTTAAGTGTCTTCCTGTTTGTACCTGACACACTGACAGCAAGGGTAAGTTTGATCAGCCTTCTAGCTATGCCAAGCAATTCAGAAGTGAAACAGTGAAATGGGGAACTTCCAGCAAAAGTATCTGAACTATGTTCTTTGGAAATGTTCATGCAATCTCTTCTGTTGGGAATGGGGAACATAGAGGAAAGACAACCCAGAATGGGTGACTTTAAATGCTAACGTCTTTTTAAATATGGAGTTTTGATGAAAAATCGTTGAATGAGAGATCCCCTCTGAGTTTAAGCTTTCATTTAATCAAGTAGACTCTTAATTTTTATTCAGTAGTTACCTCATCATTATTGAAGTCAGCATAACAAATAACTTTGAGTATAAATGCGATGCTTGAGATGGTCTTTCACCCAACTGCCAGCATATGTTTCAGTGTGCTGAAATGATGTGTTTTGCTTTCTATCAGTAATCCTTGATTAATTTAGAGCAATAACTTATTTGAATGGAATTTTGAGGTTTCTTTGCCCCTACTCTTCCTTCGTGTAAAAGTGGATGAACTTTTTCAAGAGTTTAGAATGAAGATCAGATGTGTTAACAGAGAATGCTGTTGACTTGGGTAGGTTATAGGATTCCCAGTAAAGACTTCAGGTATAATAATTCTTCCTTTACTGTCCCTTCAGCCCACTTCAGTCTTTGCACAGATATGTGTCACCATAAGAAGTGGATAATAACTAACCAGATAGGTATGAGGAGATTTAGTATTTAAAAGAACACTTAAAAGATGTAAGTGAAAGATAGTGTGTATTACCCAGACACACTGTATTGCCACTGGAAAAGGAATATTTTAATGGTTCTGGTGTTTGCCCACCCCTCCATTTTTTTTAGGATGTTGAGGTTATAAAATACACTATTGCAGAAGGTGCTTGGTAGCTGTGCTGCCTATATCCATGTAGATAGTTTCTGTACAGAGTTGCAAAGCTCTTCATTTGTACTGCTTGCTTACTGAGAGCTTTTTGTTTCTCAGTTCCAAGACCCCATTTTTTAATGGGAAGGAGATCACATGAGGAGCAATGTAAGTCAAATAAAGTAAGTGCCCTCAGTTAGTGCAAGAGGAGTTCAAGGTCTCTTAAATTTGTCTAGTAAACTTAAGATAGTAAATCTTAAGTAGGTTTAACAACATATTAAACATGCAAATATAAGCTGACATGACCTCTTATTTTGTTTTACCAGTTGATGTTGATCTCAGAATTTTTCCCTGAGGCTAGCTCTTGTATCCAGTATTATTGAGAGGGTGTCTGAGGGATAGTGGTGTTGTTTTCATGTAAGATTTTACAAATTACTCTTCTACTCTACATTGTAGCTTTAGTCTTGGTTTATCTATAGTCTGATAAAAGGGCTCCTAACTCACAGGGTTTCAAACGTAAACACTGCCAGGTCTGAGCTGGAAAGCAACATTCCACAAGCTGTCCACCCCTGCAGCCATGGTATGGAGGTGCCCCCCGCTTTGTGTTACTTCTGTAAATTGCCAAACTTTTTAACATGGACAGATCCACCTTGCTGTGAGACAAGGAATTCTGACCTGAATTCTCAACTATTCAATCAAGACCCCATTGTTCAGAGCCCACACACAGCTTCACCTTTTGAGAGGGACCTCAGTTCTAAACCAAATTGACGTAAAATAGTTTCTACAATAGTGCAATCCTAATGTATCCCAGTTCTTGGGGAAAAAGAACACAAATGATGAGATTTTACATTCAGAATAATAAAAATATTGTTTGCTGGTTGTTTACAAGATCTTTCTGGCAAACTAGAAATTGTTAATTCACCTTCTGCATTTGTCTATTACTCAGGTACTTGGCATACTATATTTTTTTAGAATTGAATAATAATGTTCATGTGAAGAAGTTACTTCTCCCCCTCACTTTTTTGCTGTTTAAACTCATAAAGATATGTCTACACCTAACAAATACTGCAAAAGGAAAATTTCTTTTATCTGGTGTGTTTTATACAAGGAAGATGGAGACAGACTATCTACAAGGGCATGTAGTGACAAGACAAGGGGAAATGGCTTCAAACTGAGAGTAGGTTTAGATTAGATATTAGGAAGAAATTGTTTACTGTGAGGGTGGTGAGGCACTGGAACAAATTGCTCAGAGAAGTTGTAGATGCCCTGTTCCCTGGAAGCATTCAAGGCCGGGTTGGATGGGGCCCTGAGCAGCCTGGTCTAGTGGAAGGTGTCTCTGCACATGGCAGGGGGCTGAAACTCGGTCATCTTTAAGGTCCCTTCCAACCCAAACCATCCTGTAACTAAAACTTTTTATATGCCATGAATTGTTCTTTAGTGTGGTAATATCTTCATGTTTCATTAGAATTCTCAGAGCTCAGTTTAGTTCTTATTTAGTGAGCAATACTTGTTAGTGAATGTCAGTTGTTTTGGTACTTGGGAGCTTTTGTTTTGCTAATGATGTCTTCTAATAGCATAGTTCAAGATCAGAGGTTGACCCTTCACAATCTTAGTTCAAAATCATCTGGTCTCTCTCACGAGTCTTCAGACTATTCAGCACATTCATTTTATTGTAAATACTGCTTTTGTAGAAATGAGGCCAAGTTTTCCAGAGGCTCACATGTGCAAGAGTTAGATTTCTGTGTTTTGTGTCAATTGGCTTTGTAGCTTTTACTTCTCCTGGTTGAGAAAAGTTCATTCTATTCAAAATCGTTGTGAAAGTAATGTTGTCTGAGATCTTGCATCAATAACCACAGGCTTCTGAGAGGAATAGAATGAACTTAAAATGTTCAGACAGTTGATGGCTGGTAATTGCTCTCCTTTAGGAAATGTTGATTATTTAGAATATGGAGCAATAAATGTTGTGTTAACGATTCAAGTATGTTAAATTATTAATCAAAACTGTGGTTTAGGATAACAGATGTAACAAAAAGATGAACTTTTGCGATTAGGGCTTACTTACCCATGATAATTTCAAGTGTTGTGTGGTTTTTGTTACAGCAGGTAATAAGAATTTTCGTTGCTCTGCTGCTTCCCTTTGCTGCAGGTGATAGTTCAAAATACTTGATACTGTACAGTGGTGTGTTTCTTCTCAAAATGTTTACTGTCTTTGGGATATTTTATAAACAGCACTTCTTTGATGTGTATTGGAATAAATTGGGAAGATTTATCCAGTCAGCTTCTCAGTCACATCATTTTTAAGGCAAAAATCAGATTTTTCTTGAAAGCAAGTGACTTGTTATATAGTGGGAAAACAGCTACTTAACTATCAGTCTATAATTTCATTAGTTGTGTTATTTACCAAGAGTACTTTTTTTTTTTTTAAACCTCGGACAAACAGTAGTTTCCTCAGCTTCCTGAAGAGAGAGATTTTCTTCTGTCCTCAAGTAAAACTATTATCTCTGATGACGTTATGAGAATTTCTGAAATTCATACTATAAACCCACACAGTTTTACTTTGAGGTTGTTGTTTTACTGAACTTCCTAAGACCTTTACTGTTTTCACCCTGTTATCATAGCTATCAGTGGTGATTTTCAGTAAAACCGGGAAACTCACTTTCCTTCCAGCTATCACTTGCGAGGAGTCCTTGTCAATAGTAACTTCTACATCACTCTTCCAGGAAGCCTGTTTGTAAACAAAGATGTGTCTTGCTCCCCCACATGGATTAGCTTTTACTGGGAATGCAAACAAACTGGTTTTGCTATTTTTATATGCAACAGATGGGCAACTTCTGCTGGAGTGAGATGTGGTTGACAAATAGAAGTTCAGTGCTACAAGCTGCCTTCCTACACAACTCTTTGTCCCTCTGACCTGTTTGGACTCTTCATCTGGTTCCTGAACTGAACAGTTTTTTTCAGAAAACTTCAAACATCACATTTAATTATGTCTATATTTCTACCATAATCATTTTTCTACCTAGAAGAAGGTAATAGCTGTTTGTGAACTGACTGTGTCAGGTGAAGATGAAATCATAAATGGATTTCAAGCTGATAGATTGAGAAGGATTAGGGACTTTATGAAGCTGATTATCTTCACTGGTGATTACCTCAGTGAATAATGTGTTTGTCATTTGGAAAGAAATAAAGAAGACAGTAAAATTGTCAGATAAGTAAAATTTAGACTATGTTGAGATTTATGTGAAAACAGTTCCTTAGCTAGTCCACAATTCTGTAATCAGGAGGAGTGAGAAATGTGCAATAAAGGTCTAATTGGGTGATGTTAAGGCAGATTTTTAAGATATCCCTAGGAAAATGGGAAAATGTTACAAGATCAAGGGTAAAAAATCTAGAATTTTGGCAAGGAGACACTAATGTTATTAAGGGACTGTATATGGTGGGGAGCTCTAAGAATAAGGGAAAGGCTTTGTAAATTAGAACTAAGAAGAGAGAGTCTACTAATTTTGAAGTGGCATGTTAAGTGGCATTTTAAGGATGTATGTTTATTGTGTATCTCTAGTATTTCCTATACAAAGCATGTAAATGCAACCATTTTAAAATACCTTCAGCTATGGTAAGAATTGATGGATGTTAAATCACACAAATGTAGCAATGCTGAGAAAGTTCCATTAGACCAGGGCAATGCTAATATTGGGTTAATAATAAAAGAAACAATAACAACAGGAAAGCAAGGTGCTCCAGACTGTTGATTTACTCACAAGTTCTCTTTGTCCTAGAGAAAACTGTAAGCTAAGCAAAAGATACGAGAGCATAATTTATAGTCTACAGAGAAAACTACTGTTGCTAATCATGGAAAAAACATCCGGTTTTGCTTGGACTTGTACAGAACTGCCAGTCTGGTATTTGTGCTCTTTCTGGGATATTGGCTGATGATCACGTGGCAGGTGGAGTGCTGCATTTATAGAAGGAAGGGTATGTATAGCTGGGGAGTCTGAGAAGAGCAGGAGAAAAAATACAGGTTTTCAAACAGCTCCCAAGCACTTTCTGTGGTGCAAATAGAAATTGAAGTGTGTGTTTTATGGATTGAATCAATTCTGGAAGATGATAGCTGGATAGACACCAGCTGTAGACCACAGCAGTGGCTTCTCTAAATTAGCATTATGTGACTTATTTTTGTAGTAACGGTCAGCAAATACTGTTTTCAGGAAAACAGCTCCTTTCAATTTATGCATTCCTTTTTTTATGCCCAGTTTTGCAGAAAGAAAAGTAATAATAAAAATAAAAATATTTTCTATTGTATTGGGCAGTATTAAAAGAAGAAAATATGTTGTGGATTCTCCAATACCAGGATGTAGAATACCAAGAGTGGTAATAGTTGGTAACATATTATTTAAACTGTAAGTTGAAAATGTGGAGAGCATCATTGCCCATTGTGATGTCAAAGTCAAGTGCAAATATTTTAGAATACAGAAAATGAAATTAAGGAGTTGGCTTGTTAAAATTTATACCTTTTGAGAGTTACGTGCAAACTCTCAAATTATTCATGTACTTGCAGAGCTTGAACAGTTCTGTTGAGTGTTAGAATTCATTGTGAACACCACATGTGCTCCGGTTTTGTGCCTTAAAATTGATAAAGCCAATGTATGAATAGTAAAAGAATTACCTGTGTTTTCTCCTGGGTTACTTTTTAAAGAAGTTGTTAGAGGCGTGGTTTGGGAGAAGTTTGCTGCAGCAAATAATTCTTGGTGTATGTGTTTTCTAATTTGGTATCTCTATTATTGACATTGGGATTTTTTGGTAGTGATGGGGATAGAAACACAGTTTATCCATCTCAGTGTTATTTTAGATACAACTATTTCCACGGTGTACAGTAATGAATACAGTAATACTGTGTCTCTTTAAGCTAACTTTGCTTTACTCGTAGGGTCTCGTCTGGGCCTGCCTAATTCCCGTCAGAGGGAAGACACTCTTGCATGCAACATCTCATAGCTTTTTCAGAGAGTGGCAAATACTGGCAGAGATAAATTGATATATATTGTGAATGGAGGCGGAAAGCAAGAGCAATTTTTGGCACGCTCATGGGAGTAGGGAGGGAGAATGTAGCTATAACAACATTTTAAGGAGAGTGCATGGGGAGTAGAGGCTCTCAAGTCTTCTGAAGGTCATCAGAGTCGATCTGGCCTTCACTTGACCCATGATCAGGGCACAGAACAGGGTAAAAGCTCTAATTTGAGGAAAAGAAGAAGAACAACAACAAAAGACAAGGGAGCAGTACAGTACTGTTTAGCTCTATGCAAAGGGTATTATTAAAACCAGGTTAGGAGCCTAAGATGTTTGCTCCTTGCTGTTTTATACTGTTAAATCTAAGACACCTTAAAAAAATCAGGTTGAGCTGCTGGTATAACAGCAATGCAGAGCTTACTTTTTTGCTTCTGTAGTTCTGTAGCGTATTTTGAAGTACAAGTGTGTATGTAAGCTCATGTGTCCTGTCCCTTACTGAAGAATTAACCTGCCTTCTGCTGATACAGGTAGGCCTTTCTCTTACAGATACGAAGTTTTGTATCATCTTAAATACATTTAACACACACTTCACTCCCCCAGTTCTAGGGAAACCTGGCGTGTGTTATCTGATACAAGAGATGTGAAAAGTTGATGAATAGGGCACAGATTCTGAAGGGCGTTTCAGGGTGTGCAGTGCTCAATTTTCTAATTTGAGTTTAATTCAAAAGAAAAGTTCTGGCTTCCTCTGGCACCTGTTTTAAAGACAAACTTCTGCTTGCTGACAGGCAAAGATCTTCCTGTGTGCAGACTCTTCGGAAAAAAAGGCTCAATTGCCTATTTAATACATTGAATCTTTGCATATAGCCTATGGTAGGGAAAAGATCATGATGTTTATTAATGAAGTAGTATTTCAAAGAAAACATACACTTAGTGCAATCAGAGTCTGAAAAATGTACTTGAGTTGCTATAAAAATTTGGAAGAAAGACATGAGAAATCTCTCAGAGCAGATTTCAAAGGCATAAGCTGTGCAGTTAGCGCTTCTCTCATCCTCTCAAATTCTGCAGTGTTTGGGAGCCATAGAACAGAACTTCTTTGAAATTGCTGGTGGGAGCAGTGGGATTTCTCTTCTGAAGTTTCATAACAGGATGACAATTTTCAGTGAGATTCAGTAGAATTTTGAGCTGAGTTATATGAGCTTAATGTAGAGCACTGCATTATTTAGTATAGTTTCCTGGTGAGAGGTGTCCTGTAGTCTGCAGTGATGCATGCTGTATTAAAAATAGAAATTAATTAAAAATATGAAGTGGTTGCATAAGTAATGCTGTTTAAGCAATTCATATTTCTTAAAGGTATTTGAAGGATGATATAATCATTGTTATGAACTGTTTATATGTTACAGATAAACATGAACATTACAACTTCGGTATGAATTTACTCTGTGTCTGAAACCCAGGGAGGGAGGTTTTATGTGGAAAGCTTTTTCGGTAGAGCTTTAATACGAACATGAATCCATTGCACAAGGAAAGTTTGGAAGACCCATAAACATGCAGCTGGAGTCTGCCTCCATTTCCTGTACTCACCTGTGGGTGGTCATGCATCAGAAATGAGACTGAGAAAAAAGTTAGAGATGGTGACCGAAACTTTATCTGTAAAGCATCTAACTCATTTTACCTAGCACTTGCAAAACAACTTTTTAAAATAGTTCCTTACTCTTCTGATTGATTATTATCTCTAAAGAGATCAATAACATATACTGCACTGAGGCTTTGTCCTGACCTTTCTGATCACTGGGATGGGTGATAAAACTGTGAAATAGTGGTGAAGTATTTGTATGTGATTTACTGTGCTCAGATAGTTACTGCTGCTGGTTAGATACTGCATAGTTAGTGCTGTGCAGTGTTAGAGCCTGCTCATTCTTCAAAAATAGAATGTTCCATCTATGTGCAAATAAAGGGGCACTGTGAAGATAGTGGTATGAATATGATAGAATTAAATGGTATGAAAAATTTGGAGGGGAAAAAAGGAACTAGAGCTTTGGGAGTGAAGTAGCTGTCATCCCATGCATCTGTTTATGTTCACTCACACACAGAGAATGACATAGATTATGCTGAATTGGAAGGGACCCACAAGGATCATCGAGTCCAACTCCCAGACCTGCACAGAACCATACCCAAGAGTCATACCATGTGCCTGACAGCATTGTCCAAGTGCTCCTTGAACTCTGTCAGGCTTGGTGGTGTATTCAATCCACATTGTATTGCTGCCTGTTAGAAATTAAGACTTTTATTGCTAGAATCCTTTAAACTGTTCTGACCTTTCAGATATGCACGTGACCTAAAACTTTCATGAACCCATGCATTTATTATTATACTTATAAAATGCCTGGCAGTGTGTTAAACTTTGAGAAGATCATCTATTGAGAAAACTACTAGGATGATAACTTGGTTATTTTAGGAAACAGTCTTAGGCAGGCTAATATGCTTAGAGAAATTACCCCTTCAGCTCTGTCAGAAGTTACAATTTTTAGCTCTCTAAATAATACATTTTGAACTAGATTTATGTGTCTAAACTGGTAATTTCTCAGATCTACTTCTAGGACCTTTCTTTTTCTCTTCCTTGTCTTAGCAACCACCCTGGAAATGTTTTCCCAACCACATACATCAAAAAGCCTAAACCAGAATGGAAGGAAGCGTGCTGCATAAATCGTAAGCAAGGAGCAGATGTAGCTACGCTGATCAGTCCCACCTCACAGTGGGAGTGCTCTAAAGCCATCTTACACTGCTTGATGCACTTTTGAGCTTCCTCCTTTCTAACAGCATCTTCTCCCTTCCCCTGCTTAAGCATCAGTGACAACAACTGAGTGGAGAATTTTTCCAGCAGTACAAGCAAAAGTGAAGTGCAGTCGTCATTCAAGTCACCCAATACTTTTTGTTTTGTTTTTGATATTATAGTTAAAAATGCCTGAATAGAAGAAGACAGAGTAATTTTTTTTCAGAAACAGGATTACACTTTTGAATCTATATATGTAACCACAGACTCAAAGCTTCAGTCTCTGAAGGAAATAAAATAGTAATAGCTCTTCAATTCGTATTGTAGTGTGTGGTGCAAGGCCCTTCTAAAGCATTAAGCAGTGCAGGAGTCTGTTGCTTTTAAGGACTGATGAATTTGTGTGAATGTAGAAACCACTAATATGTTCTAATAATACAGAAACCATACAAACAAATTGTATGTCAAAATGTAGTCCATGGAGAGTTGTTTGGATCTTTACCATTCTTTCATGTGTGGTATGAAACAATGAGAAATTAAAGATATCAATGAAGAGTCAGTTGACACAGCTTCATAATTTACTGAGATAAGGCTGATGGCTAAGTGGCCCGTTGCAGAGAATGTGGGATGTATGTTGAAGACCAAGAAACATGAGCCAACTCCCATCAGTCACTCTCAGATGCGAATAAGTAAAACATGAACAAGATACTGAGATGAGGCATTGGTGGGGCTTCATATGGATTACTGGATTACTGTGTTTTGAGTGTAGCAGAGGCTACTGTTGAGGACTGTAAGAAGACTGGAGCAGGTCCATTGGAGAAGTGCTAAAATGGTCAGGCTGTCCTGAGTCTGGCATGTAGGAGGCTAGTGGGTAATTTCTGTTGCTATTCAGATACTATGATCATTATCTATTTAGATTAGGAAGAGCTTGCTGGGCTTTATTGAAAGAATTTAAAGCAAACAAAAACCCAAAGGTTAATAAAAATGTGATACAGTGCAATTTGGACAGAATGAACGTTCCAGTGTTGAGAAGCTTAACCTCTTCTTTCCACCCACCCCCC
>VZRN01004542.1:1919342-1929869 GCA_013397935.1 Dasyornis broadbenti | reverse complement strand
CTGCTCTGTTCTTTGTTGTTTTTTTTTTTCCTGGTTTATCACGCTATGCTATAGTCCTTATCTATTTCATAATTCCTGACAAGTACTAGGCACAGTGTGGCTACTTGCATAGTGTTTCCATAAAGGAAAAAGAACACGCAGCTTACTGTTTTGAAAAATTGCTTCATTGAATTTTGTTTCCTTTTCTTTATTGGATAACTTCTAACAGTCTTCTGTCTACATAAGATGAAAACTATATTTAGTGGCTCTCAAGAAGTTATTTTTGTTTCTTTCATGCAGTAGTTCTAGCCACCTGATTTTGACTAAGAAAAACAAAAACCTGGATGTTCAGAATTTTGGCTGCCTTTCAGGTCTGTGGTTTTCTTCCTCAGCTGCCCTGGAGGAGTCCAAGAAAAAATGAGTTGGTTGTTAGTTCTTTTGTTATCCTCGACTTTTGATCAGAATGTTCCATGTCAGACACACCATAGAATCCTGCAGAGCCTTTGTTCTGATGACTTGGTAAAACAGCACTGTTGGTATCATGTACTGCCCTGTGTGTTTAGTCATTGTAAATTCTGCTTTCTTTTCCTGGATTTTCACCATCCTTTCCTTGTGGAAAAAGATTGCTTGTGTGTTCTTCTTAGCAAAAAAACTGGAGAAGTACTCATAACAGCTTCTGGAACAAATACTTTTTAATTTTTGTAGGTTGCCTGTTAGTGAGAAGCATGCTATACCTCGGGAGTGGGGGGAGAGAATGGATTATTTATTTTCATTCAACACTAATTTCATTTTTTAGTCGTTGTATCAACAAGGTCTTCTATTACAACCATTGGCATGCCTGCATGTAACTTGAAGCCTGCTTGGACTTCGAAACTGAGAGGCAGTGTAGTATTTCATACATTAATTACAGTCTTTATTCTGTGCCCTAAAGAGCACTTTTTTTTTAAAAAGAGATGAATAGAGTTAAGACGGGGAAAGATTGGGAAGGTGAAGTAGAATAAACTGTCAGTTAACTAAATATAAAGGAGAGATACGCCACAAACACCATGATAGAATATTGTTATTCCTACAGGAATATCTGTAGAAAGAACAGAGGAATAGACTAAGAGCTGTGTGGGTTATATAAAAGTTCTCTGTAATGATTTTGACTTCCATTTCTTTAATGTGTCCAAAGTTTAGTATCCCTTTCCAAGTGAATTTATATGAGATTTCCTTTCACTGTTTTTGAGACAAGTGTATCTTTAAACAGTTCATCTAGGTTTGCAAAAATAAATTCAGAACAGGACTAAGTTTTCACATTTGAAGGGGGAGCATAAAGTCTTGCTTTTTTGAAGTAGTAGAAAGAAGGAGGAAAGTAGTGTCAGAAGGCAAAGAGAAAGGACAAAATTGCTGCTAGAGCTTTGGAGCTATTTCTGCTTCCAAAAACTCTCACCATTGTCACTTCTTAGATTCCTGCTGTAGGAAGGCTAGCATGAAACTGGAGATGTAGAAAGATAGTGAAATATTTTTACAACCTTACTACAACTTGTCATCTGTGTGCTAAAGGACATAAAGATTCAAGGATATTTGGAAACGGGTGATTTTTTTTTTTTTTTAAAGGCAACTCCAGTTTTTGCCACCTGCAACAGTTCCCTGGTGGTTTGGCTTCCAGCAGCCTCTGCTTTTGCAAGACTGAGTGGGCAGAACTTCAGTGTATCTGGTACTGTGTGCCTCGAAGAAGTACAGGATACTCGTGCTGTCAGCAGAGATAAGATGAGAACTGACAGGAGGGAGGAAGAAAACGAGCTGAGGAACATAGCAGTGTATCCTGCCAATAAAGTGCTTGAAACAAAACTTATAACCCCCAAATCTATAGAGCAAGAAACGCAAATACTTGACCATTTTAGCTGAAGAATGGCAGAAGCCTAAACTCTTGAAAAATACTGCAGAAAGAAATTTTCTCTCAATGTTTTAGCGAATACCTTCTACAAAGCATGAATGTCACCTGTGTTAGGCAGTGAAGGTTTGTCAGTGTCTAACAAGTCCTGGCAGACTGTGCTGTTCACTTGACAAGAGCTGCGGAGGTTTGAACCGGCGAGTGGGTGTCTTGGCACGCCCTGAGCAGATTGCCAGGCCCAGTCTGCTTAACAGGCTTGGGAGGACAAATGCTATTTCTAGTATTTTCTGTTACATGACAAGATCCCTCGATCTTCTCAATAAACAGAAAAAGAAAAAACCAAAAAAGTTTGAAATAACGAGAAACAAAATTAAAATTTAAAATATATATGCTTTCTAGCCAACAAGTAAAAATCTGTTTGCCAGCACCAAGATGAAATTTTTTAAGGAGCAGATTGTCATTAATTACACTTTCCTTTTAAGAACAGTTGTAAGGCTGATAACGTCTAATTATGGGTTTTGCAGATTTGCTTTAAAGTTATGGTATATTGATTTTTTTAAAATCTGTTTTCTTAATCATCTGGAGGGACAGGAACTGGCCTGTAACCATTTTTGCCTAGCCTGACCAAAAGACATTCGGGAAGTTTCTCTCTCATGTTGATCAATTCAGCCTTGCTTGGGGCTACAAAAATTACTAGCCAGGGCCAAGGTGAGATTGAGGATTTATTCCATCATCCCTTCCTCTTCCTGAATATATTCTGGTCTGATTTTTCAGTTTGATAAAGTCTTTGAACTATTAATTTGAAAGCTTTTGTGGGAAGAAAAGACCATAATTTCCACTAATGTGCTGTATTTGTGTGAGTAATGACTGCCCTGGAATAGCTGTTGCATCTTTAATTGCTGCCTATAAAGTTTCATTTACAGAAAATTTGAGTAAAACTCAGGCACTGATTTGACTGAGTCTCGAGTTTCAAATCAGATTGCCTTTTGCAGGCAAAACTTCAGTCACTTCACTTGCATGCCAGGTTAGTTGGGTGAAAACAAGTTTCCATTCATCTCACAAACTTGGAGAATAATTTGGTATGTAGCATGTGAGTCTTGGGGTTATTCTCAGAGCTGACATTTCACCTTCTATAAAAAACTCTCTTAGAGGAGGATATTTTTATGCTTTTTTTTTAAATTTTTGCTTGGAGCACGTCTTTACAACCTCAGTTTGGAGGTCGATGGAGCAAACATTTCTATCTTCTGAAGTACTTTCTGAGAAGATATGTTTGCTTTTGTCAGGAGGAGGGCATGCAACTAATGTTTGCCCTGGAATATTTGCATATTACCTGATGGTTTTTGCCAAAGGGAATGCTACTTGACAGGTTTGCTAGATGCAGCATGGCAACGGGACGGCCACTTTGTTAAAGACTGGTCCTCCAAGAGCAGTTCAGTAAACTCCAATAATCAGCATAAGCATCCTCAAATGAACTTTGCATTGTCACATGCCTCACAGATAAATTACAGTAATTCTTTGGGGGCTGTGGAAGTGTACAAGGAAGTTGACACCCCTAAGCAGACTCTCCCGTAGTTCTGCTCTGATTAATAATGTTGACAAGCTTTCCTCAGGTTTTCCACAAGCCTTTGTCTATGGGACAGTCCCTAACTTTGAAAGCAGAACATGTATGAGTTTCTTACATCCTTTTTGTTTCTTACTCACCCACTCTGCTTAGCATATTGTGACCTCAAAGGTTTCATGAGACTTTTTAAGCTCAGCAGAGTTAAACAAGGAGTTCCTGTGTCCTTCTCTTTTGCTGTTTCTTTCCCAGCAGCTTTCGCTTGCCCTCTGTTTTGGTTCTGCTGCAGCCCTTCTCCTATGAGCTAAGTTAATGGAACTAAATGGTTAAAACCCCCAATCTTAGCTCAATAAATTTCTCCTATATCAGTGAGTTAATGGGGCTGTGGCAGGGCCCAGTGAGCTGCAGAGCTTGGAGCAGAGGAGAAGAGTGATACCAGATGGCCAGAAGTGAGAAGGAGGGGGCGTTGAAGTTGGAGAAAGGTAAGAGCAACAACAGCAGACAGAGAGGATGGGAAGTGAGCCTTTGGGTACTAATGAGACATCAGATTGGCTCAAAGCCTGTAAAACCACGGTTCAACTTACCATTTGTAATTTTTTAAACAGAAAATAGCTGTGTGATTTTATGGATTTTCAGGAATGTATTCCAAATGCTATACAGGCACCATCTTTTCATTCCATGGATGTTGTGCTCTCTTTAAAACTTGTGGCTTTCTGCTGATTAATTCAGCGGATGAGACAGTTGGAAGATCTTTCACATATTTGCATCTATAGCCAAGGAGGATTTCATTTTCCCTAGAGACATCACAACACCATTTCTACAGCCTGGGAAGTAGTTTCTCCTGAATTTTACTTTTTATGACCATTGGCAGCCTGGTCTCATCATATACCCAGCTAATACTGTATTTAGCTAGAGCTGCTGTAGCAGAACTCTTCCCTGTATCCTAACATTTCTTTGGGCACTTTTAGACACAAAGCTCCCCTTTGTTTATGGCTTCATACCTTTCTAAAACACCTCTGATAAAGGAGTGTTGTGGATTTTGTGTAATAGGAGGCCATAAGAATGGTATGAATATACTACAGTGCATCGCACAGTTCAATTTAAGTATACACATCTTAGGAGGAAGTTGCCAGGTTTGTGCAGGTACAACAATCAGGAGGTGAGTGCTGCATAGTAGTTCATGGACGGTCAGTTGTCATCTGCCTAGTAAGATTCAGGTTGAAATTATTACTTTTTCATTTCAGGTAACAGTTACTTCCCATTGTACTTTAGCATTGGAAATAGTTCTTCCTATTATTTTACGAACATTTCCCAACTGCTACTGATACGAAGCTGAAAAAGCTCTCTGTAAAGCACTTTCCCCCTTACTTTATTCCCTTTATTGAAAATTCCACTCTTGCTTCTTCTTTTGCTTGTATTTGACTGTTACTTAGTCCTGCTGCAGGCAACAATTCTGCTCATTGTTTATACACGTCTTCATTATTTAATTCCACCAGCAATGGGTTTTGGAGGAAAAAATGTGGGGTTTGTAGGCATAAGACTTGGTTTCACATACCTGGTACTAGAGCAGCACTTCACAAATTGCATGTTTCATGCTGACAAGTCTGTACTTTATCAGCTTTCCTACCTGCAGACCAGACTGCTTTTGATTTCAGAGGCCTGTTAAGCCTTCCTGTGCAGCTGTGATCCCTTGCTGGGGAGTAGTGGTGGCTCCCTGAAAGCTACAAGTTACTTAAGAGTTCACAGCTTACAAGAATCCAGTGGGCAGCTCTCCTTATGGAAGGGGAAATGAGCAGGCAAGCAGTGGAGGTCTGGCTCCTCCTGTCTCTAGCAAAGAGCAAGTTAGCAACTACTTTCAGTATCACAGATTGTCTTCTATTGAACTTAGCCCATCTTCTCTGCTTTCACTTTTTTATTGCCTTCCTTAGATTTGAACCTCAGGGAAATGTCCCTAACTTTTCTTTTTGGTGGTTCCACCGAGTCGCTGTGTGAGTCATGAAAAAGTGGAACAGCTTCCTGCACTGGCTGCCATGGTATCCAGCAGTGTTGCTATACACACAGTACTGATGTAGCAAATGCTTATGGGAAGCTTTCTTGGAGGGTGGGAGGTGTTTCTTTGTCTTTGTTGTGTTACTGACTAACTTTTCTTGGCGCTTAAAGAATAAAATAAAAATCAGAGCAACCATGCAGCATATTACATAAAATGGTGAGAAATATACTCTAGTTAGGGAAGGTTCCTAACATAAATAGAAGTGCACATAAGCAAGGCAGAAATTCTCCATTTACATTCTCAAACTTGCTTTTTAAGAGGCAGAATACACTGAATGTATTTCATTAAGTCTGATAGTGCAATTAGAGTTGCAATGGCTGTATCTCTGCAATGGAGTATAAATCTGTGATCTTGTGTGTGTCCTTTGCTGTGTGCAGCACTTCATGCCTCTGTTGTTTCCTACTTATTTTTTGTTCCCCACCCATTACTTAGGAAGTAGCTTGAATAATTCCTTTCTTTAAAAAAAGAATTACTCTAATGAAATTCGTATTCAGATGTATATCTTGCAAGTAGTTTTTAGAAAAGAGTGTTTGTAGATGTTTCATGAGTCAATTAAATTAAAAGTTCAAGGTATAAGGTTCATGTAACTTAAAAATATAAAGTCTTCTAAAAGAGAAGATGTATTTATTCATGCCACCTACTAGATTCCATGAGGTATTATTCTCCTTACTATTCATGTTTTTGAAGAATAAAGGCTCTTCTAATTCGGTTCTCGTGCTAACTAGATTTCTGAAGCATAATTTTTGCAGGCTTTTGTTCATATGAGTAGGGCTCATTAGACAATATTAAAAGGAGGTGACAATATAGCACTGGAATGCATATTTTGAGAAGTGGCTTCTTGAAAATGAGGCAAAAATTTCATAATTTCCTTACAATGGCTTTTCATTTATGGTGGGTTTCTTGTATTGTATGGTGTATTATGAAGGTAATGAAAATTGGCTATAATTGAAAATTTAGTTCTGGCATTTCCACTTAATTGCATTTTAAAGAAAAACTCTCAGTGTACAAAATTCTTTATTCTGTAGAGACCTGTACAACTTTCTTAAAGTTAAATGAAGGCAATGCTTGTTATGAAGAATATTCATGTTAACTTTTTCCCCCCAGCTCTAGTTATAGTCCCAGAAGATACGGCAAAATGTTAAAGCTGTGAAATAACATTAAAATGCCATTTAATGTGTCAGGGGAAACTTTGTTTATTTTTTTTTTCTCGGATAAAAAGATGTGAATAAAAGCTTTTTCTTCTGTAGTGCTCACAGGTTTTCAAGTAGATGGAGAGTGCTGTTGCTTGCAGCAGATTATACCAGATGCCAAGTTGCCTAGGGATGTGTGCTTTGTTTGCTGGAGACAAGGCTTATTGTCTTGCCTCCAGGCATTAGGCTGAGTCTGTTAGAATATATAAGTAGTGATTTTTATACTTTGAGTTAGTGGAGTGTCACATGGTGCTATGTGACATTTTTAGGTAATGCATGGATTTTTGTTTTCTTATTTTTTCTTGGACATGTAGTTGGTAACCTCCACTGGAGTTTTGCAAAACCCTTAAATATTTACCACTGAAAGAGGGATTGCAGGTTTTGGAGACATTGCTACGTTCTGTGCCTAAGAAATATACTAAATTAGCATTTCATCATAGTTCTTTGCCCACAAAAATATTATCAAGGAAGAGATGAAAAGATTTGCATTTATATTATACACCTTAGCATGCAAGTAGAGGACCAGTGAGGTTCTGTCTGAACATTTCCTGAAAGTCCCACTAAAATAAAATCAAATATTTTACAGACATTTGCTGCATTCATATTGGATATGAGGTAACAGTCATAATCTGCTTTCCTGTTATTTTTCACTTGTGTTTGTATAGGATATTTATTTCTTTCCTTTAAAATACCTCATTTTAGTGCAGCAGCCAACGCAAGGTATTTGGCAAAATGGCCAGTGTTCTCCTTTAATATTACAGTTTGTGTGCTATTGTAAGCTTTCATTTGAGCTGCAATTTGTAAATAGATTTATCCATATTACATGTGTGAAGTGAAAATTGTGAGCAGTGGAACTGTGTGTGGTACCAGTCTGGGTTGGGGTTTTTTGGTTAAAATTGCCTTAACTGGAGGTGGAAAGATATTCTCGTAGCCTCCATGTTTGCTGAACATCACTTTCTTTAGTGCATTCAGGTTTGAGACAACTCAAGCCGAGGAGTATAAAATTGTCGAAGTACTTGTGTATTTTGGATATTTTTTCTGAAAAGTGTTGTGACATGTCTTAGCCTATTCCAGTATAACAGTAGACACTTCATGAGTTCATACATTGCTGGAGAAAATATGGTTGTACAAGGTTCCAGTTTGACAGAAGACTGGCAGGAGGCCGTGATACAACATGCAACTGTGAAAGATAGTTCTTGGAGCAACCCGTAATATGTTAGACCTAGCAAATCTGCTAGAATTATTCAGTGCTTTTCTTCTTTCATGGTTTGCACATTGTAATGCAGTAGTCATGTTTGGGTTAATGTGCTCAAGGATGATCTTCAAAGTTCAGTGAACTTTAGCAAGTTTTGCTTCTCACTGTTTTGTGTGCAGCTGCTGGTTCTGTGCAGGCCTTCCATTGGTTTCGAGACTGAGTGCTGGCTTAATACTCGCTGTTGAATTCAAAGTGTGTAAAAATGTTAGTAATGAAATGAACAGTGTTAACCATTTAACCTTAGAGTTTTGATTTCCTGCTTGATGCTAAGGTAGCATTAAAGCTAAGGAATTACGTAATTTAACATCCAGACAAATGTTTCTCTGCCAGAGGCAAGCACTTAAAGGTTGAAAGTACTCAATATGCTTAAATACTTAAACATTTTAAAGTAACTGCATATTTCAAAGTAAATAAATGTTTTAAGTAAACATCAGGAGACTGATGTAACTGGTCAGTTCTGACTGGTACTGCATAAATGGGTCTGTTCTGAGCTAGAGGTTCCTGCCTGCATTGGCTGTCCCTCTGTCCCCTGCATTCTGTGCAACTTCTTGGATCAAGGTTAATAATTCCGTCCCATCTTTCTTGGCCAGTTTCTCTTCTACCATTGTGGCAAATAAAAGTTAAGTGCACTTGATTAGGGTTTTCGAGGTTGTGTTTTTGTACAAGATATGCAATGGTTATGGTCTATGTAGATACTTTGCAAATTAAACCACGTGTGCTGTTAGCTTCATATGGGGTTCTTTTGGTGTGTTTGGTTGGTTGGTTTCTCAGGCTTAAACATGTAGAAGTTGCTTCTGATTTGGGGAGGTTTTCATTGTGGTTGCTTTCTGTTGTCACATGCATTATATGACTATGTTGAAGTTGAAAATGATAATTTTCAAAAAATATTAACACACTGTTTGTCCTTCTTTAGGAAAGCCCAAGAAGGGAAGAAGAAAGTCGTTCTAGCAGGCTGTGTACCACAAGCCCAACCTCGCCAGGAGTACCTGAAAGGCTTGAGTATTATAGGGGTATGTATCTTTAGAAATTGAAGGTTTTTGTAAATGTTTTCAATAGGTCGATGTCAGTATCTAGACTTGGTTGCCTTTCTCTTGAAAAAAGCAGCAGAGAGGCTTTCTGCCATGTCCCCCTCCTGTTCGTCTTCTTGCATAATACAACATTTAAACCTTCCTTCAGCTGAGGGTGATTTGCTTTGATTGTGGGATGAAGAGAGAAATGAGGGATGCTGTTGTTGGAAGTGCCCTTTGTTGCCTGAAAATGTCTAGGCTTTATCCAGGATGAAGGTATCTATTACCATATTCTTAAAAATATCACAGTTTATTTGCTCTCAGACAAGCCTTAAGACCTCTGTAAAAATCATTGGAAGAAGAGTAAGGGCCTAAAGCATATAAATTACACAGACACAGCTGAGGGTTTGGTGATTGTTTTTTTACTTCACGCTATTAATAGAATGGAAAATAGCAATGATTATTTTGTTTAAATTTGAGACAGTCTGAAGAGTTAAATCTGCTAGTGACTGAGTTGTTAAACAGTTACCAAGCTTGACCTTGAAACCACAGTTTGGAACACATCCAGTTTGAAACCTTACTTACTGACTTCAGTTAGTAAAGTGCCTTCAGTATTCTTTGGGATGCAGTTCTTCTGTATCATTGAATCACCTCTGCAAAAGTGAAAAGTAAAATCGATGAATGGATTTCCTCTTGGTTTAGAGGCCACATAGTTACGATCTGTAATTGGTTGTTAGAGTGAACATAACAATATCTACACATATGTAGATGGCGGAAAAAAGTGAGCAAGTCACTGTCCTTTGACCAAGACTGTAATTTGATGTTTCAGTTTTGATAAATTTAACTTACTGAAATTGAGGGGCCTGAAGTTCTACTTTTTTTATTTTTACATTTTTTTCCATCTTCTTTAAAGTTTTCTTTTAGGTAACGTATAATTTCTGAAAATTGACTTCTCTCATCATCTTCATTTAAGCACCTAGAACCAGTGTTTGGTGAAAAATATTTGTAATTTTGTACTTGTTACAGAAAGGTTTCTGTTAGGAGATTAATTAGGCTGTTAATGCAGTATTCCCAGGTACTTTGTAACTAGACCTGAGAATACTGAAATGTGGTCTGCAATAAAGACACTGTCCTCAACCTGTCATTGCTGTTGTAAAATTTACTGTGCTTTAAGTAAGAGATCCCTCAGCTCAGAAAAGTCTTAAAGTTGAGGCATAACTATTAACAAAAGCAAAGCTAAGAGCACATATGTCATGGTTTGAGCCTGGCCAGATGCCAGGTACCCCCAAACTAACAAACCCACACCCAGGGCTCATGAGTTGAGATAAGGAAACCCGGGAGAAAACGCGCTCAAATAGGCAAAACAGGACTAACTTAGGTTGCAAAGTGATCTAATTTATTGCTAACAGAGTCAGAGGAGTAAATGAGAAGTAAAATAAATCCTTCAAAGCCACCGTTTCTCCGCTCACCCCCTTCCCTGCTGCTGCACAAGGGAACAAGGCATGGGGGGGTTAGGTCAGTTCATCACCCAGATTTTCTTCCCCTGCCCGGGGAGAGGCTCTTTTCCTCTGCGTAGCCATGGGTCTCACTGTTGGCAGCCCGCCCGACACTG
>VZRN01004542.1:1878380-1918803 GCA_013397935.1 Dasyornis broadbenti | reverse complement strand
GCCATCTTTGTGCCCCCCCCCCCTTCCCCCCGAAAAACCTCGGCCAAGTTAAATCACGACAACATATTACCCATGTTTTCAGTTTGTACATTTAAGATTTTCTTCCCATTTTACAAAGAATGTGTGTGAGATGGTGACTTTATTTAAAGGATAAGATTTGTTATCTAACTATTGCAAAATATTTTTGAAAGGCAATTTTTTCAGAATTGAGTAATAGAGAATGTTCTGTTGGCAATAGGATATTGATTCTACTTCAAAATTTTAAGCATTAAGAGTATAGTTTTGGAAATCTTTCTTTATTACTGGGTTAGTCTCATCTTCAACTTGGCTGAGCGATATAGTTGATTTATTGTTGCTTATGTAAGTTCTGCTATTTTCTTCCCCCCCCACCCCCACTTTTTTTCTCTTTTTCAAAATTTATTTTAAAGGACTGTGTTGTCTGAGAATGTGTTTATTTACCAGCAATTATAAATCCCTTAGGGCACCTTTATGAAGGCAGTGTGTCAGAGGCTCTTATGCTCCTCTTGTTACAATGGACGAGGAAGTTGCGATGTAACTATCAGAGAAATGCTGTTAAACCAGGGCTTGTTTTGATCTGCATTTGAGTCCAATGCAGGACTGATCTTCCACCTTTCTTCGTTAACTGCCTCATTTGGGCAGAGGGGAAGGAATGGCAATTTCATATCCTTCTTAGCATTTGTGATGTTACCGTGCTTTTGGGTTTCTTTAAAGTAATTGCCACTTTATACAAATAATGTGGGTTGGGGCATTGCCATAGGCTGTGTTTAAGGCAAACCATAACCTAACATGACAAGGTGAAGGAGCTCTTTTCCGGAAGGGGAAAATTCGAGGTGGTAATAAACCTGCCAAGGGTGAAAAGTACCTGAGGCACATAATGATGCATTACAGAGGATCACAGCCAGTTACCCTCAGGTGGTTTCCACAGCTCACTCCTTTGTGTTTGTGGTGTGCTCACTTCAAACTCAAGCGCACATACAGTGCACAAAGAGACATCAACTCTCATATGTTGAGTTATCCCTCACTTTTCATTTCCAAAAAGTAGGATTTGTGACTTTGTGCTGACTGTTTTGAGAGGATTATTGGGAAAGGAAAAGGAGGGACAAGGGAGAATGAAAGATTTAGCTGAGCGGTTATGTTTTGGGACTCGTGAGCAGTAGGTAGTTGTAGTGTTTCCTCACTTCCTGATTTGCATACAAGAACACGCAAAACCCTTGATCCCAGTGATAGTTGAGGCGTGGGAATGGAATATCATATTTCATTGACATTTGTCTGGAGTTTTAAGGTACTTGATCGCCAAATGCTGCTGTGTGGTGGAACCCCTGGCAGGGTTTCTGGGGGTTTATAGGTCTTAAGAAGACCTATAACAAGCCCTGTGTATCCATACTTTGAAATCATCAAACTTGCTGTATGTACTGAAAGGATGGGGCTTATGCACATATGTCTTCCATTAAGGGTATATAATAGCTCCACAGGTGAGTGAATCCTGAATGAGAACTCCAGTTCTCCTTCTCTCCTTCTCTGTCTTTCCCACTGTAACATCTAGCATCAAAGACCTATCACCTTCTGCCATGCACGCATCACCCAAGGGAAGAGTTCTAGCCTGTTCTTTCATCTGCACAAACTCACAGAAACAATCCAGTGTTGCTGCTCTTGTAACCCCCCTTGGCTGCTACGCTCTGGGTCAGAAGGTGCAGGTCCTGTGCGTGGTAGGGTACTGCTGGCTCTTTGGCCAAGGTGAGCCTCAAGCCACTGCTTCCAGGAGGAATACATAGCCATGAGAAGCTCTCTTCCAAGGCTCCTTGCATTCTCCTGACCTCCAACTAACCCTTTCCCGGCTGTTCTACTCTATAAGGCAAGCTTTAAGTAATTTTCTTTTCGTATCCAGTTTGAAACTCTGGAATGTAATTAAAGAGAGCGCTGAACACTCCAGTAGCAGCAAGTAACACTAGGAACACTGCTTTAAAATAGATGGTGCTGTATAAAAAAATGCTAAGTGCATTACAAAACACAGGCACTTTATTTCTCAAGCTCTACATCTCTAACTGGTATACACTTTTAAGTCTAATGTGCCTTATGCCTTCATTTGTAAAACACTCCAGTGAGCGGAGCTTTAGCAGTGCCATTGTGAAAAGAAATCAGTGGAACCTTACCAAGGTGCCAAATGTCTATACATCCCTACCGCTTTGGCCTCATAAATGAAGAAGATACGTTATATGGTATTTCTGTGGTTCGGTTCATAAAAGTTTCAATGATGTTTGCAAAACAGAGCTAATGATACTTGCCTACCCTGCAGTGTTTATAAGGCCAGACTGCATTCACGATTGCAAACCTGTCTGCTGCCCTTAAAACAGAGCCTTGCATAAATGCAAATACCCAATACGTACTTCATGAAAGACAAATTTGATGGAATTTTACTCTGAACTATTTGAATTAGCAGAACTTCTTGGAAAGCATGCTGAAAACCTGGGAACAGGTGCACACTGTTCTTCTGTAACTTATGGCTAAGAATGATTCCATACAAATTTCCAGCTCAGTCAGTACCTCTCAGCTGGTTGACTTTGGCTTTTGAATACCCATGTTGATATTCAGTTAGGACGCTTGAACCTGGAAAGTCAGAAGAGAGGGTCAGTTAAGCACCTGCTTCTAAACTGAAAATTGGATGTACAAATAGAAACTGTTAATTTCTACATCTGATCCTATAAATCAAAGGGTGTAGGAATTAATTTAGATAAGAATTATCCTTCAGCTGTGTCAGTGTTTAGCAATGAAAATCAGTTGTTTATGTGCTTCTCTGGAGTAGTCTCCTTCCCTTTAAAGTTTGTGTAGATCCTTCTCTCAGAATACCTTCCTAAGCCAGAGTATTGCTCATTACTATGGTCAGTATTGTCAGCAAAGGCTGTAACACAGATGTTATCCCTCTGAAGCCAGGGTGGCTAGTCACATGCCTTTTGAAGTTATGTATTAAGCCCTAGATTTATGTTGCCTAAGTGCTGTAATTTGAGAGTCTGTTTTGCTCAGCTCTCTTTATGGTCAATGAAGATAATTATCTCTGAAATAATTTAGATTTTTAGTGGGCCTGAAATGCCTTTTGAAGCCATGTATTTCCCTTTTACTGGCTTTAGAGAGGGGACAGGCTGAGTAGTCTTTTAACATCCAGCATTTGGCAGAATAAGGTGAAATGAAAGTGAGGGTTGGTGAACTGGAGTTAAAATCTTTAGGATTATAAACAGCATGTTTTAATTACCTAAAATAGATTACTTTGCCTATGTAGTGACCATTTTGTTTCTTAACTATGTAAATGAGAATCAATGTGTAGTGTTTTTCCTAGATGAGAAAAAAAGAGATTGTTTTACTTCGAGTAGCTAAGCTATGTATAGATGTGTATGCTCACTCCTACGGTAGTCATATTGGATCTTAGGAAAAATTTCTGTATGGAAAGGGTGGTCATGCATTGGACCACGCTACTCAGGGAAGTGGTTGAGTCACCATCTCTGGAGGTGTTTAAAAGTCATATAGATGTGGTGCTTAGGGGTATGGTTATTGGTGGACTTGGCGATGCTGGGTTATTATGGATACATGTGATTGCTGAGCTGTACTTAGGCATAGCTCTGATCCCACCAGGAAGGATCAAAGATTTTTCCTGGTCTTTGTTTCAACTCAGCCTTCGTGCTTTGATACAACTCTCTTTTTCCTTGCTTTTTCACCTGGCAATTTTCTGCTTTGGCTGCTCTTTCATGTGTTCATGGGCCTTGCCCATGCTCTTGGCCCATATCATTCTCAGCCCAGATTTCTGCATCAGCCGTGATTTGTGGTGGTTGAGTGCTTTGTTGTTTTATTGGGTTTTTTTTTGTTGTTTTTGTTGTTGTTTTTTTTTTTTTTTCTCATATCATTCTACTCAGCTGTCTGCTCTGGTCTGTCTGTAGCTCTTGTTCTGTTTGAGTCCTGCTAGAGAACCACTTCTAATGGACATTAAGTCCAAACTGCACTTAACTCTGTCGCACAAGATCTGTGGAGCTGTGTGGGGTGCCCTAGCCACACCCAGCAGAGGTGACCTGCTGTCGGTCCTGGGGGGTTGGTTTATTGAGACACTCTGCAAAGGAATGTTGAGGAATGGTGTCATTTCCCTTTGTACACCACCAAGGTGTCTCTGTGCTTCATGGACTTCCTGATGCCTGATGGAGACTTTATTGGAACTCTGCTGTGAGGGTTTACACTTACCTTTGATATCACTCCAGAGCAGAATTATCCATAAGGTTAGTGAGATGTGAGGAAAACAGTCCAGCAGACATTTATATACCCAATAAAATTTAATTACTATGACTCTGTAATTTTTTTTTTTTTTTTTTACTTTTTAATTCCCTCCCCCACCTTTTTTCCAAATAAGAATCTTCTAAACCTTTCCCTCTTCTCACTTCAGATTCACCTCAGATTTTCTAAGACACTTTTATCTTCATAAATGCAGACTGGAAGCATTCCACATTTTCTTCTTGAACACTTGGGGCTTTAGCCAAAGAATTTCCAATAATTTCAAATGAAAAATATTTAATGCGGGAAATAACATGTAAAGCAGAACAAACATCCATTTCTAGGTGCAGATCTCATTATCTCTCAGACCTATAATTTTAATTACTTACATGAGCCATCTTCTTGACAGACATATTGAGAATAATTTAATTTATCCAATAAAATGAAGATGCAATATAATGGTTGGTAGGTTTTTTCTGTCTTTATTCAACAGGGGATTTGGAGCAATGCAAAAATTCCTCCCAGATGCACAATGCAGAAAGTAATAGGTGGCTCAGGTTGTGAACCACCCAGATTTCTCATATTTTAAATTATTAAAATGATTATGAACTTACACAGTCTAGTATTGAGACATATAGCAGTAATATTTTAGGTAATATAATACAGATTTTGTTCCCTGTCTGAATTGTAGTTGTAGATGTGTACACTTCTGTTTTCTAGTGGAATTTTTCTATTTGTTTTTTAAACATTTAGTAAAAGGTGTATATGTTAAATATCTTTGGTCATAATTTTAAAAACTATATCCAAAATGGATATGTACCCAAGTATGTAAACATGCATGTGTTCCATACAACTGCTTATGTGTGCTTTCTTTACAAGTTGATTGTTAGATATATCAATAGATCTATAATGTGAATGCTTGTGATTCAGAAAATTATTTAAATATATTTATATTTCAATAAATTACTAAAATGCAGATATTAGCAATACTATAACTTAATTTCTAGAATTCATAACTAATATACTGTATTAAAAAAACCTGAAATGGTGGACATTCCTATTTTAAAAAGGCTGTATTTCAAAAGGTTAAAAAAAAAAAAAAAGATTAAAAAAGAAAAACATTTTTACATGGACTTGATCCAACACATAGACAAGGAAAGGAACTGACTTCCATTGACTTCAGATGGGAATTTAAGATCAGACTCTAACTATAGGTGAGGTTTTTTTAACTTCTATTAGACAGATTGGAAAAATGAATGTGAAGTAGACTAGATTGTGCAGTCTTGTATTTGCAGGAAACTACAAACGTAGTGGTTTAGGACGCAGACCCTTAATGGCTTTGACACAAGGGATCCAAGTTCCAGGCTCCTTGTTGCAGACCAGGTTCTTCTCTTGAAGCTTCTGCAACTTGTGCTTTTCTGCTTGTTTTGGAAACAAGCTAGAAAAGAAGCTTCAAGGACAAGACTGCAAAAAATCATACTAAATCTAGTTCATATAATATACAGTTTAGAGAAGCAGCGTTTAAAAAGGAATATTGTGGAAAAACTACAAACTAATTTAAATGTGAGAAGTTAGCCTTCCTGAATTGTATGTAAATCTCTATAGTAGACACTACACAGAATAGGGGGTTTGGATGAAAGCTCTGGGAAGAATCTCAGCTTCAGAAATTCCTCAGTGCTTAATTTCTTAGTGTTAATGTTGATTTCTTCTACTTTATATGCCAAAATCTCTACAGTGTGTTGGCCATTGACTTTAAATAAAAGCTAATTTATCTAATAAGAAATAATTGAGCTATCTATCTCATTATTGGTGAATTTTGGCAAGTGTAACACTAAACCATAAATCTGTTGTCTTCATTGCAGATGCTATGTAATGGTCATTAAATATTATTCTGTCTTGTGAAATGCATGAGGGCTTTTCTTTCCATTTCCAAACACAGCCTGCATTAAGTTCTGGAGAATGTCTTGTTCCCTTGAACTTCACAACAGTATTTTTAATTTCTTCCTATGTTCCAGTGTCTTTCCCCTGCAGTACCTCCTTAATTTCCTCCCCTATAGTCCACCCTGCAAATATCCTCAGCTTTTAATGTTCTCCACCATCTACTATTTTGCTGTGGAGACTGGGATGAGGGAGCACTTAGGGACTGTTCGAGCCACCCAGGTGCTGAGTGCCTGGGTGACCACTGCCTGTCACAGACCATGAACAGCACTTAAGGCCTGAACTCTTTTCTAGCTATTTGGTGATTTTTGCCAGACTTATAGAAGCTTGCCATTTTTGAGGACAAAATTTGGTTTAAATTGGGTGGTGAATTTTTATGTTACTTTTGGCAGATTGACCAAGATGCAAAGAAAAAATAAACCTGGCTAAAATAACAGCCCAAAATTCTTTACTCCCCCTTAATCCATAAGAAGGCACTCTTGAAAGACTAGATAATGTAAAAGTATGCCCACTTGTTGACTACTTAGGTATTTACCTTCTGACTTTTTTTAGGTTCAGCAGATAGACCGTGTAGTAGAAGTTGTGGAGGAAACTATTAAAGGTAAGCATCACACTTGAACTAATTGCAGCTAGTCTGAAACACGTAAGCATTAGTAGAAGTGCTGCTGGTGTGCTCTTTCTCAGCCTGACACTTGCTTTGTGCTCTAGCTGAATGTTTGGGCAGTGCTGTACTTTGTCATGTATGCTTTGTGTATGTGATAATTTCAGAGATGTTCTTCTGTCAGAAGTTCTGTGGGCTGTTGATTTCGTAGGTAAATGATCAAGAGGAGACTTCAAGAAATCATTTCATCAGTGTAGGTTTGTGTAGAGTATTGTATAAAGCTCCTGCATTATCTTAATTGAGTGTTATATTTCTACTTTCTTTTGTTTCGTTCTCTGGTATTTTCTTCTTTTCCAATGTTTTGGCTTACTTCCCTGAGCTCTTCTCAGCAGGTCAGATAAATTATCTTCTGGTTTAATGTTCTTTTGTAACTGTGTTCCTTGTTCTCTCTGGCTTTGTTCATGTGTGTCTACTCGTAATACTTTGCAGTGAAGGAGGGAGAAACCCAGTATTGTTTCTGTAGCCTGACCAGTAAACATTTGCTATTAAATAAATATATTTGTCTGGGTCTTTCTGGGTTACCTAAGTTTGTCTCCATTACTTATCAGGCCATAAAAATTACTGTTCCATGAAGCTTTTAATTATAAGGTTTCGTTTAATTTGCTGTACTTTCGAGATAAACAAGTGTCTAGTCCACAAGACATTGTCTGTAACTTTAATGCTGGAGTATGATTTTTTGTTAACTACATCATGAAGACATAAAGCAGTGCAAAATTTTAAAAGGAAAAAAAGCTTCTATCAAGAATTTGTGTAGTGTGGTGTAAGGCTTCTAGAGCTTGTGATTTGAAGGCCTTAAGATTTCATGTTGCTTTGAATGCTTTCAGAAATGAAACCTGTACTTTTGTATACTCCCAACCAAAACTTTTCCCAGTTTGTCCTTAACTTATGGCATCTGTTTTTGGTGATACAGCCTACTTTACCATACAAACAAAGAAAAAATACTTTCAACACATATTTGTTATTTAATAAGCCAGACTGTTTTCCCAGAAACATCATGGTGTTCAGGACAATATGTTGGAAATGAGGATGCTTCATGATTTTTACAACAGCACAGTATTTCAGATCCCTATCTGCTTTTTCCTGAATTTTATTTCTTCTGAAGGGAGTAAGAGGATAACCTGGGTCAGCATGCCCTCCCTTTACAAAAATGGGCTTTGTAATATTTATACTGACTACAGATATTACTGCTTTTTCGATAACATAATTACTCAGGTTATGGTGACTGAATATTATATGATTAGAAGGAGTACAAACAATCTAGTAGCAGCTGTTACAATAATGATTTTCACTGAATGGATTTTTAGATTGCATATTAAACATTGCTATAATTCTGAAAAATAATGTTCATAGGCATATTAACGAACATTTAAACTTTAAAAAGTTTGAATTTTTGGAAAGGTTTTTGTTCCTTTCTAGCTTACTAGGAGTGATTTGAATTAGAAGGAGAAAGTGGGCTGCTGAATTTCATACATAGTGCCAATTCCATCAGGAGTTTCCCAAAAGGTAATGGAACACAGGATTTCTGAAGTTTTATTGGAAAAAAATGAACAAAAATCAACTCCCCAGGTTGAGAGAGACATCAGCATACTGGAGAGAGTCCAACAGAGATAGTTAATAGACTGAGACTGGAGCATTTTGACTCATGGGAGAGCTCGAGAAGGCTCAGAGAGGGGGGTCACATCAATGTGTATAAATACCTGAAGAGAAAGTGCAAAGAAAAGTGAGACAGACTCTTTTCAGCAGTGCCCACAGACAGGGCCAGAGGAAATGGGCACCAAAAAAGCACAGTGGGTTGCCTCTGAACACCAGGAAATGTATTTTGACTGTGAGGATGACCAAGCAGTGGCTCAGGTTACTGAATGAGGTGGTACAGACTTCATCCCGGGATGTATTCAAATACGGTGGAAATGGTCCTGGGGAACTGGCTCACAGTGGCTCTCCTTGAGTGAGACAGTTGGACAAAATGGTCTCCAGAGGTAATTTCTAATTGTAACCCATCTGTGACAATAAAATTACAATTCGAAAGAAAATCAACAAGTTGGCAGAGATACATATGATAATGGCTTACTTTTGTAAGAGCCAACCATAAAAATAGGTTTAATTTAAGTTTATTTAAAGAAGCTGCATTAATTTATGTATTTGGGAGTCATCTGCTAACGGAGAAGAATGTGAAGCTCTTTTTCACTGTATTTAATGAAGATTCTAACAGTGAACTTTCATTATCCAAGTGAAGTAAAATACTGTAGATAACATGACTGTTGATTAAGAATATTTTATTATGTAAAGTAGCTACATAGTAGAAGATTAAATTAGTGTAAAATCAAATGAAATGTAACCCTTTGTTTTCATGAGTCTACATCATAAGTTACAGCTTCTGAAACTGCTAATGCTTTCAGGAGATGGAGGTGATGTGGGACAGGGGATTAAATACAAATTCTGAATTCAGAGCTGGCTTACACCAGTGGTTTTAAGTTGGGTACCTGTCATAGTTGAACTACACGATTTTCTTCACCTTTTTTTTAAAGAAAAGCTAAAGGTTGCATGGGTGAGATACTCATGTAGTGTGGTTCTGTATATATTGAAAACTTTAAAAATATTATATATGGAATGCTTAAAAAATATTTGACTGTATAAGTGGAACTTCATAGTGTCCACGCTCTGTAGGACAGCTCTGTTGATTGATCAGCCTGAGTTGTCAGGTTTTTATGTCCAAATTTCAAGGTGGTTACCCTGTTGCTAGTTTCAAGTCTAAAAGTCTAGCTTTACCTGGCTTCCCATTTCTTAAGTGATACCATAGCTTTTTCTTAAATGCTTGGATTTTGTCGTGCAGTTTACAAAAAGGGAAAGTTTGTAGAAAGAATTTTTTCTTTATTTTTTTATTTTCTTTTTCCCCTAATAGTTATCTTTTTAGTTTTTCATGAAAATGACTCCCCTGTTGGATTTAGTTGAAAGCTTGCTGTACTCCCAAAGAAAATTGATTTCTTGGAATTATTTAGAACTCTTTGTATGAAATATCAAAGGGTTTCTCTTAGCTTTATTTCTCAATCTTAAGGGCATTGTCAGGAAAACCTTTTCAGAACAATGCCATTCTGCTGGGTCAAGAGATGGTGGTTTCAGGAAATACATCTTTGTGGTGGTCTTTACCACATCTCTGTGAAGACAGTGTAATTGTTAGTTCCCAGCTCTCCATCGAGATAATTCTAATAAACACTTTTTATGTGACTTTATCTTTTTCTCCTTCTTCATCAGGAAATGGAAAAGAAGGATGTGTACGTTTGTTGTTGCACTAACAGCAAAAAGAGAGAAAGAGAGACACTTTTAACAGGCTTAGTGATTTCTCATTTTTATGCCATCCTAACTTTTATCACAAGTGTTGAATTGAATCTTTGAAATTTTGTAATTATCAGGTCAACTATCAAGTAAATTGTGACTTTTAGAAGTGATCTTCAATAGCAGTGCAGTATTTGTATGCATGTCATGTCAAATTAATGTTTATACTGTGTCCCAAGATATAGTTTAACTAGAGGCATCTTCACATACTTTTCATATGATATGGTAATTTATAATTTGAAACCTCTATACTGCCTGTGAGGAGCTAGACAAAATAATTCACTCACAGTCTCAGAATTGAGTTTCTCAAAGTGGCAACCACAATTGTGTAGCCAGTGTGCCTCAGTCTTCCTGATAAACAGAATGGTTTTGTCATTCAAGGTTCTGATTTAACAGTTTAGTAAACCTTGCTTCATCTGCACATTAGCCAAATTTGACGTCTGGATTAGAGTAATTTTTACAACATTAAGGCACCCATTCCCACTCATGTGCTTAGTTTTCCAGTAATGTGTTATGATGACATAGTTTGCTAGGAAAGCATTGCCGAGGAGTTGTGGTGTCTGTGAGCTAGGTGAAAACAGGGCTATAATTGATGTATGTTCCATCAATTAGTAAAATTCCTGTATAGAATAAAAAAGTTATTTGGGATGATCAGTTTCTGTAGTATGCTCCAATAAGGTGAAGATTTGTCTTTGGCGGGAACTGCAGAATGTCTTATGGTGATTGCTTAAGTCAGCTTTTTATAAACTACTCTAAAATCTCTCTTTGAAAAAAAAAAAACCAAAAACTGTGTGTGTATAAGAGCTTGGCTATAAACAGTTTACAGTAGGCAAGAGAACACATTTGTTCTGTATTTTAAAGGAGAAATGTTAACTGCTCAATGCAGAAATTCCTCTGCTTTGAATTTAGGTCTTTAGAGATTTAGGTCTTTCCCTCTTCCTTTCTAGACATGCTCTCAAATCCCATGTTATTAAGGGTTTGTGGGGGTGGGAGGCGTGGGACCAGAGTATTTGTGTACAGTCTGCTTTTAGCTTAGGCCTTAGGGAGATGAGGGACATGGGTTGAATTGAGTTTAGTCCATATTGTGTCTGTCTAATGCTTTCACAAAACATAGTTTTACAATGGGTCATTAGACCTGATTATAACAAACAACCAAAGGAAATTACTTCAGGGTTCAGCCTTTTATACTTAACATAACCTTTCTTGGTTTCAGTCGCGTTGACCTGTCTGGTGAAGCTGCCCATCCATACCCAGGTTAAACATTAACCAGTATTTGCTAAACAGTTTAATTGTCCTCATGTGGTTAGCAGTTATGGATTGACGATAGTTGCAGTGTCTGTATGAAAATAAGATAAATGGTACCTATATTATATATAGGCAAATGTGTAGAATTTATACTGGATTGTCCACCTGAGAGTGAGTGTGTGTATATATATGTACGTATACAAATGCCAGAATGTTAGATAGTATTCGTATGTGCTGCTTGATTTCACTACAATCTGCTGGTAACAGTAGATAAAATAGTCTCTTTTCAGTTTCTGTGATTGTGGGAAGAGTAGCCTTGACTTAAAAAGCTGATGACAGGCCAAAAGAAGAATAAAAATTGGAGGAGTCAGGAGTTCCTATTTGAGGAAAAGTATCACTTGGCTCCCAGTCAGGAAACTGACTGTTTGTGCCAAAGTGCAGCTTAAAGAGGGTCAGAGGGAGGGTAGTGGCCTCATCGAGTCCCTGTTTCTGTTTCTATCCTTTGAAAGGACATAGAAAGGGGTGAGGGAGGGGGGCAGTTTTTGGTGGGTTGTTTTATTTATTTCACTGTGTGGTGTGTTGACCTTGTCTGGCTGCCAGACCCCGATCCAGCTGCTCCCTTACTCCCATTCCTCACGAGGGCAGTGGAGAAAATAAGATGGAATAACTCTTGGGTTATGATAAGGAAAGGAAGATCACTTACCAGTTACCATCATGGGGAAAACAGACTTGATGTGGGGGAAATTAATTTAATTTATTGCCAATTAAAAATAGAGTGGTGAGAAACTATAGCTACCTTCCCCCACCCCTCTTCTTCCCGGGCTCAGCTTCACTCTCTCACCCCAGACTCTTCCTTCTCCTCCCCCTGAGTGCTGCAGAGGGTCAGGGAGTGGAGGCTGCAGTCAGCCCAGTGCAGCCCCTCTCTGCTGCTTCTCCTTCCCCACACTGTTCTCCTGCTCCAGCCTGGGCCATTCCCGTGGGCTGTGGGCATCCAAGAATTGCTCCAGCGTGGATCCTCTGCACAGGGTGCAGTCCTTCATGAATAGGCTGGTCCTGTGTGGGTCCCCCACAGGCTCCATGCAAGTACTGCCAGAAACCCTGCTCCAGGCTCCTGCTCCCGTGCTCTTGCACAGGCTGCAGGGGGATGATCTGCTTCACTGTGGTCTTCTCCAGTGGCTGCAGGGGGAATCCAGTGGGTGCTTGCAGCACCTCCTCCTTCTTCTCTATCTCCTCCTCCTCCTTCTCTTCTCACCTTGGTGCTTACAGGGCTTTCCCTCACACTTTTTTCCTTGCTGCCAGGCAGTGTTTTTCACTTCCTTACACCTCTGAGAGCTGTGGAGCTCGACTGTGCCCTGTGGCAGGGCTTTGGGAGCCAGCTGGAGCCAACTGTGTCTGGCACTTGGCAGCCCTGGCCTCTCATTACAGAGGCCCCTGCAGCCCCCTCCACGCATCCTGGGAGCAGTACCACATCCCCAGTGCTTTTTCTAAGAGGTAGAATTGCCTTTTAAACTGAGATGGTAGAAAAGTATGGGTACTTACTGGAAAAACTGTGTTCAAGACAGGATGGATAAGGCCTTGAGTAACCTGGTCTAGTGGGAGATGTACCTGCCCATGGCACAGGGATTGGGACTAGATGATCTTTAAGATCCTTTCCAATCCCTTAACGTTCCATGATTCTATGAACTTAGTTGTGCCCAGGGCTGTGTTTGGTGGACTTAAGAAAGTTGGGCAGGGTTGAAATCACGTTTTCAGTGGGCAATATACAGAGCTACAGTGAGTCAGTAACCTGGCGACATGACTATGATTAAAAGATTCATCCATCACCCATTTGTATGTACCAATCACTGAGGTTAATGGTGTAATATGGTACGTGTCACCCCCTGCCCCTGTTTTGTGTTCCCCGGATTGGAAATTTGGAGTTAGTCCTGTTTAAACAAATATATAAATTTTTTGTTGTCATCTAAAAAAAAAATGGTGTTATGGGTAGAAAGAGTGTTGTTACTCAAACCAATAGCTTTTTTTTTGTTTTGTTTTGTTTTTTGTTTTTTTTGGTTTTTTTCCCTCCTGTTACTTAAGAACTACTTTGACAGCAAGCACTGACTTATAAAGGACCTGGCTGGAAGGTGTCCCACTGTATGGCTGTTAAATGAAGGTTTTTTCATACAGCCAGGTACTTCAGTGAGAGCATCAGGTTGCGTTTTGATTGCCCCTTTCTGACTGCTTACTAAAAGTCTGATGGTCTGATGTACTGAAGGGTACTGATGAGTAATAGTAATACCATGATCTGTGCCAGTATCACTTCAGAGAGTTCAGCTTTATAGACTGTAATTTAAATAAAAATATAGAGCATGGTGAGTATACACAGTAGTTGTGGAGAAACTGTTTCTGCAAAGACAGATTTTGATTGCTTTTGTAAAACATCAGTAATGATGTGGCTCAACGTTAAAATCTCCCCTGCTGGGGCAAGAGATTTCTGTTACCATGAATTGGTTTCTGTTCTTACAAGAAAGTTTATTGCTGTTTTTGCTGTGCCTGTTCAAATGCTTTTGGGCATGCAGTTACTGTTAGGTATGTGAGATGATCCAGGACTTTAGATAGGTTTTGTAATTATTTTTCTCAGTGTAGTTATTTCATTGATTTCATTTATAAAACTGATAGAACTGACTGTCCCTGTTATGACTGTCATTGTTACAACTTTATTTTGTAAGTAGCTCACAGAAACTGAGTGAGAGGTAAATAGTGCCACAGAAGAAGAAAACAAGCAATTGAGGGGAAACTGATTGAAAATCTCACTAGGAAAATTGTGATTGCTCATTGTTAAGTGAGCCTGTGATGTGCATGGAAAAGGTGCCTTTTCTTCCAGACCCGTATGTGCTCTTTTCCACACTTTGAATGAAGGACCATCTGACAGCATCCCTATTTTTCTGTCCTATTCACATTGGTTAGACTTGGCTGAATTTAGGTCTGTTACAGGATCCTCGTAGCTGGTAAATGTAGAGAGTACCTTGTTCAAGTGAGGAAAATTTTTGCATACAGTGAGAAGTTCAGCTCAGCGTTTCACTCTAAGGCTAAATTCATTCTGTACAGCCTGCACACCGCAAAACATTAGGCAAGTTAGTTGTGCTGCTGAAGCTGGCTCTGACAATCCTCCTTTCAGCACTTCCTTTCCTCAGAACACAGCCTGTTTTATCTGATTCAAAATATCTTTTCCCTTGGAAGTTTCTCTCCAGGATCTCCTGAGGTTTTGAGCAGAATCTTTGATCCTAATCAAATGCATTTCTTCACAGAGAGGTGAGGACAGAGGGTCAGGGGAACTCTTCCTGTAGTCGATTCTTAGTATTGTCCTTCTGAGCTGTGGAATTGTAGTTGGCATTTTGAGCTCACAGGAGATTTAATGTTCAGGCACTTTTTCAGAGAGACAATAACATGGCATGATCTCAGAATTGATAGGGTGAAGCTACTGAATCCTGAAAAAAGAAATAGTGCCTTAATAGGGCATTTCAAGTGCTTTTGCTGTGAGAGAGGAAAGTACTATGGATGTGTCAAAAATGATCTTGAATACTTATACTCTTAATTTAACTTGGTGGAATTTTTACATGGAGTGTAATTCCCTGTTAATAGTTATCTCTTTTTCTGTACGACTCGTTGTGCAGTATGGTTTTAGTGCTTACAGATATTGTTATGATTGAATCATACACTGGAAACATACCAAGAATAAAGAGGTATTGCATGTTTAATGGCGAGAAAGTGGTGTGTGAATTTTAGCAATCTGGGACACCTGCTGACCTTTTCTACTGAATATGTTGTTTTTGAAATTATGTAAAATGAATTTTAAAACGCTTCTCTCATCACCGGTGTGACACTCAAATTCCAGAGTCTTCCAAAGCAGTAATATTGTTGGATGCTAATTCCGAGTGCTACACTTAGTAGTTCTCCGTATTTCAAGCTAGTTACATCTGCTGTATGCTTAGTAATACCTGCACATTTCTGTGAAGCTTTTTGTGTTGGTATAGGGTGGAAGGCAATCTTTTAATGCAAGAGTTTTGAATGCAGAGACTGGATCCAACATACCACCTGCAATCAGGATCCTAATGGGACTGGATGCCTGGCCCAAGGCATGGTGCAGTGGCACACGAGGAAAGATCAGTAACTCTGACAGCATTAGTCTGAATTTTTTCATCTCTTGTGATGGACCCAGTGGTTGCCTACACCAGTTGGAGGAGTTTGACTGTTACAGAACATTCCCATTTTCGCTGATCTAAAAGAGAAATAATTTATATTAGTTGCTTGGCCAGGGTCAGGGCATATACCTTTCAGTTAGATTTGGCTTTTCTTTGCTCCCTGTATTTACTTGAGACAGGAAATCCCACTGATGACATTCAGGGATGCCAATGTGCTGCTGGCCAGCTGGGGTTGGTTTGGGTGGGTGCATCCACACAACAAAGTCCTAAACCAATTGTGTCCTTGTTTTTGCACTTGTGTGTGTCTGACAGCATGTGATTGCTCTGGGGAGCTTGGGAATTCCTTTGAAATCACTCATGTCTGCTGTGGGACAGCATGTTTGTGCTGCAGGGCAGGGAGAAAAGACAGTAGAGGAGCTTATAGTTTGCCCTTGCTTGATGCTTCTTTCAGTCTTTACTATTGCTTTTGGTTCTTCTTTACACTTCTTCCTTTCATTTTTCTTTGAAGGAATTTATTACTTTATGTTCCCTTCATATGCTTTTACCTTCCTTTCCTTAGCTACACTTCTCCTATGTGCAATTTTTTCCAGTGCCAACCTTGAGGAAAGGAAACTCTCTATTCATTAAGAACCAAACAGTGGTGGAAGGAAATGTGTGCAAGAGTACATGAAACAGTGTTTAATCCTGTTCTCTAAAGATGCTGGAGAAGATCAGACAGGTTGGTGAGAGACATCTGAGAGGTGCAGAACAGTGCATTGGCAGCCGTGTTGTGAGGAAAAAAGTGTCTTTCAGGAAATGGTGAATAACCTCTAAGCATAGTGATGTAACTGGGGAAGGGAAAGAATGGGTAACAGAACAAGCAGAAAACAATAGAAATTGTTGCTGCCAAGGCTGGAGTTTCCTGCATCTTTGAGGATTTTCTGTAAAATCATGGTTTTGAGCTGATTGAGGTATCTGCACTGAACTTGGAAGCTAACAGCTAAGAAATCTCTGTGTCTGGCTGGGAATTGTGTTTCAGAGTCACACTGTGTAGCTCCAGTGGGGTGTGCAGGGATGGGGAGGGACTCTCAGTGGGTGCCCTCTTCCATCTTTCAAGCAGATACAATTTCCCAGCAGTTCTTGAGAGGTGCCAGCCTACAGAGAAGGTGAAGGCAGCTATTTTTTTAAACGTAATATAGCTCAACTAATATCTGATATGATGCTGAGAGCCAGGTAAAATTGACTAAAATTGGCTAAGCCAGACCACTTCCCCCTCACTTGTTCTTGTAATAAACTAGGAAAGTACCAGTCCCATTTGAATCTATTTGCTCTAATATCATTAATGTGCTTCTGTGGTTCTAGGTCACAGGGATCTAACAGTAGCCTGAGGTTCACAGGACATTTCATGTTATAATCTTATTGCAAATAAATTTCATTACCTGTTCCCTTCATATATTTGTATTTCAAACCTGAGCATTCTCCATCAGTTCTGAAGCACATACCTTTACGATTAAAGATATATGTTACATACGATTAAAACGGCTACTTTTTGGTGTTCTTTTTAACAAGTGAAAAGAAATACCTTGAAAATATTTTCATTTTTCATACTGAATTATCAAACTAGACACATTTAAATGCCCTCTTTTACAATAACAATATGATTTAATATCCTGATTAATTCATTTGAACCTCATCCTCCTTGCAGACAGTGCCAAGTAATGTGAATTGCATCTACTGACTTCTATGTAAAGACGAGTTTAATTTTAAACAGTTTTGAAAACTAGAGAGCTCTGATTAATTTTAAATTGGTTTTAACTCGATTTCATTTGCACTTGCTGTGAGTGATTCTGCTCTGCAAGTGTCCTTGCTGGACTTGGTTAGTACTTATGTTGTAATCTGTATTAATTATCTACTAATTAGTGAAAAACTGCTCTGAAGCATGACCTAAACCACTAATGAACCTTTTCAGGTTTTGTTTTGTTTTTTTCTTAATGAAATTTTATCTCCTGGTAGACTATGTGGAAGTAGAAAAGTTATTTTTATGGCAGAAGAGGTTAATAGGCCCAGATTGTTTAGGCTCTCCTATCTAACCTGACTAGATCTGTTTGTCATTAAGCTGTGTTTCAAAGCTTGCTTCGTAGAGTGAGCCATCAAAAGAGGAGTGGTGTTTGTTTGATATCTGAGATGGAGCACTCATCTGTATGGTAATAGACTTGTGATTAACTCAGTTTTCAAAAATGTTTTACAAAACATAAAATAAAAAAGGGAAAGAAAATAAACATGAAAAGACGGATTCCTTTTAAGTTTGGGACACCTGTTTTGCTTAGATAAGTTACGCAACCTGTAAAGTCAGAGAGAAGGTAACTTAATCAGATAAAATGCTTTAGAAGTAAAGCTTAATTGCAGTGTTTTGACCCATTCTAAACTTTGAAAGGAGGTCATGAATGAGATTTAAAATTACCATTTTTCTGTTAAACTTGATATTGGTCTGTGCTTAATAGTGCTGGTTAGACAATCTAAAAAAAAAAGTTACTTAGCCTTTTCCTAGTTGAACATGGCAAAATATTTATTTTTAAGTTTTCTTGAAATAAGTATGAGGAAAAAAAATTTACAGCATGTGAAAAAGTATGATTCAGTGTTTATCAAGTTATGTTTTATTAATAGTAACAATTCTGTAAACAGATGCTTTAGTGATTGCTTAAAATGAAAGAAAATAGTCCTTGTATAGAGTAGGGGAAAAAGGATTCAAGGTCATGAATACTGTAAATGAGGGGGGTTTTTTTCTTAAGAAAAATAATTAAGTGTTCCTGCAACACAAGTCACAGTAGTTGAATGTGCGTGTGCTGCTTGCTTTCTGGAACCATTAAGCTCTGTGCTAAAAGTCATCTCTCAGTAAGGCATTTTTTTAGCCTCTGCTGTCTGGACTGAAAAGTCCAGGGATATTGTTATTCTTGAATACCCCACAGGTCTTATAAGCCTCATATTAATTGGAACTTCTGTATCATTCAGGAGGAATATTGGAAATGTATTTTATGTGAGAATAAGCTGCCGTAATTGATTGCCAGGCCATAGATTTCCTGAGCTCAGGCACAGGGTTGGGGTGAATGTTAGAATTCAATGGATCACATGGGAGATGGTCACAGAGCTGGGGTTCCTTTCCTGAATAAAGGAAGTCTCTGAAGATAGGAGAAGGTCAGTGTTGTTTTCCCTATAAGTTATATTCTATGTGTGGAATGTCCTAATGTTGTGGGGGTATTTTTTGGGGGGGTTGCCTGTTTGATTAATGCTCTCAGTCTAAGAAAGGGAGAGTGTGAGCTAAATTCCTGTTAGAGAGCAGTAACTCACATGGCTGTTCCTTGTGAGGGTCTGTGTTCTGAGGAGAAGAGTCCTCCTTGATTCTGCGCTCTGAGATGTTACTTGGGAAGGGAGGCAGGTTGGTTTTGTGGTTTGTTGTTTTCATTTTGTTTTTTAAATTTAAGAATGGTGGTTTGACCCCAAATCGAAGTGTGTGAATTTTAAGTTCTGGGTAACTTGTTTTTGTTAAGCCTGATTGTTTTAAGACTACTGTGAATTGTTCCACTGTATTTTCAGCCATAAATCCAAATATACCTTATAATGGTAATGCAGTTGAATAGAAAAAAAGTGGATAAACTGGTTTATTCCAAATAAACAACAGTATTAAGGTATACAAAAAGGAATGTTCTCTGCTTCTAGTTTAATTTTTGTGCTTTACATAAGGCAATCACTTTTGTTATACAAATAAATAAAATGGTGCCATGCTTTCAGCTCCTCAGTGAAGCATTAGATTGGAAAATAACTGATGGTATTGTGAGACAGTGATATTGCTGTTATTCTCAGGAAAAGGTAGAAGTTGATAATTTAGCAAATGCTAGTAGCACAAGCACCACATTACTAAATTCACCACAGGATATAATGAAATTTTTGTCAGATGCAGCTGCAGAAGTAATGCCTTTTGTTTCCTGTCGATGTTATGTCTTCTATCAGTATTAACCAGTATGTCTCCTATTGGTGTTAACTTTTATGCAAGCAGGTCATTCCTGCTCACTTGTTCATTACATCACATTTTTGATTGAGAATTTTTATGTATCTTAAAAAAACTTGAGGAAGATGTTATTCTAGAAGTAGTTGGGTTTTTCTCCAGGCTGTTGTTGCCATATCATGGAAATAAATTGAGAGCATGAACGCCACATTGTTCAAAAATTAATTTATGACTCCTCAAAAGAGGCAGTGAAGAAAGGCTTTGACTGATGATGGAATTAATTTTGCAAATAGCTTTGGTGTAACACAGCTTTTAATTGACTTTGTTATAGGCTATTTTAGGGTTAGTTTCTTCTTTCCTGAAATATTTGGTGGATTGAAGCTGTAGTGTTTACTATCAAGAAGTTTTCCAACTTCAACAGACACATGCTTTCTCTTCCTGCCAGTTTGAGTGGTTGCTTTCCAACTCTACTCAGGCATCTACCATTAGCTTTCACTTGTTGTCTCTCATCTGCCCGTTCTAGGCTTTGTGGAGTAAGTGACACAACTCTTATAACTTGGGCACACTTTAGACTACCTTACACAATAATATACACTATTTGTTTGGATTCTTTGTTGTTAGTTCTTGCTTCTGAATATCAGTAAACCCTGTCATTTGTGCTCTTTAAATACAGGACTTGTTGTATGACTGATGTACTGTTCTAGGCAGGTGGTGAAATTATTTGTATTTTACTCTCTGAATATTAATGGTTCAGGAAAGTAGTGTGAGGCAGTTTTCTGACCTGCAGGTGTGGGAGGAATATGTGCAAATCTTGTTAGTCAGCTTAGTCGTGGACATATGAGGATGATATGCAGCACTTTCTCTCAGACTTACAGTCAGGTAACCTTGAAATGTGTTGGTTCTCCATATAATAAGCTAAAAAAGTATTTAGTTGTTTATTACCTAGTAATTTAGGTTTGAATGAAATTTTGGGGAAGAATCTTTTAATCCTGCCGTACAACTCATTTAAATATTGTTGGTATATTGCTATTTGCTAGAGAATCTGAAAATGAGACTGCTTAGATAATTCTAATCATATAAACAGAAAATGCAAGAGTGAAAAGATAATTGGATGAAATAATTTGCTTATTTTAAGATGATTTAATTTACCTGTCAATGTCTCTTTTAAAATGCTCCAGCTGGTGGAAATATATTATTACATCTCATTCTTATTTTCAGTCTTTGAAATATAAACACTACTTCTAAAGAAGAGCAAATCAAAACAACTATGATGAGACTTGTTCTTTGTGTTGACTGCATTTTTTTGCTTAATTTGAAGGTCATTCTGTGAGGCTGCTGGGTCAGAAAAAGGATAATGGAAAGCGTTTGGGGGGAGCACGACTGGATTTGCCAAAGATTAGGAAGAATCCACTGATAGAAATAATTTCCATCAATACAGGGTAAGAATCTTCTAAACTTACAAAACATTCAGTACTGCGGAGGAATTCCATTTATCACTTTCTGCAGGTCTCGTGTACAATTCTTAAGCTACACAGAAGAAGGCATGATGACCACTTTTAAATAGTTTAAGATGTTAAATTACATTCATTTATGAAAATAAATCCTTGCTTATTTGGTTATGGGAAGAAAAGAGCATTTATAGTTTTTTTTCCCCGTGTTCTTTTCATTTTTAAGATGGTAGTTCCACAATATTTTTAGTAACCCATTATGATCTGTAAACGTCGTTAAGATCTGTCTGATGTGATTGTCAGCTCAGATGTATAAATGGCTAAATTAGATAAGTTATTTCTGTCTTGCCCCTCCAACCTGTTTGTAAAGAGTCATCATGTATCTATTTCATGCTTTATTTGAACAAGGTACTCTCTCCTATCAATCAACTCTGGATGCCTATTTCCCCATATGACTACAAGCATTTTTTCTGTTCTATACTCCTACTTTGAGGAATTCCATTTTAATCTTCCTTCCCTTGATGCTTTCCTTTTATCAGTACCAGTTGGTATCCTTCCATTTTATCTGTTTACTAAAAAAAAAAAGAAACAAAACAACAACAAAATTTCCACACAAGTCCTCCTGTGATTTTCCCATCTTCTCCAACTTATGTAGTAATTTCCCTGGTGGGTAAAATTTAAAATGCATTTCTCTGGGCATCCCAGGTAGGTGTGAACTTACTGCCTAGAATGAAAAAAAAATGTTGTGTATCTCAGCTCACTTAGTTCTCAGTTTTCATTAGCACCTTCATAAATGTTTCACAGAAGAGTTTTGATACTATCTTCTTTCTTACTTCGTTGTATTTTAGTAATGTGGCCTTCATAATTACTGTGAAACCTAGTGTGCTATTTAGGTCAGAATACCTGTTCAAGGCTTAGTGTGGTTACTTTTTCTTCCTCTGACTTCTGGTAAATATATGGGTGACATTTTGTCATAATGCTGAATTATAATACCTTTTTAAACTGCATTTTTGTGCATGGATTGGTTTTGAAGTTTAAGCTCTTCTGGTGCAGTTACTTCAAGCGTTCAAAATTCTTTCCCTTGTTGTGTTTCCTGTCAACATCTTGTTTGTGCCCATCAAAATCCTTTTCATGATTAAAACCATTATTTTCCATTTAGCTGTGTCTGACTTTCGAATGGTATAAATTTGCCTTTTCCATTAATATTTTTCACAGTCTAACATTATGTTATCGTTCTAGTTGTAAATGTTGTCAAGATTATAAGCTAATTGAGCTATGGTCTTGTTCATGTCTTTTGATGTGTAGTATTGAATTTAAGATAGGAAAATTAGAAATACTGTTATTTCTAATATCAGATTATTACTAGCCTAATTATAGAGGTTAATACAGGGGTACTGTAGGGGACTCTTGCCATTACATGGCTGGTACAAAGGGTAGCAACCATTTGAAATTTATTTTTAATATATTTTGACCAGATGTATTTTCATACTGAGTTTTGAAAAAACAATTATTTCCCAAATTGGTCAAATTGCAGACTGTTAACATCTCCTAAGAAGTTACCCTCAGAAACCCTTTCCTTTAGAAACTGATAGTTTACAAACAATAATTAGTTGTTATTGCTCTTCTCAGGTCAATAGAATACGTATTTTCTACCATAAGACAAAATTAAAAAACGGTTGGAAACCACAATAACATACCTGTTTCATGGAGAAGAAAGTCAAATATGACTTGATAAGTACAAAGCATTTTTAAAGCCTCAAACAAGCAAGTTAGTTGTATAAAATACCTAAATTAACTGCTGTCTCAATCTGTGTTATCTATTGCCTGCTTTCCTCTCTTGAAATAAAGATTCTTGGGTTTTCCTGTCTTTCTGTTCCCCTTCCAGCTCTCCAGCCTCTCCACCTGTATATTGTAGGTGGCTTTTTTGGGTACTGTTCTGTTACTGTGTTAATTTTATCATCTTTGCCTTAGTAGTCTGGCTATGTCAATTTTTAGTATTAACACCACATTGGAGCCGAGTTCTTTTCTCTGTGTAGAGACTGGAGAAAACATTGAAGACTATTTTTTGGTACACTGCTCTTTATTAAGAGGTGAGACCTCTCTTTACTGAGGTGAGTTTGGATCAGACTAGGTGCTCTTAAAATAGTAAAAAATACTTTGTTGAAATGAGTGATTTCCTCTTTTGAAATATGTTTGTCTGATACTGTTAAATGATAGCATTTGGGAGCAGCATGAGCAGGGCTTGTCCATGAGGGAGGCCAAGAGGGGACATGAGGATGCCACCAGCACAGGCAGTGCCCACACCAACAGGACACCTGGTGCCATGGGGCTTGAGCAGTGTGGGCAAAGCTGGGGACTGCTAGTAGGACCCATCAGCAATCCCAGACACAGGAAATTCCATAATCACAGAATGTGCTGAGTTGAAAGGGACCCACAAGGATCATCGAGTCCAACTCCGAGCCCTACACAGTACATCCGTAAGAGTCACACCATAAGCCTGGATGATGAAATGATCACCCACAGGCTGGGTCTATCCAGCGGCTCTAGTCTGGATGAAAAGGATGTGAGGTGGAAACTGGCCTGGGGAGAAGAGTACAAATAACACAGTTCTGAGGAGATACGCGCAGGACTGGAGGCAGGCATGGTGCTTAAGCTCAAGCCAGGTCTGGGAACAGAGGGCTGAGCTTCTCTGGGGCTCCTGGTGCAGAGCGGGCTGTGGAGGCAGCAGCAGAGGCTGGGCAGGTCAGCGAGGGCCTGGGGGTGCCCACGGGTCTGTGACAGGTGGTGCTGAACTACCATTTCCAGCTGGGGTTTTAATGAAACCTTGGCCTCTTCTGTAATTCTGTGGGGGAAGAAAAGGCTTATTGGAGCATGCATATCCCTCCTCTCCAAAGAATGGAATCTTTGATGGCGCGTGCTAACCCCTTTCCCTCTGCAGTAGGATGAATTCCTTTATGTACATGGATATCTGCAGGCTGGAACTATTCTTCTGAGGGTTCAGAAGGACCGCTGTATTTTCGGAAGTCTCCTTCCGAAATGCTGTTTGTTAAGACATCTCTCATACCCACACAACTGTGTCTTTGTTTTTTAACTCAAGATGGTGTCAAATTTTGGTAATTTTTGACTTGAGACTTCTTTTATTGATTCTTTCTTTTCTCAAAGATAGATGGAAAAGAAATTTCCTGACCTTCTTTTCTTGTGTAGTGTGGACTTGTTCCCTACTTGTCCATGCACAAATGCTTGCCTACAAACTCACATCCCTCTGTTTGTTTAGCCCAGATTGCTGCTGCACATGAGTGTCCTCAGCTGTTTGCATGAAACAGATCTGTCCTGTCAAGGGACAAACATATTGTGGCTCCACTACACTCTGCAGTCTGTAATAATAATAATTAAAAATGAAACAAAAGCCCACTAGGTATGGAATATCTGTGAAGATTAGGTGCTACTTCTGTCAGTTGTGAGCCAGCTCAGAAGTTTTACACAGTGGCACATTTGTCCCTAAAAAGGTGTTGCTCTGCGCTTATAGGGACCTAGGTCTTGTTCAATGTTTGGTGCTTTTAAATTATTTTTATTTTTTTTTTTAAGTAATGGACAGTTTTTTTCTACTGTAATTTTGATTGTCCTGAGGGTTGTTGTTTTCTCATTGAGAAATCCAACCTATCTGTTTAATTTACCATGACAGTTGGTGGTTTCTGTCAACAGACTGTGACTCTAGAGAAAAGCTCCTGTCCCAGGAGTGACATGTTTCAGAGTTTCCAATTATGTTTGCAGAGACTATGGTGAGTTACCGGAATGGGGCACAAAAGACTTACCAGACTTCTTTGACAAGCAAAGATAGGCTAACGACTCTTCATTTTTCCATGTACCAGATATGTAAGAAATCTTTACCATCACAGTATCCCACACAAGCTGTAGATTGACGTCTGTCATTTTACCCTAAGAAATAAGTGACCCTTTCTTCCTGTCTTGTTTGCTTTCTCTGTTGTTGTTTAGAAAACACTTTTGAACATTTTTCAAATCAATTGTTCTTTTTCTTTTCTTTAAAATAGGCTGTTAAAAAATAGTGATTGTGACAGTGCCCCTATACCTTTCTTAATATTAGTAAGTTCTGCAGTGATATTAGTAGATCTGAACCTAGAAACAGTGATTTGTTCCTGTACTCCAAAATCATTTTCTGCTTTGAATTAAGGGCATTTGTTAAATCTCTTCCAGTTTTATTTATGTCATAAGCCTGTATTATACAGGTCATCATCTTACTGGAACAAGCCAGGTAATAGTAGTAGAAAAGCATGTTAAATGCTGTTTAGAGAAAAGGCGTAAGTTTTTACACTAATGTGATTATTCTATCTGTTAGTTTGAAGTAAGGAGGAGAAATGTTCTCAATTCATTTTGCATTACAGCTTCAATTAGGTCTAGGGAAAAATCTTTTCCCCCTTGTGGTCTCATTTTCATTAGTGCCAGTTTTATAACCCATGTAGCCACCTAGACAGCTCCCTTTAATGGGATCAGGACTTGTTCTTCCACATGTTAGTTAATTCTGTATCTGCTTTGTAGCATGGAATATTACTCATGTATCTTTATTGTTGGTACGACTTGAACTCCCTTATTACCACTCATATATATTCAAATATGACTTTATTTGTGCTTTTTCTGGATGCCCTGGGAAGCATGAGAGGAGTGTAATGTTATCTGAATATGAGCCCATAGTAGAATTTACTGTTGAGTGGGTTTGCACATAGGTTTGCTGGAGTGCTTTCTTTATTCTTTTTGAAGTTTCTGCCTCTCTCTTTCCTTCTGGAGTAGGTGAGTTACTGTACTGCTCACGTGACTGGCTAGAGGAGAATGAAAATACGCTGAAAAGGGAATTCAAAACCAAAAGGAACATAGCAGTGTACATGCTTGTATTAGACTAGATTATTCTGGCAGTGCTGGAGCATCTTAGAGAAGATCAGCATGTTATCTCAGAAAGATTGTCAGACCTGCTTTTGTGTCTTAAACGCTAATTAAAGCATAACATTTCCAGCTTGGTACTCTCAGTGTTGAAGAACTGTAGCCTTTCTCCTGATGGGACAGCCCTTGCTAGCAAAGTTTATGTTGAGTGAACATAGTAGTGCTTAGAAGCTTGGTGCATCCTGCTAGTTTTGTAGGGGTGATTTAACTCGTGTTATGAAGTACTCTAGTGGTGGTTGTTCAAAGTATTTCTAAGCTGGCAAAGGATGTGAATCTACCAGAATTAAAAAAAAAAATAAAAGGAAGTAATTTTACATACAGAACTTGATTTGTTAATGAATCAAGTGACCAAAAATTCATCACTAAAAAAATAAGATCGTTACTATTGTCATGATTTTCCCAGGCAGGAATATTTCCCTGGTTATGAATTGTGAAAGGTTAAAATTCTACTTTTACATAATTTTCTGTTGTAAGCGGATTTTTCAGTTTTATAAATTGGGCACTATGAGACTTGAATTTTTGCCAAGAGTGGCATTTTAATTTTATATGAGGTGACATAATTTTTCAATATATTTCTTGTCAGCATTTGTTTATGTTTGAATATAAAATACACTGGAGTTGTATGTCCATGAAAGTGTAGGTAATTTGGGTTTTTGGGTTTTTTTTTTTATGTGTGTGTTTTGGGTTTTTTTAATTTGTTTTTTTTTTTTATTTGTGCCCAAAAAAAGAGGTCATAAACTTAAATGAAGTGCTTTCAACTCTCTCTATTTTTAAAATGTGGTTATCTGAAATATTTAATCCACTTAACTTTTGTCACATTTAAACTTCATAGCACTAGCTGGTTTTCTCCTTCCCTACTTTTGGTGTTTATTAACTATATACCTGTGAGGTGTTAGGTTGCAAAAAAAAAAGGTAAAATAATGCTGGTAAGAGGTTGGGAGAGTTTTTGGTGGTATGCATGGATTCGTTTTGCTATAGGTAGTCTTCATTGAATCAGCACCAATTTCAGGCTGCTTTTGGCATTAAAAGGAGATCATACTCTGTCTCTTTGCTGCAGTTGGGTGAGATGTCTGAAGAGCAAGAATATCAATAGGCCTCCCCAGACAGCAGTGTGTAAGGAGGGCTGCAACATCATCTCAGAAATGAGGGGATTGTCAACAGAGACATCAAAAAGAGATACACAGGGCTCTATTTGCCTACTCTGATGGATAATTTTTGCTTCCAAATCTTTTGATGCCAGCACATTGACAGATGCATAAAGTCCAGTCAGAATAGTATTTATTCCTTTGCCAGCATAAGATACTCCGCTGAGAGATACTGAAGTCCTTGGGAATACTTTAGGATGCTACTGCAAGTTTTTGTCAGTGAAATTATACTTTTATATTTATATATAGATATATGGTCTAGCCAGTCTAAAGAGTGATTCAAAATTAATATTTAGCAAAGTAGTACAAAGATCTACTAGCATCCACTAGATTTTCTTCTAACAACAGTAAAAAATTACTGTTTGTTAAATAAAAAGAGGCCTTAATTGTGATAGTTAAATCCCTGATCTCTTGTAGTGATCTGTATTGCCTGTCCAGATTTTTGGCTAGTTGAACTGTCTGAGCATGATTTCTGCCTTTTCAGTCAGCAAACATCGCTTACACATGTGGGTCCACCTTTGAAAATGCTTTTGCATTCACATCACCTCTAATTTCTTTGTAACAGGGATGAATTTTCTGCAGTCACCATCTTGAAACCACAGCAAAATATCTTTGATTTCTCAGATAAGGATATTGTGGTTTAAGTGTGAGAGCATGTGAAGCCAGTGCCTTTCTGTGCTGAAATTTGTGGGATATTTCAGTAATAATCTCATCAGTTCAGCAGAACAGCTATTTCTTTGGCTTTCTGTGTTTACTCTTGTCAACTGAAATCTATTCCTTAGTACAAAGTTATGTCTAGATAAAAATATAGATATGGAAAATGAAAATCTTCCTGGTATGTGAAAAATTGGATCACCTACTGTTTGACAGTGTTAGACTTGTTTTTTTGGCAACTGCTTGTATATTTTTTCCTATCCAGCTATGACACAATGTTTTTAAATTGCTGTCTAAAATATTACTATTCCCATTTTGAATGAATAGTGAGTCTGAATTACAAATCTGCTCATATTTTGCAAAAATCTTTGACTGAGGACTTACAAGGATGAATTCTATATCTTAAATTTACCTGATTTAGTTTGTTTATTAATAACATACACATTTGCCGTATTTTAATGTTTTACTTTTCAAGGTACTCATGTAAGTGACACTGCAGTCAAAAGAAGATTTTTGTTTTTAGAATACAAGATGAAAATGTGTTTTGATTTGCATTCGATATTATGCTTGGAGAGGCAGAGTAATATTTCTTTGGATTACAGTAATACAGTTGGTATATAATTGCAGATTACATGACCACATATTGTATTTACTTCTACTTGAGTTCAAGGTAAATGCTTAGAGTGAAGTCCCCAGGAAATATGAAGCTATATAATTACTTTGGCCCTACTTTAGCTTGTAATATTTAAATGGGCACTTTTTATAACTATTTAGCTCAAACATTGATGACATGCTAGAGCCTAACATGTCAGTTACCCTCAGAAAACAGGGAAGGTAGAAAGTCTGGAAAGGTGGTATACGTGTTTTTGAAAGGAAATCTCTGCATCAGGCATTTTTATATTTTAATCAGTATTTGCATTTGCGTTGCTATTTAGATTTTAGCTATACTATCTACCAAGCATGTATTTCAAATGTGCATGTAACAGATATGAATCTGGGGTTCTTTGGCACAATTCACAAAACCATTTACATGATGAAAATTATGGATGACATAGTTGTGCGTATCTAGGCATTTTAATTTTAATAATAAAATCTGAAAGGCTTGTAGTGCAAAACTTGCAGAAACCACACTGCTACAACTGTAACTGAGGGAAATGGAAAACCAGTTGTTTACGACAGAAAGTCTTAACAATCTACTTTTTTGCCTAAGGTCTCTTTCCACTGGAACTTACTGTAACTCACATCTAAGGTCATTATTTCTTAATTAGATATTTAAATAGCATATTGATGACACTCTGAAAGATTTATCTCTTTTTCGGTTATTACTAATTTCTTGTAATTATCACAATTACATTTGTGGAAGGAATATGAAATTATATGTGATAGTCTGCTACAAAAAGTGTTACGAAAGCTCTAGGTGCTTCATAGTAACAGTTTCACTGAAAACTAGGGAAAATTGTATTGTTTATAATAAAGAGGTGATATATCAGTATGGCTTGCGTTCTGATCTTACCAGCTGTTGTGCTTGTAGTAATTTCTGTTCTGTGTGTCTGAGTTATTTCTGTGTTTCCATTGCTGAGAATGTGCCTACTCACCTGAGCCTCCTCATGCAGAAAAGTGTTGTGTTTTATTAGGTGGTTTCCTTGAGCAGCTTATGCAGAAAGGTCATTTAAGAAAGAAGGAAAGAAAGAAAGTGGATTGGGCCAGGAAAAGACTGTTTCCTCTGTCCTGAGAAGCTTGATTTCTGTCTTCTGCAGCTCATTTTGTGGGGTGGACTTGTATCTCCTTCAGTGCCAAAACCTCCATCCACTGGTGCAACTTAGAGGGGTTAATTGCTCATAGAAATCAACAGCAGAGGGCAGGAGGAGGTGGTATCCCTTTGTCTGTATTGGTGGAGGTAGTTGTGCTCCTCCTCATTTCACAGAAGTATCAGGCCTGGTCTGTTTTGTTGGACATTAGTATGATAAATGTTGGAGTTTAGTATGGAGTATAGTTGGAGTTTAGTATCATAAATTCCCTTCTACTCCCGGGAAGGTGGAAGCTGTTGATATCTTCAATTTCTCCTCCTGTTGCCTATGGTACTTCTACCATTTGTGCTGATCTGCATTATGCAAAATTGCCTTGATGAACAGTAAATTGATGTAGATGTTTTGCAGATCCCTCTAGAGTAAATATCTGCTACTGTGCTAACCTGAAAGGAAGATGGTCTTGAATTCAAGATGATCCCTCACAAAAAGAAAGATGCTTACACAAAAAAAGTTCATTGCATGCTGTATTAAATATATAATTAGGATAGAAACCTTTCAGTATGTATTTGCCTGTAAGAAATAATTTTTTCTCTTATGCTTTAGGACTGTTGTTTTTCAGCTTTGTACATACCTTCGTTATTATGCCACCATTACTCTCTTTACAATGTTACTTCTTTCTCATTTTTACAGTCTTCACTGCTTGAACTCACTTCTATGAATTTCAGTTCTATCCCTGGGATTTCAAGTACAGAACTTGTGAAGCCCCTTAGGTATAGGATCTGAATTTCTCTGATGTCATGCTGTTTTTTTCACTGACAAAGTAATCCTGACCTGGGCTTCTTTACTTTCCGTTACAGATTAGAGCATGATCCTGTGCCAAGAATAATTTTGAGAGAAAAAAAAGTACATAGAGTTCAAAGAGTCTTTAAAGGACCTTTCTCACTAGTACATCAAATACCTGCAGTTGTGACATCTTTTCTTGCATGACTCAAAAACCTGTATTCATTTCTTGGATTGCACTTTTCATTGCTGTCGTTTAATGCTGTTGGAATGGCTCTAGGAGAAGCATGGGTTTGATGAACAGTGTGCATCTTGTCCTCTGCCTAGAAATGTTTGGCCAATCCTTCATTAAGTTTGCTGACATATGACACCTAAAAGTTATTCCTGTAAATAGTTGTTTCTTTGGCTTTATTCTGTTATTCAGAATGACATACTCTGGAAATTTTATGCTATATTCTAATACTGCCTGCTGTAATGTAACACATATTTTTTATTTCCCTGTTGTGATTATGGATTTTGTGCCTGTTTCTTCAGTGGTGCTATGTGATGATGTCGAAGTAAACTGACATCTAAATCTGCATCATCCGTTTGGCTCTTCTCATAATTCAATCATGTGCAGCTCTCATGCAGTGAGATTTTTCAGTGGAGTCAGAAGGTACATATTGGTAAAGTTCTTTGCCATAGGCAAAAATCATCATGACACATTGTTGGTACACACTGAGCACTACTGGCCCTGAAATCTTGCTGTGCAGTGTTTTGTGTTCATGCTATTTTGTGAGCTCTCCGTTTTTGAAAAATGCTGTTTAAGTACATGTGAAGTCTACAGCTATTTTTTTCTGGGTCATGAAAACTTCCTCTCTCAAGTCTGCTAAATTACTTCTGCATTGAGTTAGAAGAAAATAGTTTGTTTTGATTGTTTCCATTTTTGCACATTTGCCTTCCTTAGGTTATTTACTTCCAGCCTCACAAATTTTAGCTTTTTCTGCATATAGTGCCACCATGAGTTTAAAATTTGCATCAGACCTTCTCCTTACACATTTTGATATAATTCCTTTTGGTCTTGCACATCTCATCTTGAGAAAATCTGCTATTTCACAGTTCATTTACAAGACTTAGTAAGGCTCATAAAAGTTGCCAGGAATCACTACAATTCTCTAAACTCTAGTATGTCACACAACTTACAAGTCAGTGAGAAAAACAGCAGTAATCACATGCTCCAACTGCGTCATCTCGTTAAAACTTTGGGCAGCTCCAGGCATATTTGTGCTCCTCCGTCACTAGGTGGCTTCCCGCACTGCGCAGTTCTGTGACTTTGTTAACCCAAGAGGAAGATCACCCGAGTTTAATGCAATCTCCAGTTTTCAAGTTAAACTGCATGGCGGAGAGGCTAAGAGTGGGGGGAAATCAAGCTTGATTTCACTTTGTGTAACTATGATATGTAACTTCCTGCACCTTCAGCTCATTCCTTTCAGTGCTACATTCCTGACTATTTCGAAAGCTGATTCAGAAGGTGAGACAGCTTTAACATCCTGGAACCTGATTGCAGGTTAGCACACAGTATCGTAAGGTGACTTCCTGCTTGCCTCTTTGGCAGATGCTTAGTTGCAGAAGTGGCTTTGGATCACACATCAAGTTACATTTTGCAGTCTGTCTGAGAAGAGATTGTTTTGAAGTTGAATGCAATTTCATATATCCGTAATTCTGACATCAGCATGCTCTCTGAGGTTGGAGATAAATTCCTCCCTGTTGAGCAGAGCATTCATCTGCGTCCCTTCTCTTAATGCCCACATACGTATTTCCTAAGGGAAATCTGGACAAAATACTGAGAAACATTTTATTCATTTCTCAGATTACAGTAAAAACTGAGAAATAAGATCCTATGTCATACTTATAATTGATATTGTGTTGCCTTTAGTCCCAGCTTTTCACATAAAAAACCCCAAACTAGAAAAACAAGACAAGCACTAGAGAATCCATTGTTTTTCAAAAATACTGTCTTGCTGAATTTTAGTATGAGAAATGCCTGGGCTTTTATGTCGTCGTAATTCTGGGTGGTTTAGTGGCCTGTTTTAAAGTGTTATACAACCTAAGTGTTTAAAGCTAAGTGCCCATGCCTTTACTGCTCATCAACAGAATCAGGTAACTTTTAGTTGCTTAATAACAATAACAACAGCTTATTTTGCCAGCATTGATATAACTTCTTAAATGTCACTAAAAATGAAAACATCTTGTTAAAGGGTCTAATTGAAGTGTCTCTAGTGCCCTTTTAGGTCAAGGTGGAATTTTTTTTTTGAGACCTGACAGGGAAATGTGTTAAGGGAGGTGTAAAAATAAGAATCAGATATGAGAAATGTCTTGTGCTTAAATTTGTTTTTAGACTTGACCTGGAGAGAATTTTAATGGAAAAAGAGTTTTCCATGAACAAGATGTGTGGGCTTCAAAAAAAAAAAAAAAAAACCAAAACCAAAACAAAAAAACTTTATTTTGCATTATCTATCATGTTCACAAAGGCATGTGTTTATGATAATCTCATTGAAATGTATGAATTTGTAAGATTTGAAAAATAGGGAGGAATAGGGCATTTAAACTGTGATCATCAGTATGGAACATAAAAGCAAAATCACTGAAGAAAAGGTACTTTTAAAAAAATCCAAGCAAATAATAAATGAAAAGTTGAATACTAAGATTGTGCTTGGAAGAAAATAGCTGGCATAAAATCCAATGTAACATGTTCCAAGATTATTAATATTATTTCAAATGTTTTGTATGGGATGGTATCTTTTTTTTATATGGCTTATTTATGTGGGGAAAAAAACTCAAAAAACTTAACAGTCTTTAATTCTGATATTTATGCTAAAGTTCAAATAAACTTTGAGGTTTTAACCTGTTAGCTTACATGACCCTTGTTTTTACATTATCTCTGTTAGTCCTTTACCTGTGAATGTTATTGAAGAGTCTCAAAATTTCTCTATTTTCTGTATTATTATTCTTGACTGTCATTCTTGAAAAAGATCAAATTCCTGATTGCAAAAACAAGTTACACTGAATTGAGTAACAGTTTTATTTGTGCTTCAGAGACTAAAAAAAATGTAGGATGCTTAGAGCAGATTTCTGTGTTCCTCCTCCTTTTGCTTTTACTACAAGATGCATGTTAGAAGAGTTAGTGTGTATACCAAGAATAAATAAGTTAAAAAGAGGCATTTGAACGGGCCCCTATCCCCAGTTGTGCAATTTAAGCAATAAATGGTAAATTTTTATGGGCACACAACTTCTTGTCCAACTAGGAGTCTTAACAAAAACCTGTTGAAATGTTTTCTTTACATTTTATTTTGACTAGTTGTTTTAGTTTTTTTTTCCCCCCTGTACCAAGATGAATCGTGTCTAATAAATCACATGTGGTTTTTTACTAACCATCTGCTAGTACAAATGAGATTGAATTCCTGAGTTTCAGGTCCCTTCAGGGACCTGAGGGTACTCAGCAGATCATGAAAAATACTGAGGTATTACTGGACTCCTTTGCTGCAGAGCTCTGTGCACCAGTACTGCACTAAACAGGGGAACTTGCAAAGTTAGGGTAAACAACAGGTAATCACTTTCTCTGTCAGCTGGATACCAATTATGGAATGGTGTGGAAAACCATGTCTATTTTGGGTTTTTACCTAGAAGATGTTTGGTTTGGTTTGTTTTTTTTTCAAATAGAGAAATACAAATGCAGAAGTGAAGATTTGAGAAGTGCCTGGAGTTGGTTCCACCCCGACTATTAATAGTTGTGTCTGGGATTAACTGAACTGGATTAATTCCCTGACTAGGGAAGATCTTTCAGATGCTCCTTCTATCTTAACAGAGGTCACCCATTAGTTCCCTTGTTCAAACTGTCATCATTGTTTTCTTTAAGACCAGACTTAATTGAGAGCAAGAAAAAAAGGTGGTAAAATAAAATCTTAGATCCATATTTAGACTATAACCAAAGGTAGTTGTATAACTTTTTTCAGCATGCTAGTTCTGCTGGGGAGTGTGGAGTGAGGCTTGTACAAGTCTTCTGTATTTCCTGCTGCTCTGATGTGTAGCAAGATGTAGAGAAAGCTTCAGTCAAGTGGTCACCAACTACTGTGTCTAGAAAATTAAGATCAGATGTTTCTCTCTATCCCTGTGAAGTGCATTGGTAGACAAAACTCCCCAAAGTAAAAGTTTACATCGTTATGTCAGGTGTTCAGTGGAGCTCCTGACTTGTGTTTGCATAAACCATCTTCTCAAACATGAAAGGTCTATATGAAATGAGCCTAAATTTGACAGTTACAGTCAGCAGTGTAGCATTAAGTCATGTATATCATCATGTGAAGGAGACAGGTCTTTAGACCTCTGTTTAATCTGTTCTTTTTCCTTTGGCTTGTTTACATCTTCAGGGACTCATCTTGTCCTGTATAGCAAAAATGTGAATCCAAACGAAATAGTCCTGGCATGATGAAAGTGGAACTTTGTGTGTGATTCTCATTAATGTTCTTTCTTGTAGATACAACTGCAAGTCTGAAAGCTGGTGCTTTCCTGTTTGCATATCATTCCCAAGGAGTCAAGAAACCAGACTGCCTGTTGGTGGGATTGTGTCAGTGTTACTTAAAACAGGCTTTATCCTTACAAATGGAGTTTAGTTGTCTGACTTTTCTGAGGCAGAGAGAAATTTTCTCTGATGTTGCTATATTTGATTTTGGCTTCAGGATAAAGATGGTTGCTCTTGAAGGGGTAGTAGTAAATGAAAATTAAATTTTAATTTTTTTACCTCTTCTCGTCATGATTAATTACAATGTTTCTTTACTCTTTTCAGAATTAATGTTGGTTGGCCTTTTTAGGGAGATTCTCAGTCTCCACATCAGCAGTGTTTGGGGACCCTTAAGTCTTTACTCTGTATCTTGAATACACTAAATGAAAGTGGAGAAAGATGCCTAAAACAACGTGTTGTACTACTAGGAATATGGTTAACAGCTTTCCTCCTGAAACTTAATATCCCCACTGGCACCATTATATATATTTAGGTAAAAACACAAAACTAACTGCGAGCTTAGGCCTAAAATATGAAACTCTGTTCCATACATCTCCGTACCTGCAGTTTAAAATGGACAAATCACATTTTTAAGGCCTGTTTTCACAAAAAAAGAAGAGTGCATGATAAATGTGAGCCTGCAAAGTAGCCAACAGCAGCGGGAGGATCCTTCTGCTCTGCCCAGCCCTGGTGAGACACACCAGGAGCACCGGCTCAAGGTGGGGGCTCTCTGATACAACAGAGATAAAGAGGCACTGCAGCAGGCCCAGTGAAAGGGTTGTGGAGGTGATATTTTCAGTGTGTGTGTATGTGTGTGTGTGTGTGTGTGTGTGCCTAACACGGACAGGGCCCGGCTGTTCCTAGCCTCCAGGAACAGAACAAGAGGTAGTAGGCACAAATTGAAATACAAGAAATTTTATTTAAATGTAAGAAAAAAATTATTTTAAAGTGGAGGTGATTGAGTGCTGGCAGAGCTTGTCCAGAGGTTGGGGAGTGTCCATCCTCAGAGATGATCAAAGCCATCTGGGCCTGGTCTGGTTGCTCCTGCTTTGAACCGTGAGGGTTTTTTCTGGATAATCTCTAGAGGTCCCTTCCCACTTCAGCCCCTCTGTGAGTCTGTGATATTTTAAATAAATATAAACAGCAACAGAAAAACCCATGAGGATTTAGATACAAACACTATGGATGTGGAGACCCTTACTCCAGAGGTAAATGTTGTGGTTTCACACTTTCAAAAGTAATACCCTAAAGTAAGGGTTCCTTGTCCCATGCAGAATGTGTCCTCATTTCCTGACTTTAAAGAATTTCCTGTGCAATCCTGTAGGCCTGGTCAGCCTCAGGAAAGAGGAACTCTTGAATTTCCAAATTCCTTGCCTGCTAGGCAGAGTGAAATATTCCCACTGGAAATATACACCCCAAGCTTCTGTCTGTAATTTAACATGTTGAATTTCATCAGCTTGATTTACAAGAAGAGCTCAATGCTTTTTAAAGAAAAAAATATTTTTTTCAAAACGTATGTTTTTTATTTTTCTTTGTAGAATTTTGGTTTTAGGGTTTGTTTTCAACACACTGGATGAGATGTAAGGTTTTAGCTTTTTTTTTTTTTAGGAGTTTTGTTGATGACTGTGTGGACTTTGTGAAAAGGAGCTATTAAAGCAAAGGTCAAGTACAAAATTGTCACTCATCACATGGTTATCTAGCTTATTTTTAAACTAATACACAAGTGTCTAAGTATCACATGGTCTTTCTTGGATTGCAGACTGGTGCCAGTCCTGGTGTCTTTTTTATTTTTAAGAGATAAATGTCTAGTGGTTTTTCTTTTCAGTAACTATATTTGTGAGTCATGTATGTCATATAATGTTGCTGTGCTTCTGGAGTTTCATAGTTTTGCAGAAGGTAAATGGAGTCTCCACATCTTAACTTGGTAATAGGCTGAAAACTGCAGCTGGGGAATGTTTACTGAAGGGTTTGTTTAGTCATTCACATTCCTCTGTTCTAACAATTTGGTTTAGATAATTTGTTAAAGAGCTTGAAGAAGAACTCCCTTTATTATTAGTGTAGACCTCTTTTTCCTGCAAGTTTGGGTTTTTAGCTGATTTTTTAAAATTTATTTTTCCTGTCTAAAACTACCTGTCAGTTACTTTTTAAAATGGCAAGAATGGGTAAAATAGTGTCGTTTATAACTAGTCAAATACATATTGGAACTTTTGTCTTTTGCTTTAGGTATATTACAATTCTTCAGTAAAATAAAATGTAATAACTTTTGAGATACTGTTTTTAGTTCACCACTTAGGAATAGTTAAAGGACAGTTTTATGCTGATAGAGAGATAGAGATATTATTAGATGTTAAACTATTTATATAAGTATTAACATCTTTAGGAAAACTCAGCTTGTGTGCTCACCAAGCACACCATAAACATGTAAGTAACCTTTGATTCTGACTAAAGGGTTAGAACTGATGTCTTCTCTAGGCTTGGCCATTTTGCTTGAACAGAAGGAATAAGATAATGTTATGCTTGTTGGCTTGTGTCTGCAGTTTGTAGGTTTGCAAGGGCGTCTTGCTCTATCTGCAGCTGGTCTCAGAAGCGTCTCCTGGACATGTTAAAATCCTAATCCAGCAATTTTTTTGTGGAAGCAGGCAATATACTCCAAGTTTAGAGATATGTGTAAGTGAAAGCCCTGAAGTAATATAGATATACTTGTTTATTATAGGTTTCTTTCTCCTGTGAATGTTTCACTCACACACTCAGTATACAACTCCTGCATCTGTGCTGAAAGTCATGCTGCTGCAGACACTTCATAACCAGCTAATACGTAACACAGGCATTCTTTGTGGTTCAGACAGCTGCTGTACTTACTGCAGAGATTATAATGGGAATTTTCATCATTAAACTTAAACTAGGCCGTCTTCTTATATTGCTGGTTCATTCCAGCACCTTATGTACTTTTGAACCATTGTTTCCTTGAGTGAAAGTGAGGAGGCACAGTTTGTAGTATTAAACTCAAATAGAGGAGTGAAGCTATACCTCTTTAAAAAAATGAAAGTCAGTTAAACAGAATGGAAAGTTACAATCACAGAATGGTTTGGGTTGGAAGGAACTTTAAGGATCATCTTGTTCCAACCCCCCTGCCATCCTCAGGGACACCTTCCACTAGACCAGGTTGCTCAAAGGACCATCCAACATGGCCTTGAACACTCAGGGTTCAAGGTACCTGATACCAGGGTCAAGGGTATGGGGCATCCAGAACTTCTCTGGACAACCTGTTCCAGTGCACCAGCACCCTCACAGTCAAGAATTTCTTCCTCATGTCTAATCTAAAACCTACTTTCTTTCAGTTTGATTTATGTATATTCTTTTAAATGGCACTTAGTGCTAGTTAGGTCTCAAAGGTATATTGCTCTACCTGAAATCTGGTCTCTGCTGTCCTCCTACTCTTCTTTCTTTAGGAATTTAGGATTTATGATACGTCTTATGTCTATGTGGAATATTTTATGACTGTTGTTGAATATTCTATGCTGAATTATTTTCTTATGCAAACAGTATGTGGAGAAAAATAAAGTTCCCCTTTGAAGTGAAATTATGAGAGTAATACCATAAATACTCAGTAAATACAGTGGCTTTTTTATATTAGTCTAGAGTAGCTGAATGGCTTTATTTTCCAGAGGGATGAATGTTCCTCTGTGAAGCAAAGCATAGAGACCTATCTCCATCAAGTCTAGTGAAACTAGAAAGCTGGATTCTGTGGTTTGCATAAACTGTCTTAGACATGAGCACACACAACAGCTTATTGTCAATATCTGCTCATTGGGGGATGTTCCTTTGTTTATATAATACATTCAGGTCCTGCCCTCCCACCCAGCATCCATTTCTTTTACATGTGATAAAGGTGTGTTTGCAGAAGAGAGTTTAGGATTTTAGCATGAATTCAAGTTAAGTGAATTCATAAGTTTAACTATGACGATATGTAACTCATAACAAAACTGATAAACTTAACCTTTTGTCTTGTTTTTTGATAAGACTTGTTTACATTTTGGGTTGAACATTTCCAAGGAATATGGAGAAGCACAAACAGACTCCTCCATTCAGGAAACTAAATTATGAACACAGGTCTGCTCACACTCGTGCATGTGGATACACACATAAACCTGGAGCAGAGAAATCCTTGGTCTCTAGAAAGGAATATTGTTCTTTCTAGTTTACAGGGTCTCAAAGAGATGCGATCAGCTGTGGTGCAGCTTGCACCAATGCTTGACCACTGTCATTGTTAAATACTTCCTTTGGTCTAATTGTATTTTCCTGTTTTACAATTCATGTCCATTGCTTCTAAACCTGAGCTCTTGAACCTCCAAGAGCAGCCTGTCTGTGCCTTCACTGTATGTTCCCATCATCTGTTTGTAGACAGCAGTAAGAGCACCTCATCCTAACAAGGAACACACCAGTTTTCTTCACGAGGTTCCTGTTAGCCCATTTCTCCAGGCTGTTGATGTCCCTCTGAATAGCAAACCTGCCTTCCAGAATGTGAAGTGTTCCCCCCACCTCCACCTCTGGATTTGCTGCAGATAGTTTACATCCCTTCACCTATGTTGCTAATAAAGTTGGGAAATTAGAGTGTCCCCAGCATCAGTCAATCCCTGAAATACACCAACAGTAACTAGCCACCACATCCTAGCAGTCCAGCCAGTTTTTAACCTACCTTGTTGAACACTTATTCAGTCCATATCACAGCAGTTTGAATTTACAGATTCTAGAGGAGCCTTGCAAGTAAAAAAAAAAAACAAAACCAAAAAAACCCACAAACAAACAAACATGTGACATCCCCAGTCTTCCCCATCCCACAGGGTCAGTCAGTTCTTTGTACAAGGAAAGGTCAGTTCTTGTCTCTTTCTTCAGACAACTTAGCCTCTCAAGGAAAATGTCAATTTAACCCATGTCTAGAAAAGCATATAAACGTCTTGCAGTATGATGTTGTCAACCGTATTTGTGAAAGCATTCGTGCAGGGAAGTAATTGGTTTGTGTTCCTTGGTACATCAGCTTGTTGGGTCTGTTCAACAACCCATAGGCACATCATGCAAAATTCCCCATCATCGAAAAGGCTGGGTCTTTTTAAGAACTTTGTTGAAGTTGAAAAAGTAGTTCAAGTCAGTCATTGCAAAGTTAATGTTGCAGCCAGACGGAGATAGATGTGGAAATGTGAAAAAAGCTTCCATCTGAGTATTGACTAAGGCCTGTAAACAACTGAATTGCTGAGCTACTTTGTGTTTTGTCTGTCCATTCCTTTTTATTGTTAAGTCTTGCTTTGGATGACTAGAGCTGCCTCTTGTGTATTTTCCAGCCTGTAATGTCTAGAAGGCTGTTTAGATCCTGAATCCCCAAGAGGTTCTGTGGCCTGTTTTTAATGCTCTGATTTATGCATTAAGTGCTTTAGTCATGGTCTTTCTGATTTTCTTTTAAATGACTGACCATAAGTATCTGAGTTCCAATGGAGGTGACAAGGCAAAAAAAGAAAAATTCATCATCTTAAGTCTAAAGCTAGTTGTCCATCTTAGTGCTTTACCAAAAA